>OX328124.1:18164768-18722268 GCA_946811695.1 Gonocerus acuteangulatus | reverse complement strand
GAGAACTTCATAACAAGAACCGAGAGAACAACTTGATAACGCCAAGGAAGGCGGATTATCATATGCCGTTAAAAGCTACTGGCCTAACAAGCACCACATATAATTGTGTCGGGAGGACTTCATCTATTCAAGCCTGCTATTGGAATAGTGGCGGACTAGGCCTCTCGCGAAGGCTAGAGGACCAGTGGTGCCTAGATTAAATACTCGCGACTCGTAAAATGAATGTCGCAAAATGTAAAAATATTTGAATGCCCCTCAAATTAATCTTAATTCTAACAATAATTAAGTTTAATAATAATTAGCTCTAATATTAATTAAACCTCATAATAATTAATTATAATTAATTCTCATAAAAAATAACGCACACTATTTTCTAATTTAATTAAATATAATTTTATTATTTTCTTTATTCAAATCTAGCGAGTTAAAAGGAAAAAGTTGAGGTACAAAATTGTAACTTTTTCACAGTTACAATTTTATACAAGTACATTAGCCTTGCTGATTTCCTAGCATAAATAGTTCAGAGGATAGCGTTCTTTAAGTCGATCGCCAATGAAGTGGAACACACAAAATAAACAAATAAGAAAAAATTAATCCAGGAAGAAATAATACAATTTTCGTGCATGAACAGTCTTAAAGCGCTTGAAAAATTAAAATAAATTCATTATTTATTATGTTTTCACTGCTGATTTTGATCCAAACTCCAGTAACAACGCATGCCTGATGCAGACCGCGCATCATCTTGACGAGATTGGCATGAAGGCTGGAGTATTATCTCTGGAAGCTAAGAGGATTGTAATCTGCTCAAGACAGGCTGTACAATGCTCCTGCGTCCTGTGAGTGACGTGTATGCCCTTAATAGAGCTCGGCTAATTAATATTGAGAGAGAGCCATGAATAAAGGGCAGGCTGGATTGTTAGGGAAGGCTGGGATACTGAATGGCTAGGTGCATCAATGGAGGCGTGATTGTCAGGGGAGAGGGAGATAGATAGGTAGATAGAGAGAGGGGGGGAGGGGGTGATAGCGTAGAGAGGGAGGAAGAAAGAGAGAAGTGAGGTTAGGTAAAGAGAGAAAGGGGGAGGTAGAGGGGTGACAGGGGAGATAGAGGGAGTGAGAGTGAGGGAGAGAAAGGGGTTAAAGAGGTAAAGAGTAGAGATAGATAGATAGATAGAGAGAGAGAGACAGAGAGAGAGAGGAAGAAAGAGAGAAATGAGGTTAGGTAAAGAGAGAAAGGGGGAGGTAGAGAGGGAGATACAGTGACAGGGAGAGTGAAAGTGAGGAGAGAGAAACATCGGGGGTAGGGGAAACAGGGGAGATAGACGGAGTGAGTGTGAGGGAGAGAAAGGGGGTAAAGAGGTAAAGAGTAGAGATAGATAGATAGAGAGAGAGAGAGAGAGAGAGAGAGAGAGAGAGAGAGAGAGAGAGAGAGAGAGAGAGAGAGATTTGCAATTGCAACTCAATTTTATTACAAACATGTAATTCAATAACAACAGATGTCATGATACGACTATAAACACGCCTTCGTGATAACGAAGAGCTTCTTTCGTCCATCAGGCATGCCCAACTAACGTTCAAATACTGTTTTAGTTCAAATGAAAAAATCTGGAACAATATACAAAAATTGACATCGTCTGGAACATTGTAATTTATTTATTTATGTGCTCTGGAACTTTAGGCGATTACCTCGTCACCTCTGGTGGGACATTGTAAACAACAATAATAAAGTCTGTCAATAATGAATTGAAGCTTTAAAAAGTAAAATTGATTTAATAAAAAAAATAATGAACTTCTTGAAGTGATTTGAAAAATTACTATTTTCCTGTACAAATACGATGCTCACCAATGAACGCTTGTATCATGTCTGGGGGAGGGAGGGAAACAATATAGTAAAAATTTAGCCATACTAAAATTCTTTCCCAAAAATTAATATTGTCTTTAGTCATCGCAATTATCGTATACATTCGCTTAATTACAGAAATGTATATAACATTATAAAATGTTTACCTGAAAACTTATTCCATTTTTATAAATTAATATATTAGGCTTTCATAGAAGCTGCTTTTATTATAGCCCTCAAAGTTATTATTAAAACCTCTTCATTCCATTTTTGAGTGATTTTTTAAATATATCTAAGTAGTTTTTCAACACCAATTTGTTATTGTTCACTTTATTTGTAATTGTTAACGGCAGCTCTTGAGACATTTAAGAGCATATTGCCCTTAGTGCGGTGCTCCAATAAATAAAAAAATAACCTTGCGTAATCTCAGCAATTAATAACACAGGCGCACAAAATAAAAATAGTGGTATTTTCCAAAGAGACCATATAGACCGAGAGCCAGCAATGCACTTTTCATGAAGTGTTTTATGCACCTTGAAATTTTGCTATAATATACCTCTTAGGTAGATAAGAAGGTATATATGTGTTTCCTGGACATACCTTGGTGCACCAGGTACTGCGCATAGGGGAAAGGTGCAAAACAATATTGCCCAAAAGTAGAGTTTTATTCAGAAGCCAACTATTATTAATGAAATAAATGGCAAATTAAGGCAATTTTCAAATTTATAATAAATAAGGCAGGCACTTTTAAGGGGGTTAAAATGATAATAATAAAAAAAAACTAAGTACCTAGTTTTTATTTTTAATATTATATGATGTGCTTTATTCACGCTGGGATTTAAACAGCGTCTTCAATAAACATATTTGAAAATAATTGCAAAAGGGCAGACACTTTTGTGGGGTTTAATTATCAGAAAACATGAAAAGAAATGTTGCTTATGATAGACTGGAATACACTGCGCGTAACCGTAAGAGTGTATGACACGACTGCGCAGTGTTGGTTGTTGTCTGTGCTCTCATTGGTTCTTGCTCACATGATCTTGTACAGCTGTTCCGGTTTTAATGGCAGCGAAAATAAAACTCTCATTTTATATTAGAATAAAAACAATTTTTTTTTTTTTTTTTTTTGGTTTTACGTGTTATACCCCTTAAACCTGTCTGCCATATTTATTATTCATTGTAAAATTGTCTTAACTTTACATTAAAGATAGTTGCCTTCTAAATAAAACTCTATTTTCGGGAAATATTGTTTTGCACCTTTCCCCTGTGCGCAGTACCTGGTGCACCAAGGTATGTCCAGGAAACACATATATATCTTCTTATCTACCTAAGAGGTATATTATAGCAAAATTTCAGAATGCATAAAACACTTCATGAAAAGTGCGTTGCTGGCTCTCGGGCCAATACACATAACCTTATGTATTCCGACACACTGAACTCGAATTTGAGGTCTGTTTCACCCCATCGCCGCAAAATCAAGGTCATTTCAAGGACAAATATGTTTATTTTACAAAAAATGAATTCTTGACTGCAGATACATTTTTTGCAAAATAAACATATTTGGCCTTGAAATGACTTTGGTTTTGCCCCGATGGGATAAAAAGTCCGACTCGCAGGAACTGCAGCATCTTAGCGCGGTTCCGTTCATGTCCCTAGTGCCATTTGATAAGCTTAGAAAAGAAATAAACTTATTTTTTTTATATATATCTCGTGAAAATTGTCAAAATCCTCTCGAACATCTCGAATAAAAGTGATATTAAGGCGTCAGGGACATCGACAGTAGCTAACTTTTACACAGAAGCGGAAATTACAGAATCTGGCTCTCATTCTAAAGCAAAGCTCTATAAATCAATACAAAATATGCCTAGTAAAGCCTTTCTAGAGGACAGAAGCATGGGCGTATATGAGGGGGGGCTGAGGGGGCTGCAGCCCCTCCCGAAATTTTGAATTGATGATAAAAACTTCTCGTAAAACCCTTAAAAATAAATTAAATAAGATCACTTAGTTCATAAAACATATTTTATTTTACGTGTAATAGCGTTTTAGTTGCCTAAAAATATTCCAAGCTCTAAATATTTAGTATTCCATACCCTGGAAATGGTCTCAGCCCCCCCCCGAAATTGTTTATATATACGCCCATGTACAGAAGGATCAAGAAGAAGTACACAAGATTGAGTAGAATACCCTACCTAATATAGCCTATATAGAATAATATGCCGAATAAAACATATCTAGTAAATACACAAGGACAAATAAAAGTCTTGACGAAGAACAAGTCAAGAAAAAAAACTTTATTTAACAAAATAAAACAAAGTTTAGTTGCCCAACTACAATAGAATAATATACCTAATTAAGTCTATGGAGTAGACACAAATGGACCAAAAACAAGTCTTGTGGAATATTGTTTTTTTTCTAATTAAATACTTTTTATCAATATTTAGTATATAACCTTTGTTGAAAACTATTGATTGCTAATTGATGAATCGGTTTACAACTAAGTAGTCTTTATGAATATTTAGTATATAACCTTATGTTTGGATCTGAGTTTTTGGGGTGCTCTCCGCCTAGGCTTTGTATTTTTGTCGGCAGATACCTGGGGTATATTTACAGCTCTTGAGGATTAACTCTTAGCAGGTAAATTTCCTGCGGCCCCTTCTTTCTACGGGCATTGAACCGCCATATTCGCTCATAGTATCTAACCGTTGTGAAGTTTATTGTTTGGATTTAGGACTTAATATACATATGTAGACTAAATCATAGCAAGAAGTAATCCTCCGTCGTCGGTTCTTAACTATGTAGACTCGCTAATGTTATCCAATCTTAGACACATCGTATTTAAAATCCACAGCAAAAACACGACATTTCATCAGAATCCCCTGCTGAAAAAAACTTATATAGAATAATATGCAAAAAAAAAAAACCTATCTAGTGGATAAAAATAGAGGAAAAAGCCGTTCGTGGTGGTAGAAAATCTTAAAAGTATTTCGCTCAGAAATCTCCGAAATATTGTCACTAATTTTACGTATCCTGTTTTATAGCCAAATAGATTTATATTCTATAATCAATAAGAAAAACCTACTAACAATAAAAAACTATGGGTAACAGATGAAAATAGGGAATACCAAGAATAATTCTAAAGAACGAAATCAACACCAGTACTGTAATCTAGATATTCATACGGCATCTTCGAATTCTAACAAACAAAATATTGATTCTAATTATACGTATCCTGTTTTATTGACGAATGCATTTGACTACTATAATCAATTAAAAACACTAGGGAATATGCCAAAGAACTCGGAGTAGGAGCCTCGACAGTTTCAAGATATTTGAAGGAAATCGACAAATCCAAAACTGACATTTCATACGGTACAGCCTGATATATTTTTAACAATGAATTGATTTTCTTATTTTAATTAATCTGTTTTATTGTCAAATACATTATCCTACTATAACCAATGAAAAAACAACAAGGAATAAAAACAAACAAGAAGAACCGTTCGAATAAACGAAATCAATTACTTCAAAGTTTAAGCACTTATTTCTCCGATTGACATAGCCTAATCAAAAATTGTTTCAGAATCTTTTTTGTAGAACATTTAGTAAGCTTTCGCATGGTAACCCTCCGTTTACCAATATTCCTAACCGTCTTCGAGATATCAGGGAATGTATACGAAGTTCCCAAAACATTTCATGTCTGTTAATAAAATATTTTATTCTAATCCTTCCTTAGCTCCAAACGTAACCGAAATTTTAACTTATTAGTGTTGATGAAATTCAAACATGCAGAAAATGTTTCAACTGAATCCCATAATTTTAAGTATCAAAATCAAGGACAAAAAAGAACAGTTCGAATAAGCGAAATCAATTACTTTAAAGTTTTAAGCACTTATTTCTCCGATTGACATCGCCTAATCAAAACTTTCATTAGAACCTTTTTCGTAGAGCATTTAGTAAGCTTTCCAATAGTATTCTTCCGTTTCCCAAGATTCTTAACCTTTTTCGAGATATTAGGGAAAGTATACAAAGTTACCATAACTTTTTTATGTCTGTTAATAAAATATTTTATTCTAACCCTTCCTTAACTCCAAACGCAACCAAAATTTCAACATATTAGTTTTAATGAAAGTAGAAGATGCAGTAAATGTTTCAACTGAATCCCATGATTCTAAGTACCCAAACCAAAAACGGCATTCAAAAATTATTTTTTCAGTTTTCTCGAAAACGGTTAAAGCTATCGCCTTGAAAATGGTTTCATTCGTTTTCCTAGCCCAAGAAGCCTATAAAACAAGTACTTACAAGCTTATGAACTCAAAAACGTAAGCGTTACGATTTTTTTTGCGCGAATTTCGCCCCAAACGCCATCTTCCAGTGGGCGGATTTTGCTGGTTAACGAACTTGACCTTTCAAATTGGACGACAGATTTTTGTACCAAATTTCATCAAAATCGGACCATCAGGGAAGCCAGAAATGAGCGAACAGACAAATATATATATATATATATATATATATATATATATATATATATATATATATATATAAATATATACATATATATATATATATATATATATATATATATATATATATATATATACACACAAATTTGAACCACCGTTATTTTCGGTCTCTAGGGGTTCTGAAACGCGAAATTTTCTTGTCGGCACTTCCGGATTGTTTCACTGTATCAACCTTATAAGCGGGGTTCCTCCCTATGGGGGAGGGAGGAACCGCGCTAAAACATACCTCGGATTCGAATTCAGCGGTCCTGAAAACCATGGAAGCTCAAGTTATTTCTTCTAAAATGACTTCATACGAACTTTGACCTTCAAATGCTATTCTGTTAATAAAGTTATTCCATTAATCCCACCTCTATTGCCGTTAATAAGGTACCCAAAAAGCAACTATGACGTATGAACGCCTAAAATACTCTTGTAACTGCTACTAAAAATGTTGGCCTAATAATTAAATAAACGAAGGGCAGAAAGGTTGATTACATTTCGGAGAAAGCCATTAATATATTAGTAGGATATATATAAATGGCCTCGCCCACGTTTATTCGCGCTTTTACCCGCGCAAAATCCGCGCGGGAAACTGACCCGTTTCCACGGAGTTTATTGCTTCCCTTTGACATTGCGCGAGTTTGTTTTTTATTATTGAATTCTGTTTGAAACACGGCACTCGGACGGTAGTTGTCCGTTATATTCCATTGTGTTTTTGATTGGTCGAAAACAAGACAATGAAGCAGAAGATTAAAAATGCTTCTATTCCAGTTCAACAAATCATTTATGAAATGAAAGGTTACTTCAACGGTTCCCAAGAGACATTATATTTTGTTTTGTTTTGTTTTTTGTATAAAAAAAAAATTGTTAGATGGAATAAAAATAAAAAGGAAGTTAAAAGTGACATGGAACGTTTTGACAAGGAATCCCTTGGTCAGCTTCAATAGCAAATCGTTCTATCCTTGATTAATTATAGCCATTAGGGGGGATTGTAAGGGATAATAGGAGTCGGGAGGGAAGGTCAGGGAAATTTTTGATGAATGTAGTTGTGTTGGCCGGCCTGATGAATGACTTGTCGACTCCGACCGGACAATGGTCGGCTTGATTCGATTGAAACAATTCCCCATCATGGCAGCCATTAATTCCCTACCCGGTCTCCCTGTTTTCCCCTAAAGGCCTCCCCCAGGATCGTACATCGTGCTAATGTAATTCCCAGAGAAATAGCGACCTTGCCTTCAGGCCTTGCTATGGTTGTGCTATAGAAGGCACGCATGCTGTGGTTGTCATACCATCACATTCCCTATGACATTTCCTACACGAACAAAAAATATACGCCCTATCTTGTCTATAGTTAAGGGATACTGTCACCCACAATAAAAATTGGAGGCACCACCGACAGTCTCATAAATTGATACAATACTATATTTTTGTATATCTGTGCCCCGGAGGTATAGGACGCCATGTCCATTTTTTCATCAAATTGACTTAACAAAATCATCTTAATGTGGATTTTTCGACCCATATAATGGTATAGGGCACTACATCCCGGCCCCATATAATGGTATGGGGCACTACATCCCGGCCCCATATAATGGTATGGGGCACTACATCCCGGTCCCATAATGGTATAGGGCACTACATCCCGGCCCCATATAATGGTATGGGGCACTACATCCCGGTCCCATAATGGTATGGGGCACTACATCCCGGCCCCATATAATGGTATAGGGCACTACATCCCGGCCCCATATAATGGTGTAGGGCACTACATCCCGGCCCCATATAATGGTATGGGGCACTACACCCCGGTCCCATAATGGTATAGGGCACTACATCCCGGCCCCATAATTAACGAAGATAAGACAATAAATATTAAAATCATGTCCGTTTTCATTAGAGGTAAAAGGCACCATATGGAGGACTTGGTTTTGTTTGACTATGATCGATACTTCCAATTACCTATCAATGCCAATAACAATGTAAAACATTCTCTTGAAACTGTTTCTATAACTAACAAAGAAAAAAATTTAATAGTTCAAAGTTATGGTAAATTGGATCTCGTGAACAATTACAAATATGTGACATGGTGTCCTTTACTTCCGGGGTACAGATATATAAAAATAAATTAAAGTGATCCTTGAAAAATGTTGAGACTATATCTAATAAAATATCCGGAAACACTCCGTAAACTGAGACATTTCTTTAACAACACATCGCACAAGGGATAAGAACGTAACCGCACTAAGATGACTCAGATCCTGCGAGTCGGACCCTTTTTTCCAAACTGAGACTCAAATTAAAAGTTATTATACTGATAAAATAGTCGATCTCTAAAGTTGCTTAGGTAACTCTAAAAACAAATAGGTAATTTTTTTTTAAATAGATCACCATAGAAAAAAGACCAACCTCAGTTTGAATAAACTATCTATTTATTGATAAGAAAATCGGGTACTTACGTATTAGCTTCAAAGCAGGTTAAAGAGGCGGGTCTCGTTCAGAGATCTGGATCGTGGATAACGCATTTCTATTGGTCAATCACTATCAGAGCAGCATAGGTTCATTGGCTATTGTGTTTATAGTAACCATCTTGTTCCCTTTGTCTTTATAACGCAATTCATTTGTGCTTTATTTACCCAGGCAATTGTTGTTTATTATTTAGATTCATATTTAGCAGAGTTTATACGGCGACATTTTATTATTTATTTCTTGGTGTTCCGCTTTATGGCGATGTACACCTTACTTATAGTTATTACAAACATTACATTGTCTTATGTACTTACATTATACATATATATACACACTCACACACACATATATATACGGCGACAACAGAATAGCAGGGATGAAAGAGACTGTTTTGAAGCGATGCTAAATTGAATATCAGTCCATTATCCAGCGAAAAACCATCCTTGAACTATATTATCAACGAGTTATATTGACTAGAGTTTACATACAACCTTGAGCGAGCGTAACGAGTGGAAACGCATAGCAATTATGCTATTAATATAAGTGCTACGCGTTTTCGCTAGTTAAAGGTTATATCATAACTCTAGTTAACCTAAATCGTTGATAATCCCGTCGCCATATTGCCAAAAAAGTGATTCGACTCCTTGATCCAGCTCTCTGAGACCCGACTATTTAACCTGCTTTGACGCTAATACGTAAGTACCGAAAATCGTCATTGTAATAAGGGTCAATAATTAAATCAATAAATAGGTGTTTAAGGCCCTGTGCACACTGAAGAAACTGGTTTTATTAAAGCACACAGAAGAAATGGTTTTACATGAGTTTCGTGTTGGATTCTGACGACGATGCGCTTGTTTTGTGGTGGTGGTTAAAAAATAAGAAAATAAAAAAGCAAGTACTGATTTAACCCGTTGATTAGGGATCGGCAATAGAGCTGATTTTTTTTTTTTTTTTTTTTTTTTTTTGTAGCTCGCGAACGGAAACAGATTCTGATAAATTTAAGGATATTTTTAGGATGTCGAATGCAGTTTTTGATCGCCTATTGGAGCTAGTAGATCCACTGATGAAACGTGAAACTGAAGCAATAGGAAACCGATTTAACGAATTTAATGAAACCCGGTTTCATGAAATCAATGAAACTAAAGTTTCATGAAACTCTGTGTTCATCAACCTATGGTTTTCTATCTATGCGTTGCAAGCAACCTGAGTTTCACGAAACCAGTTCCTTCAGTGTGCACCAGGTCTAATGTCTTAAAAAATTGGCCACATGCTTCCATTTCAATGATTCATTTGTAGCTAATGGCTATAAAAGTGTTACAAGTGCACAGATTTAATGGCAACTCTTAGTATTTGTATCTTAGTAATTTTTTTAATTATATATGAATATGATATTTCATATGTAATGTTACCTCCCATGCCATTCTCCTAGCACTAAAGAATGTTCCATCAACACAAAATTCACACCTAATCATTTTCACGGACTCTCTGAGCTCACTTCAGTCACTACAAAACATGTACACGTTACACCCTACTTGGACAGAAATTAAAGAACAAATTTACATATTACGTTCATTAGGAAAACATATATCATTATGGTGGCTGCCAGGACATGAAAACCTTGGACTGACCACAACTGCTGACATACAAGCCAAACTTGCTACTCAGAAAGACACGTACCTGTTAAGACATTAGAACTATGCACTTTATCTATTATGTATTAACAGCCCGTTTAGTGGCAACACTGCTATATACCGCGTGGGTTCAGGTTGTAATGGAGGTCTATCTAGTATGCTTTGTTCACCGTTCTAGGACGCTATGCTCTATAGTATGTGTAAAGCTTTTAGTATGTTTCTAATGTGTTCACTTTCCAATTACAATAAAGTAGTTATTCAGTAAAAGCAGTTCAATTTAATTTCCTCAATAGGTTATGGGCTTAGTAACGCAGAACTGCTTTATAATAGTGACACGTGCGATCTAACCTTTTCGTGAGTCATTAGTCGAAGTTTTTCGAAATGGACTTTAAGGTGAACATCGGAAACCTGGAAGGGAAGAGTAATTGGGCGACTTGGAAATATAAGGTGCTTATTCTTCTCTGAAGTGTTCCTGGAGGAGAAGATGTGACCACGGGAAAATTATGTAAACCAGACCCACCGGACTCGACGGCTCAACCACAACAGGTAGCATTATATAGATCTAAACTAGAACACTATCAGAATGCTGACACTAAGGCGTTATTAATATTGACTAGCAATATGACCGAAGAAACTCTGACTCAGGTGATGAGATTTAACACCTCAAGGGAGGTATGGTCCGAGTTAAACAGACTTTATGAAGGGGTCACAGAGGACAAAGCTTTTAACTTGTGTATGCAATTTTTCACTTATAAGGTTGATTCTAATGATGACATGGCTAGCCACCTGTCCAAGGTAAAGAATATTTGGAACAGCCTTAACGTTTTGTTATCTGAAGGGGACAATATTAAACCCTTGCCTGACATTTTACTTATTTGCAAAATTTTGGAGACCTTGCCCACGGACTACTTTTCTTTCAAATCCAGTTGGCTGCTAATGTCCAAAAGTGAAAGAACTGTAGAAAACCTCACTAGTCAGCTCTGTGCACACGAGAGAGCTTTAAAAGGGAAAACTAGAGAGAAGTGCTCAGATACACAGGAAGCTCTTGTCGTTTCCAAAGGCAAACCTAAGTCTAAATTCATATGTTATTACTGTCGCAAGGAAGGTCATGTTTTAAAGAACTGTATAAAATGGAAAAAGGATGGTAAGCCACCAAAGAACAAATCTGTGGGTACTAGTTCTGGCAGTAACATGGTGTTGTATGCCACAGATAGCGAAGTTTTTTCTGCTGACTGTGATAATAGAAATTGGTTTGTAGATAATGGCGCTACAAATCATGTTTGTAATAATAAGTCATTATTCAAATCATTAAAGGAATTTGAAACTCCACACAAGGTTACTACAGCAAATGGTGTTAGTGTCCCTGCCGTTGGCACAGGTGATATTATTGTTAGTGCCTACATAAACGGTACTCAGAAGGAGTTGACATTTACCAATGTATGGTATGTGCCAGAAATGAATAAAAACCTGTTCTCAGTTTTGTCAGCACAGGACAAAAATCCCGGAAGTAGATTCATTTCCACAGCTGAGAAGTGCTCCTTCCAAGTCAACAACAGAAACATTCTAACTGGCTCCAGGATGCGCAACGGAGGCTTATACCAGTTGAATTTATCCAACACTAACCATGCAAGCAATGTGACTAAGCAGGAAAGCACTCTGCAGCTGTACCATGAACGTCTAGCTCACCAAAATAAGAGGTACGTCAAGTCTTTCATCGAACGAGAGTTTGGAATAAAAGTAAAGGCTGATGATGAAATTTGTGAAGGCTGCGCTTATGGCAAAAGCCACCGGCTTAAATTCGGTCAAAGGGACAGAGCTAAATCACCTGGTGAAGTCATTCATGCTGATGTATGCGGTCCATTTGAGGCATCCTATTCAGGCTTTCGGTACTATGTGCTATTTAAGGACGATTTCACAAGATTTAGATTCATATATTTCATCAAGGAAAAATCAGAAGTCCATGAAAAATTTAACCTGTTGCTGAAGGAATGTGAGCGTGCAGGTCACAAGGTACAGTCACTTTTTAGTGACAACGGTGGAGAATTTAACAATCATAAAATGAAGAAAATATTGGACAACCAAGGGATTCAACAGATTCTCACAATGCCCTATTGTAGTGAGATGAACGGCTACATAGAGAGGGACAACAGAGTAGTTGTAGAAGCTGCCCGAGCCATGCTACATAGTCATGGCGACCTACCTCAGGCTTTATGGGCCGAGCTGACAAACACAGCAGTTTATGTCATAAACAGAACTGGGCCGACCACCATCGCCGACAAGTCACCTTTTGAACTCTGGTATGGGAAAAAGCCATCACTTAAACACCTAAGGATAATCGGAAGCGAATGCTATGCCCATGTGCCGAAACAAAAGAGAACGAAACTGGACAAAAAAGCTACAAAAGGTATTTTAGTGGGATATGACTTCGGTGGTTATCGAATATGGAACAAAGGAAAGCAAATTATAAGGTCAAGGGATGTGATATTTAACGAAAAACCCTTAATGCCAAAAATGACGCTTTCTTTTCCTGATAATGCCAACAATCTCCGATCTGCAACATTTGAAAAAGATTCAGAAGAACTGATCGATTCAGACTCTCTTGAACAGCCTCGAGAGGAAGTAAATGATGACGAACAGTTCAGAGGATTTGGTGATCAGGAGGTAGTTGACAACCAAAAGATGACTCTGAGAGACAGGGAGAGTATCAGGCCCCCCCAAAGGTATGAAGAATATATTTCATGCATTATGGCGGAGATCTCAGACACCCCGGAAACCTACCAAGAAGCTGTCAGCTCAGAAGATTCGAAAAATTGGCAAGAAGCCATGGATGCAGAGATAAAGGCCTTGGTCGACAACAAAACTTGGACTCTCACAGAACTTCCAAAAGGTAAGAAGGCACTACCCTGCAAGTGGACCTATAAAATCAAACAAAATCCTGACGGATCCATTGAAAGGTTTAAGGCCAGACTAGTCGTTAAGGGCTTTTCCCAAGAGAAGGGAGTGAACTACAACGAAACGTTCAGCCCTGTTGCTAAGATGAGCACCATTAGAACTATCTTAAGTGTTGCCGCCAGCAAAAGAATGTCACTTGCTCAGTTTGACATCTCAACTGCCTTCCTCTACGGTGATCTATGTGATAGTGAGGAGATTTATATCAAGCAACCAGAAGGATACAACAATGGCACGGACCAAGTTTGTAGACTCCAGAAGAGTCTTTACGGGCTCAAACAGGCAGCCCGATGTTGGTACCAAAGGTTCGTCAATTTCTTGAAGAAACAAAGCTTCATCCCCAGTAGTGCCGATCCCTGCTTATTTATGAGACAAACAGGTACAGATCAGCTAATCATTGCTCTCTATGTTGACGATGGTCTCGTCGCATCGACCAGCAGAGAAGAATTAGACAAGTTCCTGGAAGCACTAAGAGGGGAATTTAAGGTTAGTCATAAAGAATTATCCTATTTTTTAGGATTGGAGATAACCCAGCAGAGTGACGGTGTAATAAAGGTAGATCAAAAGAATTACACGAAAAGAATATTAAAAAGGTTTGGCATGGAAAACTGCAGACCCGTGTCAACACCTATCATAAGTTTGACCCAGAGTGCCAAATCAGGGAGAGAAAATGAAAGATTCCCTTATCGTCAAGCAGTAGGCGCTTTAATGTACCTAATGGTGTCAACGAGACCAGACATTGCATTTGCTGTTGGCGTGGCTTCACGTGCACTGGAAAAGCCAACTAGCGACGACATTGTACGTGTTAAACGTATATTCCGATACCTGAAAGGTTCTGAGGAGCTTGGAATTGTCTATCAACCAGGAGAACAGTCCGGTTTCCTCGAGTGTTTCAGCGATGCGGATCTTGGTGGCGATATCAACACTGGCCGATCGACATCTGGAATCATTTCCATGTATGCAGGAGGATCTATCTCATGGTCAAGTCAGAGACAAACAAGTGTTGCGATATCCACAACTGAGGCCGAGCTTGTAGCTGCAAGTGAGGCCGCACGAGAGATGATATGGCTCAAAAGGCTTATCGAAGAAATCTCTAATCTTCAGGAAACTCCAAATTTGTATGTTGACAACGAAGCAGCTATCAAATTAGCAAAGAACCCAGAAATGCATAGACGAACGAAGCACATTCACATCAGGCATTTCTTTGTTAGGGAAGTTGTTCAAGACAACATCATTAACATCCGGGCAATATCCACTGACGACCAACTTGCTGACATGCTGACGAAGCCTCTTCACAAACCGAAACTACAAAAGTTCATAAGTGAGTGCGGGCTAAAGTGATGAGTGTATGTTAAGTGCATTGTCCAATGAGGGAGAGTGTTAAGACATTAGAACTATGCACTTTATCTATTATGTATTAACAGCCCGTTTAGTGGCAACACTGCTATATACCGCGTGGGTTCAGGTTGTAATGGAGGTCTATCTAGTATGCTTTGTTCACCGTTCTAGGACGCTATGCTCTATAGTATGTGTAAAGCTTTTAGTATGTTTCTAATGTGTTCACTTTCCAATTACAATAAAGTAGTTATTCAGTAAAAGCAGTTCAATTTAATTTCCTCAATAGTACCCACATTAAAAAACTGTGCATCAAAGATGTAACTAGAACACATCGAAATTCCATACAACAAAAATGGCTGCTAGAATGGAGTAATCTGACAGACAACAAACTAAGACAAATCAAACTTAAACTTATTGACTGGCCAAGCGCATACAGAAACTCCCGGAGGGAGGAAATAGTTCTAGCAAGACTGTGAATAGGCCACACGCGCATCACTCACGAATACATAATGACTAAAACTGAAAGACCAACATGTCAGATCTGCAATACAGAACTAACAGTCAAACATATACTAACAGACTGCCTTCTTATAATGAACTTGGACATACCTCGGGGCATTACTGACCTACTTACTGATAGCAGTCACCATATTGACATTATTACACACTTAAAAAATATTAACATACTAGCTGAATACCCGTGCTTCGTCACGGCAGATAAGTAGTTATTTTATTGCGTTAAATAACGTTTCATTAAAATTACGTTACTATACAATTCTGTGCAGTTTATTATAGCACGGTTCCCGTCATACTATATTTTATCCAATGGGCGTTAAAATTTAAAAGTTTATGTTTCCAAGAAGTCATATGGTAACACCCAATATATTTACGAGTATTACCAAGGTTATAGGCGAGGAGGCTGTGCAAGGGTTCCGGATATTATTACATCGCCTGGAAAACCTAAGGATATGCCATACATCACGGTTTGACCGGGACTGTCCCGGTATTTTGCAATTGTTTCGGTGTCCCGCCCAGTTTTATCAATGTCCCGGAAAAGGCTGTAAGATGTAAAAAGTAATGAATTCATGTTTATAAGAATCTTTTTTAAATAGGTTACTTTTCTACAATTAACATTTTACTACTGTTCACAGTGTCAAAGATATGAGAAGTAATCTAACTGTAAAACGCTGGAACTACCTGCACAGCGCTTCCAGCTGCCAAACACTACTATTTGGCTGAGAGATTGTTTTAAGAAAATCAAGTAGCAAAAAAAGTTCCGTTCTTATTTTTAAGGTTTGGGTAGACTAACAGTTTTGGATTCCCCCTTCCCGTTAGTTGCTAGGCTTAAAACTCACCTACCATTTTGCTTATAATTTGTACTCTTTTTATCCCCCCCCCCCCTGGTATGCCCATCCCATATTAATGTGTCTCGGTTTAACTCTCCAAAAATATGGCAAGCCTATTTGACGGGGACAGGCAGAAAAGAAACGCAATTAAAACTCTTTGAGGGACAGTTAATTTCTAGTAATTCAAGGTCTGCCATCATAGTTGAAATTAACCTCAATTAGAAATAAAACTATGAGATAGATAATGTAAGGTAACAGCTGTTCTTTATGGTCCTAGCAACGCAGGCTGCCTAGGCATGCATTCTGTAACCAACTCAAACTTTAAACCCCCCTAAAAATGCTTAAAAATACGAACATCAAAAAATCCTTTCTTAGCGAGCGCCTACGTTATATAGGGAGTGTCCATGCAAAGTTTCAAAATTTTCTGTCGAGCGGTTTGGGCTGGGGGTTGATAGATGAGTGAGTGAGTGAGTGAGTGAGTGAGTGGTATTTGACAAATATATAGTAGATATGACAAAATTTAATGATTTTTTAGCTAGTTTATTTAATGTTTAATTTATTTGTTGTGTTTTCTATAGATTCTTTTTTTTTCTTTAATTTCATTTATTTATTTATTACTTATTTTTTATTTTTAAATATTTTACTTAGATTAGTGATTTACTGACTTGGTATTGGGAATATCACTATGAGCAGCAATTAAGTGCAAAAGGGCGATTCGATGCTACTTCAATGATGAGGAGTATCTTAAAAATAAAATAATAATAATTATGTTACCTCCTCCATCACAAGAGCCATCGATGAGATCCTTGCTTGTAATGACTAAGTTGGAATCGCGCTGCATCACTAACTCTCCATCGTTGGGTAGAACGAGCTCCTTAACAACGCTCCTCCCTCCAGGTAGTTCTACCGCTAGACTCATTCCGTCGGGGAATACCACCCTGTCTGTGCTGCATGGCAGTCTCCCTTCGCTCCAGTTGGACAGGCTCTTGTAATCTGTGCTCAGAAGCCATGTGAGAGTCTTGGAATACGATCCGAAGGCAACAGTCACCAGTCCTTTAATCAAACATAAATTTGAACGATTTGTGAGTATGAATCAATATCAGTTGGTAATTTAAAGAAATACTGGTGAAACTGCACATTGTAAAACGAAAAGCGCACAAATGACTGATTTACCTCCACAGGCAAATCACTTAATCATCAAAATTTAGTTCGGAAAGAAATAAAATTGTCTTGTAATAAAAATTGTACATTTATTGCATATACTCATTAAATAATACTCAGCAATAATTAAAAATCAATTCCTGCCAAATTAGGAATTTAATTTCCGGAGGAAATCAATTTCCGATTACATGGTCGACATCACTTCTGTTACACTTTTCCTATCACACATGATATAAAATTGGGAAGTATCCCAGCCATGTGGCATTTTTATCTAAAAAAATACCAAAAAAAAAAAAAGAATGTATAAGAATAGAAAATTATTTCCTGTGGAATAATTTTCTTGTTCTATTCATATATCGTCCCTACCAAGTCAAACTATCGAATATGAAATTCGGTACTTTTCAAGAGAGGAAGATTTAATAGTGATTCCAAAATCAGCGCCTTTACAAAAGGACAATTTCACATATTTTTTTCTATAAATAATATTAATCATTTTAAGGTGAAATTATGATTAAACTATTTACCGTTTTTTAATTACCCAAAAATCATATTCGTGAGTTTTGATATTGGTGATTTTTCTTGAATCACCATTTCAAATTGTCGAATGCGGTATTTTTGATAGTTTGCTGTTCTGATACACTAACTGTATAAATATTTACACTTCCAAACTAACGAATGTGACACATTTGACATTATGCATTGTACTAATTCTATAATATTAGTGATATCTACAAATCAAAGTAACGAATATGCCATTTTCGTTAGTTTGCCAAGTCAGTTTTTGGTCCCTAGAGTATGACGATTAGGAGCAAACTAGCAAACAAATGTATTCGATACATTGACAAAGTTAGGTATATATTGAAAAATAGTCATATTTGATACTTTATTTAGGGCATTTCCGACAATTCTAAAGAGGCTAGAGTTTTGACAATTTGCCACAAGCCGTATCGTCCACAATGCAAAAGTACAGTATCAAATATGAAAAACGAGATTTTTCATATTCGATAGTTTGACATGGTAGGGACGATATAATCAAAGTAGAAAAACAATAAAATAGAATTATCTCTGCCAATTAATTTATTTAAAAAAGCTGCTTAACTTTCATGAGTAAATGAAAAATTGTGTAATCCCAATGTATTTTATCATAATCTGATTGGTTTTGATCTCTGATCCAAAATTATGGTGGAAGTGTATACTCAAATAAGATGGGTAGAATTTAAAGATGGATAGAACCTTTCAAATTTTATCGTCTACTCTTTTGGATTGAATTCTGATAGTAAATTTTGTTGTATCCTACCCAAAAATTAGTTCTTAAAAGTCTTTGTATTTTATTTTAAATTACATGAAGAGTACAAAACCTGTTAACACCAAGGAAGTCTGCACTATCTGCAATAAAATATTCCCTCTTTTAATCTAATTTCTTACAGATGCAAACCTCGTTTAAGGGTATATATATATATATATATATATATATATATATATATATATAAATATATATATATATATATATATATATATATATATATATATATATATATATATATATATATATATAATTGTATTTTTAATATATCTGTAAGGTTTAAGATATATTCATTTTCTAAGTTTAAGACAAGATTATAATTAGTCTTCGTCTAAATTGTAATTGTCTTAGTTTAAGAAAATTATTGTTATAATTTGTAATAAACAATTAGTATATACAGTAGTATAATATTAGTAGGTGTATAGAATAGTATAATTTAACATAGGGGGGGGATCACTACACACACTGACTATAAAAAACTACACTTATCCTCAAGCTCATAGTTGCCTCAAAAACTAATCAAAATAAGTCAAAATAGGATAAACATCTAAATTTGTAAGACAGGTCCTAACCTTTTTAACCGATATACTAGAATGCGCAAATAACCTAGTAGTTGAGCGGGAACCCCCATTTCCTATCCTATCCTCTTATTATTTTATATAATTTTTGTGAAATAGATAATATTACAGTCATAAATAGCTAATAAACACGCAACTTTCTATAAATCATTCCCTGATGATAAAGTAAATAAATAAATACATTTTTTTATAACATTGTATGCTTAGGCCATTATCAAACACTTTTATCCCAAGTTTCATTTTTTTTTTTTTTTTTACCCCTACTGTTGAAATTTTTCACTATGAAAAGATTGATACTTACCAAGACAAAGATAGATAGAAGAGAGAGAGCTCATCGCTGAAGACGGAAAGAGGACTGGTGCCTGGTGCCATTTGCTAGGCATCTGCGAGATAGGACTATCTCTTCTTCGGAATATTATCTCACTCGCCGAACATTTATTAATTTATTTATTCTTAACCAGCTGATTATTTAAACTTTCTCAGAGTCATAGCTTAATGTACTGACTAATTAAAGCCTCATTTTTAAAGTTTCTTATAATCCTATATTCAATTGGTATTAACTACCAATTTTCAAATTGAGAAAATAAATAAAAATTGTGTTGAATACTTTTGTGCTTCTTGTTCATAACCCTGTTCAAGAAATGTTGCAAATGCCATTTTTTTAGAATAAAAAAATGATTAATTTGGCAACAGTATGTTTGAAATATCACTTCAATCAGATCTTTATTTTTAGGCTAATCTAATGAAAAAAAAAAAAAAAGTAGTTGGCCTTCTAAGGGATTAAGCTTTCCTCTTGTTACATATCCTCTGCGTTCTTCCATAGGTTAATGCCATAGCAAATATAATGGCTAAGGGAGATTAAATCCACTACCTCGGCATGGAAAACCTCATCACAAGACTCTAGGCGAGATGATGTGGTTCTGTCGAGATTAAGAATTGGGCACACTAATCTCATCCATGCTCACCTACTTAAAAAAGAGTGTAGGTCTGAAAGTATAGTTTGTGGCGAAAATCTTTCTATTAAACATATTTTCACAGAACGCAGAACCTACGAAGCCATCCGAAACCAAATGGACATTCATGGTCCTCTCTGTGATAAAATATTCTCTTTCATAAAATATTATATATAATAAACAGATTGAATATATATGTGTATAAATATATATGCATTAAAATATTAAATATCTTCATGAACTTTGGTATATTATGTGTGCATTTGTGAGTGTATAAGTGTACATGTTTGAGTGATTATATTTGTTATTTTATTTAGCACATTTTTTATTTATACTGCATTCATGTACATATATATATATATATATATATATATATATATATATATATATATATATATATATATATATATATATATATATATATATATAGTTTGTTGTATTACTATTATTAAATATAGGTGATTTGACATCTATCTTTTTTCTTCCAAATGGTTGATTTGCCTTTAAAATAGTTTCTCATCAGATCCCAACACCATTTTACTGGCTATTTAAATTTTATAATCCTTCCAAAACAAAAATTTGTCACATTTTTAGATTCACCAATTTCTTTATGCGGGAGATGGTGGGTTCAATTCCTATCAGCGGCAGGTATTTTCTCATCTCATGGCTCGATGAGAAAATTCCTTGCTGCACCTTGGATGTCAGTGCTAATGGCCCCGGTGTCAATGCACTGTAAAAAAAAAAATTTATTTGTTCTCCTTGAATAACTTTTATGTAACGTACCCAACAGTCATTCTTCTTTTTTGTACAATTACATGTCATAATATGCACTTTTCATTAGTCACAAGATTAAAATTTGATAAAGGATATTCCCAAAGCTTCTAGACTTCTTTAATTATGTTATTTTTGTGGATGAGAGCAAGTTCAACGTTAAAGGATCAGAGTCACTAATTTCCAACTAATGACTTTTTTTTTTATACTTATCATGGCCTTAAATCAATTTCTCTTAGAATTCCTTGGATGTTACCTGTCCCAGCAGATGATCCCAGCTGCTTATTAATTTCATTAGTTAATTTTGTGGTATTCTTGGACCAGCTTTAAATTTACGTAGTATTAACCTCTGATCAGAGTTGGAGAAAATTCTCGGTCATCCCGATTACCTCTTTTTTTTTTTTTTTACGGTGCATCTACAACTTGGCCATTAGCGCCGGGCTATCTATAGGTTGCCACCCTCCGATTACCTCTTATCATCAAATCAGTCATCATATTTATAGCGCTGAATGATTTACGTGGACTGTTAAAAAGGGTATCATTGGACTGATTTTGCAGTATGAGTGCCTCAATTCCCTGAGGTAAACCACTCATAACCCTTACTCTCTACTTGAGAGGACAAGACCGACTGGAAGTGGAAGGATAATGCAGCTAAGAACCTAATCAAAGAATGTGTGCATGACTGTCAATTGAATGTTCTCAGGGATAAGGCTTCACCCTTTGAAATGTGTACCTTTTTAATTAACACATTTGAAAAGAAAGGGTTATCAGGAAAATTTGTTCTGAAAAGAAAACTTTTCACCATGAAGATGGGTGAAAAAGAGAGTTTGGATTCTTATATTGCTCGATTTGAAGCTTCGATTAATGAGCCGAGGAGTATCGACAATACATCAGTTGAAGAAGAAGACAGGTTACAGAGTATTAGATGTTGTCAAAAACCAAATTGCATCTATAAGTGATGTTAAGTTTAAGGAAGATGTTTTTTACTTTCAGATAATTGTAACTTCCAATTTAAAAATTAGTCCTTCAAATGATGAAATGTATCGGAGTGATGTAAAGTCAGAAAATGTTTCTGAAGATGTAACAGAAAATATGTCCCATGATTTTGGGGCTGTTAATATTGAGCAATCAAATGTAAGAGAAAAAAGGAATATTAAATTACTGGAAAAATGCGACTATGAGATGTATATGGCTCCGTTTGGTTCAAGTTTTGTTAATAATGCACCTATGTGTTGTGAAAAAGGTAAGTCAAAAGAATTGATTGAAAAATGTGTCAGCACAGAAAACCAAATAGCTGACATGTTAACTAAGCCATTACCTAAATCAAAGTTTGTAAGATTGAGGAGTTTCATTGTAAAATGATGATAGTTACCATTTAATGTGGATTTATACATTTTATGTTTTCATGTAAAATAATAGGTATATGAGTTTTTTTTTTTTTTTTTTTCATTAAGTTACAGTACCTAATCTCAGAATTAACCCTCCAATGCCCTTGACTATTCTATTTATTTTTCTAACTTTTTTTTTTTTTTTTTTTTTTTTGCATAAATGGGTTAATATGAAGTCAATTGAAGTAACTTTTAAGAAATTTTTGTTATAAAACTGTCAATATGTAAAATAACATATGGTCCCCTAGAGGGGACCTTGGGCACTGGCTTTACAAGAAACAAAATCTGGTGTCTTTTAAAAATTCACTACATTTCATGAACAAATCTTTATTTTACTGCAAGTAAATAATAATAAAATGCATAAGTACATGATTGGTTGCCTATGATAAATATTGGTTTTAGAAAAAATGATTTATTCTGTGAAAATCAAAATAACAATGCGAATAATGCACTATATTGCAGCAGTCACTCATGAGTCTTACAATTCTTACAATGTGATTTTCTCGAATGGTTTCGGGGTAGCCAGTGTTTGATATATTTAATTCTTGAAAGAGGTCTATGGTCCTAAAAAAATTGTCCACATAAAGGTTGTAAGGGCCAAATCCTTGGAGTAACTGGGAAGACAACTCAACTACTACAGATCCACCAACTATTCTATTCTTCAAGGACATTGTAGCCACCCTAATAAGACAACATTTTATAATCAAACCTTATGGGCTTGCCTTGGCAAGATGCTGCTTACAGCTATTTTTGAATTTCGGAAAATCCGTCGCATCTTATACTTATCTTATACAACAAAGTGTTATCTTATACAACAAAGTGTGTCTGTCGGATTCAAAATTTTCCCAGAACATTCTTATATTTTTGGCCGTCATGTAGCCTGTCTAAAGTAGTACATTTAATAAATGAATACTTTTTTTCGATGAAAGTAACATTCAATTCATGATTTATGGAAATTGAGTATGAGTAGGAGTTTTCAACAATAATATTTATACTTTCTTCTCCAAACATCCTTTCAAACATATTCAATTGAAGATAAGTTACTGCAAATTTTTGAATAATCTGTGTGTATAACCTCCATTCCCAGCTCTATTTGAAAATTTACATTCCTCTTCAAGCCATTCAATTCTGCATTTATAAGATTTTTTGTGCCTTTAGTTATTCTAGATTTATTAGACATAGTTTTTTTTTTTACCGTTATTTCGTTGTGGTCAGCATTTTTTTTTTCTTCTTTATTTGTATCGTTTAAAACTTCTAATAATTATTCTGAGAAACTGACGTTATCTCATTTTATTTTGTGAAATAAAGCCAATTATTTCAAATATTTGAAGGTAGATATTTTATTGCCACCAATAAACAAATCAGAATTGATATAGCCCCAGTGCCCAAGGTCCCCTAAGGGGGACCACTGAATTCAAAGAATACTTATGAACAGGGATTTAATCAAATTCTCTCAAACTTTATTTTATTTGATAAAAAAAATGTTCAGTAAATGATTTATACAGAAAGAAGTATAAAACTTAACCGTTTTTTAGCCATAACAATTCAAGATTCTAACTGGTTGTTATTTTGATTGTTGCTGTAACTTCAAATCTAATTATCGTTGTTATCTGTAACACTGGAGTGTTATACATTTTCAGTAATGTAAATCAATCCCTTATTTAACCATAGAAGTACAAATCCTAGACCCCAACTTCTAGGAAAACTTTTAAACTAATGTGAAAAAGTCCGTCACGCAGGAGCTGCATAACTAAGCACTTTCCTCAGAATTTGGGTAGTGTAGACTGCTTTCCAGAACAATTTGCTTAAAATATCCTACATAAATTAAATAAAAACATGAATAGTTCTCTTTTAAATTTGTAATGAGTAACTGATCAATTATTAATTTGCTTCCAGAGTTATGTTTACACATGGTACCTACTACACTACGTAATAAATACAAAAAAACTCATATTATCGTATTTTGATCTAACGCAGGAACAGGATACAGTCACTCTAGTGGTAGAAAGCACCCCTTGCGGCGGCTTTGTGAACCTACGTTTGGCGGGCTTTTCTATTGAAATATATTACAAATTAAACCCCCGCTTTACGATTGACCGATTCAGCTCATTTTTGCAACACTTCTTTCTCATGAGTTACCCACGACGTATACCGCGTTTCGTTACAATACAGCAGAAATTACGACCGGTATGAGTATATTAGGAATTTGGGTCCGGAGTAAACCCCCCCTTCTAATGAACCGATTTAGTTTATTTTTACAACACATATTTAACTGTAGATTACCACTACGAATACCGAGTTTCGTCGAAATATACCAAAAATCACGGCTGGTAGTGGCGAATTGGTATTGTGGGTCCGGAGTAAACCCCCCCCTCCTAATGAACCGATTTAGTTTATTTTTACAACACATATTCACCTGTGGATTACCACTACGAATACCGAGTTTCGTCGAAATATACCAAAAATCACGGCTGGCAGTGGCGAATTGGTATTGTGGGTCCGGAGTAAACCCCCCCCCCCTTCTAATGAACCGATTTAGTTCATTTTTATATCTCACTTTTCTGTCTATATTACCACTACGAATACCAAGTTTCGTTGAAATACAACAAATATTACGGCTGACATAGTCAAATTAGTGTTTTGGGTTCGGGGTAAACCCCCCCTTCCGGTGGACCGACTTTGGTGGTTAACGAACTCGTTCAATCGTTTGCTAATTGAATGCTATATACCAAGTTTCGTGACGAAAAAACAAAAACTCTGGCCGCTATCGTGTTAACAGACACATATATATATGAAGACATTTTTCAAAAATTCCGTCATGAGTCCAACCTCAATAGCTACTTTCCTTCGGAGGAAAGTGCTAAAAGTGGTCCCCTGTAGGGGTCCTTGGGCGTTGGAGGGTTAATTTTTATTATTTTTAATGTTACCTATTTTCATAGCACTTGTACCTACCAATAGTAAGGTTTAAAATAAGAAGGCATATTGAGTGCTTTTTTGTTTTATTAACATAATATATTTTTATACGGGTGCTTTCAGCAAAGGGGGTGTTAATATTTGAATAGCCCGCTGAAAGCATTCATTAGGAGTTCCTGAAATAACCGCTATGGTGGCAGCACCTTGAAGTTGTTCTTTTGGTTTTATACATTGTTGTTGCTTCCTCCCTCCATGAGGCTTTGTGATTTCCTTCACTTTCACAAGTTGGCTTCGGTATGGGACATATATGTCCCATACTGGGTTCCACTTAGGTACGGCGGACAAAATAGCCCAACTCTCTTAAGTTACGATGGCTGTTACTTCTCAAAAAAACAACAAAAAAAAACTCATAGTCTAGTAGATGCACAGAAAAAAAAAACAAATTATTAGAAAGTATGGGACACATATGTCCCGTGACTTACACTAAAGAACGAAATCGGCATACGGGACACCAGTGTCCCATACCTAGCCGATAAAAAACTTAAAAATGCATATACGCTTTGTGCAGAGTATGTAGGGAATCCGGGTTAATGCCTAAATTGATTTTGACCATGAAGCCCAATTGAATAATTAATTCAGGTTTTAAAAAAAATATTTGAATTATAATTTTTGCTTTGTTACGCCTTGTTAAAAGCTGAAACGTGTTAAAACATTTTTTTATGTTTTTTTTTTATATATTTAACTTTATCCTTACGATTTATGGATATAATATATGTAAAGTTTGAGAATATAAGATAGGTACGTATTTTGCATTATGAAGTACTCATTTGTTTGTTATCTAATCCCACTCCTGCTTCAAAGTAGTTATCATATAACATTCAGTGACAAAAATACTAAGCAATAACATTCAGATTTTTTTTTTTTTTTTTTTTTTTACTTTGTGAGATGTATATATATATAGATGTTTTCGGGACACCGCTCAGCAGTTGGAATCCCTACGGGACACATGTATCCCGTACGGTCCCTACGCCAAACCACTGAAATTTCGTGCCAAAGCAAACGTGTTAAATACAAATGGCATTGCTTGTTCGGAAATGTTTTGTTATTCGTTTATTAACCCATTAGCGCCGGAGCTTCTTTTTTTTCAAAAATTCTTAATACAAATAAATCAGTTTCACAAACTTAGTAAATAATATAATTTTTCTATCATCGTATAATTTTTCTATCATCGCTTAGATATTGGCGTTACCATTTGGTAACATACAGCACTAATGGGTTAATATATTAAGGGTGTAATTTACTGTATCTAGGAAGTAGGATTGACAACGATTTGAAGAAATTGTTGTAAAAATGTTTTAATGACTGCAACCTCAAAAGCTACATATTTTCAGAAAGTGGTAAAAAGGATAAGGGGATATTAGCGTACTATAAAGAAAACTTAATAAAAAAAAAAAAAATGGTTTAATATTTATTATCTGATTACAATTTGGTAAAAATGGTGATATAAATAATTTACCAATACAATAAGTTAAGAGTACTGATTAAAATATCATTTCAAAAATATTTAGCTAAATCTATTCAGTTTCAATTACCAATAAATTCTTTGGTGATATAATTCTACAGAAATACACACAAAGTTTAATCAGTACTAAATATAGCAGAGCACGGATTGAATATGCAAAAAAATTTTTGTTCTCAAAATGCTTTCAATGGTCTTAATAATTTTCTATTTAAATGCCTGAATACAAATCAACACTCAAATCGAGAACTCTCAATCACCACGATCGAATGCTAGTAGAGAGGTTTTGTTCAATATTTTCTAAGGATAAAACAAATCTTTTGCCAAACGTTTCTTCTTTTCTTTCTTTCTTAAAAAAATAAAATAAAATAAAAATAATACTGTTTAAACATTAAATGGTATTGGGCCTGTAAAAGTAATTGTACTGTACTTGTAATCAACATTAAATAAATAATTCAAAAATATTACAGATAAACAAAACAATGATGGAAAAGTAATTTAAAAAGTCAACAGCTTTTTGTTAATAAATTAAGATTTAATTATACATTAAATAAAAAATAAACTGTCATTTGCCTTTAATTTTCAATAAAAAGTATACAGTGGAATTTTTACAACTGGATTTAATTTAAAATGAAAAATGTCCTTTTATATTGTCTTCTTGAAGAAATGAACAAGTCAACAAAAACGTTTATTTCAATTTAGGCTAAACATTTGAGTGTCTCCTTTGAGTAAAGATAACTGAGATTCAGTACAAACGAGGCGTTGTGGAAACAAAGGGCGAACTCAAGAAAAAGTAGTTTTGAGAAAAATGTATTTGAATATTTCTTCCATAAGGGCAAACTCCACTAGAGTATATTCAAAACATTTATTTTTTCGTTTTGAGATGTCTCGTTGTTCAAATTTATAACAATTGAGCAGGAATTATTGGGAACGAAAAATCATTTTATTTATATCATCATCTAGGGAAACAGTAGTGGAGTGTTGAGTTCGCCTTTCGTATCCGCCTTCCTACAGCAGTTTCCAGCCAGCTTGTTTTCATTCTCTGTGTATTTTGAGAGGGAAAGAAGGGCTGACTCAACATATATTCCTGTAGATTCTCTGCAGTATCTAGATTAGGATGCTAGGGGAAACAAATTTGACCGCATGTTGAGTTCTCCCTTCGTATCCGCGATGCCTTAAATGTACTCATAAATAGTAATGAATCATTTGCTGAAAACCTCTCAAAACTGACCTACTCTTTAGCATATTCTCCAAGTTACATCAAATACTAAAACTCTCGCCTGCCTCTAATGATTTTGCAGACGTAACTTTCTTATCTCAATATCAATGAATTAAGTGGTTACATCACCTTCAGATTTTCAAACTTTTTTTTTACTTGGTAAATTGTTTTCACTTTGTAAAAATGTTCTCATTATTTTTGTAAAACTAAACTAAAATAAAGCTTTAACTCAGTTTTTAATCAATTCCCAATGTTTTAGTTTTAGATCAACTAATATCGATTAGTTAATTTAATTTTAGTTTTGTTTAGGTTGCAATTTTTAGTTTAGATTTAGTTTATTCTAAAAACTGAGTGTAGTTTTAATTTTAGTTTTAGTGTTTAGTTATGGCCAACATTGAATGAAATGTTAAAAGTTAAAAATATTCTTAAAAGTATAAACAATTTATCAAGAAAGAAATATATTTTTTTGAAAATCTCAAGAAAGTATAACAACTTAATGATATTTTTTAAAGTTTTCTAAATACACACCAATCTAATGCTCCACTGTGAAATACAAAAATGTAGCACTGTCTGCCACATCAAAGTCTTACATGTCCATTACTTAAAACTAACTATACAAACACGAATGTTCTGAAATATATATATATATATATATATATACTTGATTCTATAAACAAGAAGCACCAATACAAAGTATTGTCTAAAATCACCAACACAGTCGTGTAAAGATTCGATTATACTAAATGTTCAGGTTTGCTTTTTAATACATTATAATACAATAAATAGCAATAGTCAACTCGAATAAATGCTGTTTAGCATAATTAATTCTAGAAATACAATTATCTATTTCTATTAGTTTTGCAATATCACATCAAGAATAATTTGCAATAACATTTAAAATAGGCCTACGAGGGGCAAGAATCCAAATCACAGAAATCTGGTGTATTACTACCCAACGTCTTCAATTCTTAACAATATTCTAAACCCTTTTTTTTTTTTTTTTTTTATTTAAAATATGTTAATAACTAATTACTCCAGCATTCAGTAGAAATTTTACGAATGGACTGGATATTTCACACTAATAAAAATATACTCTGCTTATACATTTAAAGCTTTTCGTGTTTCCCACAAAACTGCTGTTATTTTTTGTATTTATGAACTAATTCAACGTATTTATGCATTATTTTGGATGAACATTCAATCTACAATTACTATACAATTTAATTATTAGGTACATTTACTAATTTTATTCCACAAAATGCTTATTAAAGAAAACATTATTTTTTATTTAACTCTTCAACTGCCATGTGTAAAAACATGTTCTAGTTTAATTCTGCTATATCAAGACATTACAATATCTATGAATGGATTAAACAGCCCTATCTATTACTTCCACTCAGGATAGAAAATTTGTCTTCTAGAACAACGAACAATTTTTAGAGAAACAATGACGTAACTGTATTTAAGGGTTGAAATTAGGGAAATCCTAATCCCTGGTAAAAGAAAGTAAAGTATATATTCTACATACACTCAATATACCATTATTTTCTATCACTTACACCCTTTTCAATTATGTGTTTTATAAAACTGCAAATTGTTTTTATTCTACTCCACTGTAAAATTGAAGTTTTTGCATTTCCGTAACTGTTCTTCCGGAACAGCAATATATAAACTTCATTGAAGTCCCTAATCCAGAAAGAAGATTTTATCCCAATTTGGAAGTATAACAATCGGCCTTCAAATTCTGCAAAGCCTATTTAAATGGTAACCCTTTCAAGTAGAGCTTATCTCCGTTTTAAGAACAAAACATATTTTATCACAATATTGCCATGTTTTTTAGTAAAAATATTATTTCAACAATTTTTTTTAAACAGTTGCCTTAGCAATTTGTTTTGGGTTGCATATTTACATCTGGCCTTCTAAATTACTTTTATTAATAATTTACCTCTGCAATTTTGAGAAAAGACATGCTTGTAATGGTTTAATTTATGTAAAAACATGCAACAATTTTATGGAACAGAGAAAGAAAATTAATGAGAAAATATGAACTCAAACTAGTTCTGGCCTGAGAGAATACACCTAAAAGCTGCCATACAGGTACAGGAAACCCTTATGGGAAAAACCTCCAAGATTTCGTCCACCAAACCCTCGCCCACAAACGAAGAGGATTTCCTCAAGGGGTGCTATCAACATGCAGCCAGAGAGACTAGGAAAGTCCAGTCTGCTTGGCCACAAGGTGGAAAAGAATTGAATTTTTTGGGGGGATTTCTGGACCTCTTGCACCCAGCGCAGCCTCAAGGACACCATCATGTTGGGGAATTCCTCAAGGATTGGACTGTTCAGACCGAACCTTAAGGAAAGGTCCTTAACACTGTTTTTCAATGGCAGTTAAAGCGTTAAATCTTAACCTCCTGATATCTTTAATATCTTCATAATTTGAAGAATATTTATGACATTATCAAAACAATTAATTCCACATTATTAAACAATGTTCATTCTTCTTTTACTCCTCAGCACATTTCATAAGTGGTACGGTTTTCTAAGTCACAAATCTTTCCGAGCATTACAGTCAGCTTTTTCAGGCATTATTTGATGCACGTTCGTTAGCTGAAAAAACAAAATAGACATTTTGCTTCCAGCAAACGAACAACAATATGCAAAGGAGGAAGAGATTATTAAACAATGCTTTTTGTTTATTTATTTTCAACATTTTTTTATTACTAAGGTCAGAAATTAGAAGGTTTAAAAGGAAGAAATGTTGCTACCTCTGTATAAATATGTTACAAAAATGTAGCATATTTTAAATCTGTGAATGTAGAATCATCATTTATTATGGCTGGCATTAGTTGAAATACTGAGTATGAATGCTTTCCACATGAGAACAGGTATTTTTTAATTTGAGAATGGAATGCTAATGTTAAAATTGCTCGCCTATAATTTTTCTTTTATGGCGCACCGACATCTGAGCCATTAGCTCCAGCTTCCATGGTGCCGCGAGGGATTTTCTCAATGAGCCAGTGGTACTCGAACCCACCATCTCCCGCAAGAGAATCTAAGGCGTTAGCCACTCGACCACAGTGAGACACTGCTCATCAATAATATTCCAAACAATGCCACACATCACTACCAAAAGTTTTGACTACAATGGTTAATATTCTTAAGTTGTTAATAGGAAAAATATTGTTATTTCAGGCTCATAAAGCCAATTCTTTATTTTGAAAGTCAGAAAAATGAAAATAGCTCGTTATAAGTACGTACTCTGTTCAAGCTCTTTAATAAAGTGTGTTACTATGAACTTTAAACGAAGTTTGTATAAAAATTAATAATTCGAATTGACAATTCGATGAAATAATGAAAATATCTTTCTTTCAGTCACAATGCATTTGATATGTCATTGGTTTTTGAAATGAATGCTACCATGAATGTTTCAAAAATAACTTCTCTGTTAGACGTAAATTACAAATAAAAATTTCACCTTGTACCTTAAGTAATAAATTATTCGACTCCATAGACAACTTTAAGTCTTAATTCCACTCTCGATAAAGAATTACACTATATCAATCACTATTTACAGAAATAAAGCTCCCGAAACCAACGGTTGCAAACCAAAAATACAATTCTAATCAAAACAATAAATACTAAAAAACTTTAAAAAAAGGTAAAATTACATTTTTAAATTAATATTGATAACTAATAAGAATATCAAATTTTGTTTAAATAATACATTATCACAAATGAGAATCACTTTATACAATAAGCTCCCTAATTTAATACACTTAAATTCCTAGCCACACATCCTGCCAGTGTAATATCGGCATTAAACATTCGATTTTGATTCCCAAAACCAGAGGAATAATTAAAGCAATAGCTATTGATCTTCCATAAATACTACAATAATTAATACATAACTAAGGATAACATTACATTACATTGGAGTATTTTCCCCTTTGCACATATCTATGATGCAGGTACCATTGCTTGCGATTGACGAGTTCCCGTTCAGCTGTGTGCTTCCAGCCTCTTCCTCCTGTGTAAGCATGAAGGGGTTCAATTATTAAGATATTTATTTATTGGGATTGATAGAGTCTGCTATGGAGCAGAGTAGAAGGGGTCATTCGGAAAGAATGAAACAAGTCTGTGCCCAATGAAAACCAAACTTGCCAAAACAGCAATAATTGTATCTGATCATTCCAGAAGTAATGTTGCTTAACATTTTTTTGTTTATTATAGCATTAAATACACTTCTATTTATCAAGTTCTGGTTAGTGAAACTTATTTATTCTGTGCTGAAATTTCATTTGAAATGGATCTCCCAAGATACCACTTATGCTTTGGGAATTCGATAAAGAAGAACGTGCTGCTTCAACTTATTGAAAACTTGTAGAAATATTTGGCCAAAATATCATTAGTGGGCAACAAGTGCAGGATTGGTTTGAACGATTTCGAGCAGGAAACCTCAAGCTTGAAGACGAGCCAACAGGTCGGCCAACAGAGCTTATACCTTAGTATAGTTCCAATAATTATTATTGAGAACAACCAATGGATAATTTTCTAAATTCTCTAGTTCTAATATATAAACTAGCCTTTAGATATTATCAGTCCAAAAGTTTGTTGCAAACTTGACCTTTCAAATCGCACAAAGTATTTTTGTGCCAAAATTGACTAAAATTGCTCCATTTTTGAACCATCTATATTAAAATTTGACCCACTGATATTTTCGATACCGATGGAGTCTGAAACGTAGGCATTTCTCATTGGCACCTCTGTTTTTGCCTAATCTGGTCAACCTCATAAGCGGATTTCCTCCCTATAGAGGGAGGAAAGAAATAGGATAAAATTGTTTTTTTAATCCCAGTTCAACAAGTAAAATGTGGCTGTAAATATCTTCAATTTTAGCTCCTGATGAGGCACTTAAGATGTGAAACTTGTTGAGTAGGCATTAATAAATAATTTTTATTAATTCAGATATTTTATTTTTTGACCTTCCATCTTATAAGTGAATAAGAAAATACTTTTATTAAACCGCCAGTGACCGGGGAAACCCTGATTTTGCAGTAATATACTGGCAAAGCTTGGTTCCTGGTGAGCTTCCTTTGAAAATATGTACTTAGCAACCAACTGATAAAAACAATGAATATACTTGATTTGTTTGTACAGTGTAAAAAAAGTTACCTAACTATTTGGTTGTGCTTGATTAATTTTGTTAACATGGTGTTTGCACAGGACAATTATGATTATTAACACATTAAAGGCGGGAGTCGTAGTACTACGATTTGTCTCGAATCTAGCTTAAAGGCACCTAGCATACTTTCGTCAAGATCCCTGCCTTTAATGTGTTAACCCTTAATTGGCCAGGAACTGAATGTAAGTGTTCATTTGAGTTATAAATATATTTTTTATTGTTTTTTTTTTTTTAAATAAGTGTTCCTTTCTATTGCTATTATTTTTTGTTCCATAATATTTTGTCTGATAACACACAGTATGGATGGGCCATTTTGATGGATGAGGTAAACCAAATATCGTAAAACTCGTCAAACCAAGATTTCAGGAATGCATATTCCATATTGGCAGTCGATATTTGATGATCAAGTTTCCTTACATGATAGTATCATTAAAATTCTTAAACTTTATTCGTATTTACTTTAAACTATTTAAACTTGTAATAATAGTTATTTTTTTCTTAATTTGTGAGTAAAATATCAACATTATTTATTTCGATACTTCTTTCAAGTGTAGACATTGTATATAAATTACCAATCCTGATATTGACTTATCAAAAAGAAATTATAACAACGAAAAAGAGAAAAAATATTACATCAACTTTTGCGAGTTCATTTTTGGAGAGTTTTTCAATGATTGCACATCCATAAACATCGCCAAGCAGGTTGTTCGTAGTTCTCAACCGGTCCCTGAAATAGATAATAATTTGATTTTTAATAATTCATATAAATAATTGCCTATAATTAATGGTAAATTGTAATAATTATTTTGAAACACTTACACAAACCAGTCAATGGCAAAAAGCAAGGATACATCTTCTGTCGGAGCACTGATGGTACTGCAAAGCATGAGCACTAAAACAAGGGCAGCACTGGGAACTGTGGCAGACGACATACTAGCAGCAGTGCAGGACAACCTGAAATATGTCACATGGTAAGACTTTTTGTACAGAATTCGCAGTTACCTCTGAATATTCAAACATAAATATACAATTGTATATCGCGAAAGTAGTACAGAAAAATGTGGGGCAAGGAGGAGTTCTCTTCCTCCACCAGAAAAATTAGTATAATTTATAAGGGAACCTCAAACTAAAGACACAATTATCACTTTCAGGGCGAATGGATTTGAAAACAATTTCCATCAGGGCCAAAATTTTCTTTTTTCATAGTTATTTAGGCAAACATATGAAAAAAATAAATAAGTGAAGGAACTTTTTAAATTACATATGTACTTTTAGTAATTACAATTTAGTTAAATGTCAAATAAGCGACGACAGTTGGCCCGCTTATGGAATTTTTCTGGTGGATTCAGTATCATATGGTACCAGACCCGCAAACCTAACCGGGAATAAAGTAATGAGGTCTTAAACCATATACGAAGGGTATAGGATGAGGCCCGGAGTAGTGGGAATAGAAAGAGAGCCAAGCTATCTGCTGACGCTCACACCATGACACTGGGCCTGCAGAACACATCTCTCTGACGCACATGCCTCGACACCGGGCTCAAACATATTATCATGGACTTTTTTTGTATTTTTATAGGTTATAAATAAGAATAATTTCATTGCTTTAATTTATTTCTTATTAAGATTTATCTTTTAAAGATAACTTTTGTTGATTATTAATAAATTACAATTCGTTTTGGCAGGTATTTAAGTATCGCAGGAGCTTGGAGCTTGTTGGATAAGGTTCATCCAACGAAGGAACTTCACTGCTTAAAATATTTATTTCAGGCTACCAGAGCACTTTCGAGACAAGGTCTCATCTTCAGTGCAGAAGTATTTAAGGCCTCCGTTAAGGGGGGAGAGGAGGATAGTAGATCAGGGGCCCATGGACTCAGGATGGCTGTGTCATTTTTTTACTTGCATTATAATTTTAAATAAAAAATTATATACCTAATTATAGTTGACATAATTATTATTGAGAGCAACCAACGGATACTTTCCTAAATTCTCTATTTCTTATATATAAACAAGCTTTTAGATATTGTCAGTCCAAAAATTTGTAGTTCCAGGAAGTGCCAATGTACTTTGGACGTAGACAATACGTAAAAATTATAAAACTTTCAAGTACAAAGGTATTTCATTTTGTTTTCCGAGAAATGTCAGTTTTAAATAATTCCATAAATAGTTTTTGGTAATGTCGATGGAGAGGGGGTGAAGTGAAGTTATTTGGACATGGGCCCATAATTCTTCTGTTCCCTTTAGTCTGTAATTAAACAGTCTATAATAGAATGAATTACTGTTTTTAATGTAATCTTAAATTAATATATTTTATTTTCTGTTGAGAAAATTGATTTATTTATTAAATTTTAATGTACATTTATTAACTACGAATTTTAGGACGGGTTATCTATAGGTTACCACCCTTTTCTAGCCATGAAAGGGCTGATGCCTTTTCTTTTTTAAGGAAAAGCCATCACCCCATGTGGGAATCAAAACCATGACCCTTTGGCACAGAATGTTAAGTGCTCACACCTTACCACTCGCGGCCACCGGGCCTCCTATGGAAATTTATAGATCAGCTGGTTCTCTTGAAATCTCTAATAAAATCAAGATTTTGGGCACTATAATATTCAGAATGAAGACTTATTCCATTCATTTTCTTTATAGTCTTCTGAATGTTTACAAGAAATGTATTAATACAGTAAACAAAAAAAAATCTACAAAAAAAAAAAAAAACCCACCTCTTTTTTTAACTTTCATGACTAGATATGTAGAAAAATTCATTTAATGGTCAGAAAAATTGAAAAAAAAACATACCTGTTGATAAAATATATTTTTTTGTAATAATTATTGTATTCTACAAGTAATTCACATATTTAAGTTTAAAAAATTTGGATTATGTGGAAAAATGTACAAAATTCCTCAGGAAATTTGTTACATTCTGAGAATTAAGACTCTTCAATTTAACACGTTCAATGCGACGAGCACCGTATGGTATTTATTTTAATTCCATCAGCCACTGTAAAGTAACCTTAATTACAAAAATATTTAGAATTATCATCATACCCGATAGTCATAAGATCACCAAAGTTAAGTGGAATGTTATTCATCTGGGCAATGAAGATGACTGAGACTGTGAGGAAGAGAGCAGTGCCGTCCATGTTTATAGTGCCAATGGGGAGGATGAATCGAGTGATTCGTTTGTCAACTTTCACTTTCTCGTCCATAATTCGGAATGTAATTGGCATAGCTGCTGATCTGAAATTAATAAGTTAATAATTATGAATATAAATAAGATTTTATACTATAGAAGCTCTTATTATGTGTTTATTCAACAATAGGAGGAACCATTCTAAAATTATTCATTGTAATATTTGTTTTTTTTAAACCTAGGGGACTATGATTGTTTTGCAATATGAGGTACAGGGTCACTTGAGGAAAGGACAGGTTTATGAGCATACAGACCTGACCAAGCAAGCAAATTAGCCGGTCTAGTCTCTGCTCTAGGAGAATTTCCTTTTTGACTGTGCTAGTGAAAGTTGTCAGAGATGTCATTCTGGTATGAAGCTGCACAGAGAGCAATTTTATGTTATAACTTTCTTGTTTGGAGGAGGGATTTTCATAAACGGGGGCTAGTATGAAACCAAAGAAGGAAACTGATGAAATACTACCTAAACAGAGAAAGCTGAATAGAATTCCTCATCAGACTTCATAAAGCAGTTCAAAGAGAATTCAATATGATGGTGATGAACTTAGTTGGTAGATTAAGTGTGGATGAGTGCGAAAAGAAATATGGCCTGCGCATGGCAAGGATTGTTCTCACTATACCACAAACATCATGTAGACTGATTGTTTGAAAGAGGATCTTTCAGACTTGGGGACGCTCCTAGTCCGATTTGTCCATCATTAGAGATGAATGAAGAAAGCATTAATATTTTTTGGGAAGGCAAACAGGTGAGCAGTTGAAGGATGAGTCTTTAGGCATTAACATACCAGCCCTTCATAACATTCTGAACAATCCTCTAATCAGAAAGCTCTATACTCTTTGAGTGAGCCATGGCACGTCAAAGGTTGGATAGCGATTTTCATCTATTGTGCTAAGACATGCTGAAAAAGTTAAAAAAATAAGCTGAAATGAACTCTACATCAGGCTCAAAGGTTCTATTGGAACGGGTATGTGGTTTTTAAGGTGCCTCAGTCCCTCAACTCAAGTTGCTCCTCCCCCAGTACCTTCCTAGGTTGGTCCCGCCTACACGGCATCTCTCATTAATTACCTGTCAGATCGTTTGGGAAGTGGATGGAGCGTCGCCATCCATTGTGCCTGATCCCATCACAAATATTGAAGTTTGTGACTTTTCTTAAAAATATTTTTTTCTCATTATTTGGGACCTTTCAACAGTAATTGCAAAGCCATTCACTGATAAAATCAAAATACATCGTTTGGTGAATTATTTTATTATGAAAATGTGAAAAAAAGGAGGTTTTCCCCTCCTTATGCAGATGTTTCCCAATATACCAAAAAAAAACATTTGATCCGAGTATCAGTGTGAGGGGGTTATTCTAGTGTATTTTTAAGGATTAATGGACCTCAAACTCAGTAAATATGTTTATTGATAATGGCAATTGGCTCGTTTTTAAATTAGAAAATTTGCCAAACCTTTTTTTTTTATTTTAATGATTTTGACTGTCAGTGATTAGTACACATCCAAAGAGAGTAAACATGTATCAGTGTGGATGATAGAGCTCTTTGAGAGAGGTGCGGGGTCTCAAATTGAACATAATGTACTTTGAGATACTGCAAAATCAGTGTTTTTACTATTTATTTTTTGGCATATAGCTGATTCATCAATTTGCAACATTTTAATTTTTATTTCATTTCTCATATGTCTAAAAAGGGCCTCAATTTTTTTATATCTTAAAATACATACAGGAATTTTTTAAGGCTAAAAAATGGCGGCTGTTCTATTAGGAAGGTTCGGCCTGATTACAATGCTCCAGGGATTGCACCTGAACCAAGTTAATAAGTTAATTATTGTTACTAAAGCAACCTACTATGCAAACAGTAGTATACTAATGTTCAGTTGACGAAACTTGGCTGTAACATTATAATGTTCCAACTATGACTCAGAAAAATCTGTTGGTGTTTGAAGGTGTTGAAAAAACAGCTGTCTCTGTTCGTCTTGATTTCTTAAAAAGAGAACGATGGAGGTATTTTCCTGTTTGAAGGGTGTTTTTTAACTAGTGGTGCTAGGAACATAAAAGAGTTCTTCCTGCTTCACCCAGGAATGTCTACTTTCAGTAGTGTAAGCTGTTCAAAAAACGTTTGTAAAATTCAAAAATGGTACCTTCACCAAGATAACGCTTTGTCACTTGGTTCCAAACTTTGCACAAAGTATTTAGCTAGCACTGGAATAAAAACGTTAGCTAACCCTTCCTACAGCCCAGAACTGGCTCCCTGTGGTTTAGCATTATTTCCTCACATTAAAAACAGGCTTAAAGGGAAGAAAAGTTGATGACTTTTCGAAGGCTTTTCAGAAGAAAACTGGCAGGCTACAAAGAAGTATGATTTCAAAGGATAAAGAATGGCTTCATTATATGAGGTGGAAATCATTTTAAAAACTTATAAAACATATAGTTCTTTTTCAAAACTTTCCTAGTTCCCTAAAACATTTTCATAATAAAAGAGATCTCTGAGATGGCCCCCCCCCCCCAATTAATTACTAGGGTTCTTCTAATATTTTTTTTCGAGCAAAGAAGCACATTTAATAGTGGAAATCTTTACTTTAATAAAAGGAACAGGGATGCCACTGGCCTGTTTTCAGATAGCAACCTGTTTATATGCATAAACTGTATATATTCATATTTTAATATTGTGTATTTTTAAGCATTTTATATGTATATATATGTGTGTGTGTATGTATATGTATATATATATATATATATATATATATATATGTGTGTGTGTGTGTGTGTGTGTGTGTGTGTATATGTATATACATGTCTGTTATTTTCTTATGTAGAGTATTATTATTATTAGTCATCTATGTCGCGTCCATTAACATCTATTAACACCAAATGGGCCAGATTCCATGGCTATACGATGTTATAAGCCAATAATATTATTCTATTCTATTCTATTCTAACAGGGACGCCACTGTGCTTATACTTATAATAAGATGACAATTTCTAAAATATATTTAAATAAAAAGATTAATTTTGGAATAGTTTTCCTCAAGTAAGATGATAAAAATTATTTCATATGAATATTTTGTATTGTCTTACTTTGAAGCAGTAGCAAAAGCGGTGACTATGCTCGGACCAAAAGACCAATAATATCTAAAGGGATTCTTCCTGACGAATATATAATATAGAAACTGCAATACGATGAACTGATGAATGGCTACTCCAATAGCAACAGTGAGAATGAACCAGCTGAGCTGAGTCAATGTTTCTGTCAATTGCCCGACAGATACTATCTTACCACAGATAACGCTTCCAACTCCAATCGGTGTGAACCTGAAATATAAAATTCATCTTCAATTAATTATGTTGTTTTTTTTTTATACTTTCTTTGTTTCTGCTGGGTAATTTTAAATAAACTCTTGGCAATGATTGACAGAATTAAACTATATAGGGAACTTTGTCCCAAGTTGCAGGTATTTTCACTGCATAGAAGTGGGTTTATTCTGGCTTTTTTTGGATCAGGGGACTACATCCTGGCTTGATATCATTATTCTGCTAATTCTACTGGGGAACTTGGAACTCAGGATGGTTGAACCCAATGTGCTGGTCAGGATTGCCAGAATTGGGGGACACTTCCCAAGTATTGTTCAGACTGGTGGTAAAAAATCCATGGATGATGGAGTATATTCTGTGCAGGAATATCTTTCAGTAAAAACTCCCCAGTAGGCAAGTAATTTTTTTTTATCGTTATTAATAATTATTAATTATTATAATTAAATGTCTCATCAAATTTCCAAATTATTTACTCCAATTCAACGTTTAAATCTATTTATTTACTCTTTCTTCTACATGTTTCACATCTTTACGTTGCCTCTTCAGAGGAAAATGCTATTAAAACCACCTTGGATGTTTATGAGCTAAAGGTCTTGATACCGAGAGTGTCATAGGCTAGGTCAATTTCCGTGTGGGAAATAGCTATGCCCTATACATATCATGGATATGTCTGAAGGGGGCATAATGAGTTATCCACGCAATTTCTTAATTATTTGGAAGAGAGCCCATTATTTGTTGCCCATTAGTAATGCTTAATATAACGCTGTAACTAAATCCACTGAGTTAATCTCCAATGATTTTATGTCATAACCTATGAAAATTTGACAGTTTCGATAGTACGGTAACCACGTGGGTTAGTTGCCATAGCAATGGAACCCTTGTGTACTATCATCCGGACATAGCTGAAGCATTACAGTCTTAGCGTCACACTAGGCCTTAGCTAAGACTTATTAATGTCAAAAGAAAACAGAGGATGGCTTCTTCACTGTCTTACAGATCCCAGAACTTGGTGGGGTTCTGAATTGAGCTTAACGCACTCTGCAGCAGGGCAGAAGCTATATATATTTGGTATCACCCCTCCCTGTGGATCGTCTCATGAGCCCCAAGGTCTTGCGAAACCTCTAGGGGCTCACGGAGATATCCACATCTTGATGGCCAAAGGAGGGTGATGGGGCGTGTTTAGAAGCTATAAAATTCTGGGCGCGACCCTTTGACGTTTTCACCTTCTGTAGCGTACACTCCTGTCTAGAGATCCCAAAGCCACATGTAGAGGAAATCCAAAAGAGCATGTTCCAAGTACTCTCTGCAATAATCATGTTGCAGGTTCAGTATCTGGGGAACATGAGGAGGGAGCGAAAAGGGCCATTGTCGGAAAAAGGATAGCTGTGACCCATTGTACCACAAGTAGAACCAGGGTTCTTAGCATGGAAATCATTGTACCACAAGTAGAACCAGGGTTCTTAGCATGGAAATCATTGTACCACAAGTAGAACCAGGGTTCTTAGCATGGAAATCATTCGAAATTCCCCATCTGTCACAAACGTGACGAACGATGAACAAAGTGAACTAGACTATTGGGGAGAAGAGCTAAGCTAGAAGGTCGGAGGTAGTCACTGGCGAGAGGGTCTAAAAATATGAACTTTTGGGTACATTAAACTTTGAAGTCGATGTTCTACAAACTATTTTTTCCATGGAACGGCTTCTTCATCCAGGGGTTACTCTCCTCTCCTATTTCTTCCTGCGATATTTCACTGGAATTCTCTCCAGCTTCATCAGGCAGGCCATTGTTTCTTCCTCGGTAGTAGCCACCATGCCAGGTTCCCATGCAATTCCATCCAAAAAATATGATTTCCAGCAATGAAAATACAACAACAAAAATAGTAAAGCACATAGGAATTTTTCCATTCATTGAATTATTACGATTTTATAGAAAGTGTTGATCATCAGGGTTTGGTCATGTGATTGAACAAAAACTACATTTTAGGTATAAAATAGTTTATTTTTGCCAACGTTTTGGCTTGATACCTAAGCCTTCTTCAGGGCTATTGAGAAGAGGGAGAACAGTCCCGTTTCGTAGAGGCTACATTTCTCATTAGGAGAACAGTTCTCCCTCTCTTACAAGGCTCTGAAGAAGGCTTGCATGTCAAGCAGAAACTTTGGCAAAAATAAATTCATTTTACATATAAAATGTAGTTTTTATTCAATCACATGACCAAACCCTGATGATCAACACTTCCTATATGCCAATGGTCGACTATATTTTCTCAATTATGATTTTATGATCGATTTTCGGCTCTTTTTTAATAGAAACTGAAGAACTGTTAACTAGATTTAAGCTTCTTCTTTCAAAATAATTTTAGTTTTTTGTTCTAGATTAAAAATTGCCCCCTGCAGACTATCGCCCGTGGAAAAAGAAGGTTTCCGTTTGACAGACACAGCGCAGGAATTTTGTTTTTGAAGAATTAAAACTTATAACATCCCGTATGAAACTTATAACATCCCCTATGAAACTTATAACATCCCGTATGAAACTTATAACATCCCGTATGAAACTTATTACATCCCGTATGAAACTTATAACATCCCCTATGAAACTTATAACATCCCGTATGAAACTTATAACATCCCGTATGAAACCTTGACAAAAAGAATTAAAAAATATTGATTTATTTGTTATTCATAAATTGGAGGAAATGACTTTGATGATTTTGACCTGAAAGCTAAAATTTAAAAGGACACGCCACTAGGCAGGAGTCTGAAAACTCTTGAGCCTAGGAATTTGACAATGAAATAATTAGAACATTTTTATAATTAGAAAAGCATAAGATGAATATAACTTACCAAATAGCACCCATCAGCATTTTCAATAGTACTTCATAAATCACATTAAAAAAACTGATCACCACTGTTTTATGAGGACCTAAAGTCCCAAGAACAGAACCAAATAGTAAACAGAAAAATATAATTCCAAGCGTATTTGTTCCATCCCTAAAAGTAAACAGAAAGTTAAAATAGATTCTACAGAAAATATAGACTTGATTAAAGGCAATGAAATAATTGGGAAATGCTTTAGTCATAAAGAAAATCCAAAACAACTTATTGTGTATTGCCTAAGTGTACAAATTACGTAAATTAAGAAAAAGAAAAAAAAAAAGATTTTACTTTCTTTTGGTAACTCTGGAACGATGTATTTTATTCCTAAATCTTAATATCCAGCCGCTTAACCCATTTGAGACTGATAGCCACATTCGTGACAAGGCCAATTCTTCGCTTGGAGACTGATAGCCACATTCGTGACAAGGCCAATTCTTCGCTTGGAGACTGATAGCCACATTCGTGACAAGGCCAATTCTTCGCTTGGAGACTGATAGCCACATTCGTGACAAGGCCAATTCTTCGCTTGGAGACTGATAGCCACATTCGTGACAAGGCCAATTCTTCGCTTGGAGACTGAAAGCCATCGCTGTAGCTTTTTGCGATAACTAGAGTTAATTTTTGTAAGCTTTAGTCAATCTTGTATCCACTAGTGATCACAAAAATACAATTTGAGACTGTTGAAAGGTGGTTTCCCCATGCTATCCAGAACCTTTGCATAGTTTGAATCCTTCTGAAATGCCTTATTTGTGTTTCAATTATTGATGTGTTCTTAGAGATCATGCTCAATAGGTGTTATACCAACACTGAGACATTTGACTTGATGATATTTTTAAACAAATAATTTTAAAAAATAAAAACAAAATTTAAGAATTAACCTTCCTCTACTACGGTGGGTCGGATCCGACCCAAGTGAAATTTAAATTACACACCATGGCCGAAATAGAGTGCCCTTCAAGCTGTCCTCCTAGGGCACCTCCTCCTGAGTTGTGTGGATGATGCTGGCTCGATTACATCCATAAGGTATGAACCGTTTTTCGTTTACGCCCTCTTTGGTCGGATCTGACCCAATGGAAGTAGAAACAGTTGGTCGGATTTGGCCCCCTCCGTATATATAATTTATGCTCTATTTAATTTCAGCTATAATGTCTATTAATTAATCTCTTTCTACAATTTTTGTTCGTTCAGTTTTCATACTAATGATGTCAAATTTAGAGCGTTTTCCGCGAAACATGAGAGAGATGATTTTATATCAGCTAGGAAGACGCTATAAAAACGCGCAGCATCTTCTGGCAATGGAACGACCAAAAAAGGAGACAATGAGACTTTTGCATCATCGACCGAGAAGGAAACTCATATTGTGCTAATTGGGAAATGTCGATCTGTGGGGAACAAAAAGTTTTAAATTTCCCGACTTTTCCTCAACATACAATCAAGACATATTGTAATTATTTTCTATTTGTACCTAATTGTGATTAATGTCTTGTCATTTCTTTTCAATTTTATTTTGTTTTTTAATATTTTAAATTGTTTCTAGGATAATTTTGAGTCTGAAACGTAGATTGACATTACTAGAGAACTGAGGTTACCAGAACTTTTATATGTAAATAAAAATTATATTTGATTGAAATGCTATTTATTTTGTTATCTTTTTCTTTTAGATAGTCATAAGTATTGAGTGTCTACGTGTTTCTAGGGAAAAAATGGTTCAAAACTTTAGATATGGTCAGATCCGACCTAACAGTAGTGTATGTGTGATCTAAAACCACTGTAGTAGGGGAGGGTTAAATATAAACATTTTTCAGCCTGCCATTGACTGGTCAGATGCCAAAAATGAGAAAATGGCGAGGGAAAACTTTTTAAATAAATAAAGTATATAAGGAGAAATGAGAAAAGATTGGCTGTGGAGGCTCAGCTATTTTAATGCCATCCTGTGGAACCAGGAGGGTGAAATGGGATCTGCTCCACGGGCCTCTAGGGTCGTGCGGGTTGTCTTCGTGTAAGGGGTAACATCATTAAAAAAGACAGAATGTCAAATGAACAGTAAACAGTGGTGTAACAGCCGGGCCCGCAGGGCCTGCGGTGCGGGGAGGGGCCCAAAGGGGCCCCCAACCCAAAACTTTGAAGAATTGTTTTGAATTTTCTGTCAAATTAGCGAGGCGTTACGTTTAGTACTACATGATCAGATCGGGTACTTTGTAGTATTATGATCAACGTAACCTAGTATACACCAGCACCATCATCTCATACGAAGTTGACTGCTGGTGGAGGAGTTTACGACTGAACTGCATTAGGTAGTAGCTACAGAATATGTACTGACTAGCGATTTCAGCCGGACCGCTCACGCCCACGTACCCACCACATGGGCGTATATAGAAAATAATTTCGGGATGGGCTGGGAGAATTTTGGTGGGTCCGAGAACATTTGGGGGTTATGGAATACTAACAATCTAGAACTTGGAATAGTTAGCCAATTATCAGATTTCAAATTTTGCAATCTTATTGTTTTAAATTATTTCCATTTGGTATTTGGGGGGGGGCGTCAAAAACTGTTACGCGACTGATAGTAAACTTATAAATAATATGTCCTGTTATTAAAACAGTTCTTGTTTCATGCCCCTTCAAATAGTCCCAGCGACCACTGGGAGGTAAGTATCGCCCACTTTGAGAGAACCTATGGTCTAGATCAATTAGATTAATCGTGGCTCCTACAGATCAGTTAAATTTTTTTTTTTTTTTCCGGCGCATCATCCAGGTCATTACATCTAGGTCATTAGCGCCGACATCCAGGGTGCAGCGAGGAATTTTACCAGCGAGCCGTGGGATGATAAAATTCCTTCCGTAGGTTGGGAATCGAACCCACCATCTCCCGCTTATGAATCCAAGGCGCTAGCCATTAGACCACGGGATACCCCATCATTTAAATATAATCAATAGTATTGCTGGCAAAAATTGATTTTTGAAAGAAGTCTTTGTCATTATATTAAATAAGAACCATGTCAATTATTGCATAGTAAATTTAAAAAAAAAATATTATGTCCAACATTTAATTCCCACATTTTTAATTTAGCACCTTTTCCAGGTCCTGACCTTTTGAAAATACAAGGTTCTACGTAGCCTAATCTTATAATATTTTATAGTTATTTAATTTTTTGTTTTTGTTTTTAAATCTTTCGTATTTATTTACTTCCTTATGAAGATATAATAATATTGGCTTACCTGAATCGTAGCTGTCGTTTCAGAGTGGCTTTTTGTATTAATTCAATATTGGAAGAATTTTGGTTATTGTCTACTGTTTGCTCATACTTTATAGCAACTGGAACATATTCTGTGAATGTCTGCAACACAATAAGTTATACATGTGCATTCAAATACACATTATATTCTAGCTTCAACATATAAATAGAGAAAACATATTTAATTATAATATAAAAGAATATCTCACTCAAATAATACTAAATTTTACAACAAAAAATAAATAAAAATGATAAATAATTTTATCCATGAATAGTAATAAATAATTATAGTACTAATAATTAAACGCCCACTATTTGTGGACTAAATGGTTTGATCCACTCACCTGTTCAAACGCAGCTTGGAACAAATTGTCGGGCACAAGATTTCTGTAACAAAAATGTCCTCACCCAGTCTATTTGGAAGGAAAGGCCTTCCGTAAAGTTATCACTATATCTCTTACTAACTATAATTTTAATGGCTTCAAATTTAACATATTAAAATTGCTTCTAGAATAATAGATAATTAAAATATAATAATTATAGCAATAAATATCAATTTGATTAAAATATTTGGCTGAAACTATGAAGCCGAGTATATTTTAATGAAGTGATAACATTGAAAGGATTATATATTATTTTGTTAGTTTAAATTGAAAATACTGGAATCATTCACTGACCTGCCCATGTCGAGAAAGCCGTCCAAAGGCCTAATCACCTTCACGTCCTGGTTGGGAAGCGTTGAATTGAATTTAACAAGAGGATTTCCAGGATGAACTGCTAATACCAATAGCATCCCTAGCATTACATTCAGCATCGAAGTCAGCACAAAGTAGAGCATCGTTCTCATCGCTATTTTACCATTCTTTGTGATGTTCAATGTAGCAGTTCCTATAAAGAAGGAAATAAAGAAACATATTTATTGAGAGCTCCAAAAATAAATTTATTGGAATTCCTATTGGTATGTAAAATCCACAAAATGTTTGAGATTCAATGAGGTATTTTTAGTGATTGTTTAATCGCTGAGAAAAGTCAGTTCCTTAACAGGTATCAAGGCACCTGTTAAGGAGTCATTTGGAGGCGAGATTAGCTCAGAAATAGAGCCTCGAAATTCTGGATAAAGAATTATCCTCTAGTTCGAGGGTTGGATTTGGGGTCTGACTCCATCCTTAGGCCCACACTGCCTATATTTGATTTAAGAGAAACCCGCAAAGGGGAAACAGATTTTCAGTATATTTGAACATACAATTTAACATAAAAAGATCTCTTATTGTATCTTATTTGTGGTATTCAAGTATTTACTAACACAAGCGATGCAGCCGCATTTCGATTCTCTGGATCATTATCTAGCTAAAATTATTTTCAAGCATTGATATAAATGTTACAGAAATCCTGGTTGTCTGTTATAAGTGTACGTCATATGTTAAGTGCATGAAGTATCATATCATGTCTTCAAGATACCGAAGGGTCTTATTAATAACAAATTGTGAAAAAACGTGGTCATGGTTTAGGTTAACAAAGGTTGAAGTTGCATTATAAAGTCACAGGCATGTGCCAAATTATTATGAACATGATTTTAAGGAAATTTGAGACTGCAAAAGGTGAGACGGCCGATCTCCAAGAAGGTTGGAGCCAATCTGAGGATCGAAATGCGGCTGCATCGCTTGTGTTAATAACATGTAATTTGGGACTGCACTTTGGGCTTCTTTTTCCTTTTCAATATATATATATATATTACAAATTCTTCTTGAGTCCATGGTAACAATTAAAAAAAATTTTAAAATTGATAAACTACCTTTGCCAATCTAGTGCCATATACATACTATAAGAAAAATAAGGCTTCTAATCTATATGAATATTTTTCAATTGTTCTCACACTCCTGGAGTAAGTTAGATAACTAATATTAAACTAGAATTAATGAAGCTATAAATACTGTATTAACAACCTATGTGAGAAATATAATTTTGCTCAGCTTACCCATAATTAGACAAGATATGACAAAAGGTAATATCATCAGCTTCAGAACTCTCATGAAGAGTTCCCCCGGGTATGATATTAGAACAACAACATCTTGACTAGGATTCAGCGGCCTCACGATGATACCTGAAAAAAAAAAATAAATGAAATGAAATCAGTAAGTTCTTATAAAGTTTTTTTTTTCTCTCTTTCTTGAGCTGTATTTTTAACCTACTCAAAATAAAACTTTGAACTATGAAGAAGAGATAAGAATACAATACAAGATATTTGGTCTAACCACTTCCAGGAGCACACTGTGGCAGTTGCATCCTACTCAGCTGCCCTTTGCTGTCTCTCGTCAGAGTGCTAACTCGTTCGAGTAATCAGGAGGTCTTCTTATTTATATTAACATTGTGTCAAGTTAAGAGTCCTTTGTGTCTCAAAAGTGCCAACGGAAGATGTGTACCGGCGTGTCTTCTTCACACTTCCTGCAGATGGGGGAGTTGACTATCTTCATCCTATGAAGGTGCTTGTTCAGTTTAAAATGTCCTGTAATTATCCCAATTGCTTTCCAAAGTTTAAACATTTCGCCCACATGGGATTTGAACTATTTCATCTAACTGAACGGGCTATTGATTGTTAGTTTTCCATACCCTCCCACCAAATGCGCCCCCTCCCCGACATTATTTCCTATATACGCCCCTGAGTTACCACCCTTTTCTAGCCAGGCTAAAGATGATGCATTTTCTTTTGAAGCCACCACCCCAGTGGGAACAATATACCATTATGATGCATTTTAGTCCTCAGTATGGCTTACATATAAGACCAAATAATATATCCCATTATTATTACAAAATAAATGAAACAAAGTGAAAAATACAGTTATGCAATACAAAACGCATGAGAGAAACCAATTGGAGTTGATGATTTGTTGAAGCGAGAGGAATAGATCAATCAACCAGAGCATTGGTTTTGATTGAGTTGAACTCTAACCTCAAATCAAAAGCATTTCAATAACCACTGCCTGTCTAGATCGATTCACTTCTATAGTTTTTTTGTTTTTTTTTTATTGTTTTGAAGGGTGTATTCAAACGCGGGAGGTCCTTCTATAGTTCTCATACTTAAAATCAACATTATAATTATTTTCTTGTAAATCCTTATTTATTAGGGGCTCATTTACTGGGTTTATGTATTTTCTGTGATTATGTGTGTCTATTGTAAGCTAATATTGTAAGATTTAGATTGGAATAAAAAGTATGTTTTAATTTTTATTATATGGTGCTTTGAAATTGGGATTAGCGAAGGGCTATCATCCTTTCTGCATAATCTCTATCCTAAAAAAACTAGAAATTCATAAAACTTTCCCTTCAATGGGACGAAACAAACACTGCCGAAAAGTCAAGCATTGATTTTCTCGACTGAGATGACCCTATTTATTTTATTTTGGGTTTTCACCACTTGATGATAAAACCATATTTTTCCCCCTTAATCTATTAGAAAATAAAAACTACCTGTCTGAATTCAAAAACTATCTGTCCACCAGTTAGTTTGTGTTAGTGTCGAATGTTTGTCAAACATATACCATAAGATGTAATGTATAATGAGGATTTTACCTTATGAAACCAATTGGGATCATAAATAAATTAAGAAGAATACGAAAAGTCCAACATTGTTTTTGTTGGATACCAGTTTTTAGAAGAAAACCACTTAATTTTACATTTTATGTCCAAATAAAGTGTATCCAAAGAAGTGAAGAAACAAACAAAAATTGTTGAAACAGATAAGTTGTTTTTTGTTTAATAAAACCCTAGAGTTTCTATATATAAAATGAATTGATTGAAAAAAAATCTAACCATTTAGAAATGTGTATAAGAAAAAAAAAAAATAAATAAATGAGAAGGAAAGATTGAAGTGATTGTTTCCTTGTGGAGTAAAGATCCTTGGGAGTCTATTACACAACCCTTCATCAGATGTCTTGTTATTTCCAATAAAGAAATCATTATTGTCTCAGCAGAACATCCGTGCATACGAAACAATAGCCATTCACAAAACACAATTCAAGATTAAAATGCAGAATCTAAGTATTTATTGGTTGAAAGAGAGAAAATGTGCGTTTTCGTTTCAGGGGAGATCGAAAATTCAACCATGACGCATTACTATAAATTGACATTTAAATTTAACTGCATGTGTGCCCTTATGTGTCTTGGATTCTCGAGCTGAATTTAAAAATTGCCTGACTCGCAGGAACTGTGACATCTTAGCGAGTTATCGTTCATATCACTTAGTGCCATTAGTAAAGGAATACAAACAATTATTGGTATGTTTTGATCTTTTAAAATGATTTTAAACATAAAATCATTTTAGGCACCGAAACAGAACACCGACAATATCCTAAGCAGAAATTACTAAATTCTCTTTCTCAACGTTTGCTCTAGGAAAACACTATTACCAATATGTTTCTAATTTCTTTACCTTTACTAAAATAATCATTTCACTATTAAATCCATTAAAAAGTAAAATACAAAGTGAGCTAAACAGAGACAAAAATCCACTCAAAATGACAATACTAATACTTTTGATGATTTAGACATTTATTTCTTTGACTGACATCGCTTCATCGAAAATTGCTTTAGAATCTTTATTTTAAAGAATTAAGTAAGATTTTGAATGGCTCTTACCACGATTTACCAACCATTTTTGGGATATTTAAGAAGAAATACCAAAATTCAATAGCTTTCATGCATGTTAATAAACGTGTTTTAGCGCGGTTCCTTCCTTCCTTCTTAGGGAGGAACCCCACTTATAAGGTTGATCTCATTAAACAACCCGGAAGTGCCGACTAGAAAATTTCGCGTTTCAGAACCCCTAGAGACCGAAAATAACGGTGGTTCAAATTTGTATATATATATATATATATTTGTCTGTTCGCGGTTTTCCGGCCCCCCTAATGGTCCGAGTTTGATGAAATTTGGCACAAAAATCCGTCGTCCAATTTGAAAGGTGAAGTTCGTTAGCCAGCAAAATCCGCCCACTGTAAGATGGCGTTTGGGGCGAAATTCGCGCAAAAAAATCGTAACGCTTACGTTTTTACTAGGCTTCTTGGGCTAGTAAAACGAATGAACCCATTTTTAAGGCGATAGCTTTAACCGTTTCCGGGAAAATCGGAAAAATAGTTGTTAAATCAAGTTTTTGGTTCGGTTACTTAGAATCATGGGATTCGGTTAAAATATGTTCTGCATGTTTAAATTCCATACATACAAAGATGTGTAAATTTTGGTTACGTTTGGAGTGAAGGAAGAATTAGAATAAAATATTTTATTAAGAGACATGAAAAGTTTTGGGAACTTCGCATATTTTCCTTAATATCTCGAAAACAGTTGGGAAATCGTCATAAGTGGATAGAAACTATTCAAAAGCTTACTAAATTCTCTATAATTAATATTCTGAGATGATTTTCGATTAGTCGATGTCAATCGGAGAAAACGGTGGTGAAAACATTGAATGTGTTCTTCTAAACGGGTTTTCATCGTTGTTTAGCTCACTTTTTAATTGTTTGTTTTAAATTGTATTTATTTTATGAAACATTTAGAAATTAGAAACATTTTGATAGTTTTGAATACATCGAACAATGAAATAAAAATGTCATGTCTGTAGCAATGGAGCCTGGCCAAGCCAGGCTCTAGGGTGTTCCAGGTTTAAGGGTACGCTTCCTGGCCCTTTGTCATCGGTCCGTCTAGGTCATTCCATTGGGTTTTAGGTCATATCATCCAGAATAGGTTTTTTTTAGGTTCTTCCAAATTTGCATGAATGATACTACAAGACGCGAATCATATAAAAAATCGATCTTTATCATGTTTAGGAGAAAGGAAAAAAATACGTGAAAACCTAAGAATCCGGTTCTTTGTAATAACTGTTTCTATTCCAAAATCACAAAAATTAAAAAGAATACAGACACTTGGACAAAAGCTCAACGACACTCCAGACGAGAAGATTGAGGATAGGGCACACTGCACTGACCCACAGCTACCTACTTAACAACCTCCATCACCCAACGTACACCACATGTGACTCACAAAACACTGTAGAACACATACTAATACACTTCAGACTAAAACTAAAAATATCCGAAAAACTGCAAGACGTATTGGTAAAAATGAAGTTTCACGCCCTCAAAACCGATTTCTTTCAAATTTTGTACAATAACGTATTTTGATGCACTAAACACGAATACGATAAAAAAAAAGTCGGATTTAACTAGGAAAGAAGTTATTAAGCACTAAAGTTCACTGTTATGCAGGTTATGAGAGCTATTAATTATAGCGAGTTGGATTGACTGGGGTTTTGTTATCTTATTGAGCGAGCGTAGCGAGCGGAAACGCATAGCACGTATGCCCTTAAGCGACTGGTGAGGATGCCCTTAAAATTAACAATATTTTCGAATAAATGGTTTCTGAGCATTTCAAATGAGAGTTCTCTGTTTCCCAATGTTACATATCTGCGCATGCGTGTGTTTACAAATACACCGATGACGCCTAGTTTTATAACCTTCCTAACTTTAGTGCTTAATATTATATTCTATTAATTTTAGCGAGTTGGATTGCCTGGAGTTTTCTTACCTTCTTGAGCAAGCGTAGCGAGCGGAAACGCATAGCATGTATGCCTTAAAGTCGTCATTTATGCCTTAAAGTCGTCACAAATTTAGTTGTTTACATTAGCTCTCATAACCTGCATAACAGTGAACTTAAGTGCTTAATAACTTCTTTCCTAGTTAAATCCGACGTTTTTTTTTTATCGTATTCGTGTTTAGTTCATCAAAATACGTTATTGTGCAAAATTTGAAAGAAATCGGTTTTGGAGGTCGTGAAACTGCATTTTTACCAACATTTTTTCGGAGAAGGTCTATGAGAGTTGATACTTTGAAAAAGCATCTTGTTGTTGCTTGTAACAAGGGAAAGTAAGAGTAAGTACACTAATTCTGTGATAAATTGATAATAAAGAAATGAATGAGTATTTAAAATACATATTTTCATTAATAATGAGTGAGATTCCTTTTTGCCTTCACTCCTAATAAATGCCTATTTTAATTACAGTACTGCCTATTTTCAGTATTTCAAGTGCCTTTTTGCCTGCCTATTTTAAGCAAAAATAAATGCCTATCTTCCGGGCTCTACTAATAACCTAGAAACCTTTAAATCCCTACTCTTCTGCAGTTTTTTTCCCTGGCGATTTATCCAACGCCAAGTCATGTTTCAATTCAAACTGTAGTAGTTTAATTTTAGATTTCAAATTGTTTTAACCTGATTCTGTCAAATTCAAAATTGTTTCTAAGTAACATGTGACCCGGACAAAAAATAATAAGTAACATGTGACCCGGACAAAAAATAAAATTTATCATTTCATTTCTCCTATGATAAAGTGGACTTCTTGAAACACTGCTGATTTATTTTTACTTTCTAAGAGTGATTAGTTTCAGTCACAAAATAACATTAATTTCCCTGTTAGAATTAAACGGAAGGATTCTTCGAGTGAAATATCTGCAATTATTCTGTGAATTCGTGAGGAAAGATTTCGTGCAGTGAAACTAGACAAGATAATTTATCCTTCAAGAGGCCTTATCTCATTCAGCATGAATGACTGGGTTTAGGAGGAACGGTGAAAGATTGATAACATTGTCGCCGTTAAAAGACTGGCCGAAAATAGGTCTTTCGAAGGATGGATACATTAGCATCAGTGGTGTTCAACATTTTTTACAAAGGGCCACAAACACATGTAGTCGTGGTGTTACGGGCCGCAAAAACATTAAGAAAAAAAAAATGGTAAAACTGAAGTTTGGGGTCCTCACAAACGATTAATTTAACATTTTTCACTATAACGTATTTTGATGTACTAATCACGAATCCGTTGAAAAAAAAATTTCTCTCAACCAGGGAAGAAGTTATTAAGCACTAAAGTTCACTGTTATGGAGGTTATAAAAGTTGGCGCAAACAGCGTATTTGTAAACATGCGCATGCGCAGACATGTAACATTGGGAAACAAAGAACTCTCATTTGAAATGTTGATAAACTATTAATTAAAAAAAAAATTGTCAATTTTAAGGGTATCCTCACCCGTCGTAACCTGTCGCTAATGGGCAGACGTGCTATGCGTTTCCGCTCGCTCAAGAAGATATCAAAACTCTTGTCAATCCAACTCGCTAAAATTAATAATTATAACCTGCATAAAAGTGAACTTTAGTGCTTAATAACTTCTTTGGGTACTTACGTATTGGCGTCAATGCAGGTTAAAGAGGCGGGCCTCAGAGAACTGGATCATCACAGAGTAAGAGAGCTGGATCCAGGAGTCAAATCAGTTTTAGCCAATATGGCGACGGGATTATCAACGATTTAGGTTAACTAGAGTTTTATATAACCTTTAGCGAGCGAAAACGCGTAGCACTTATATTAATAGCATAATTACTATGTGGGTAAAAATGTAGTTTCACGCCCTCCAAACAGATTTCTTTCAAATTTTGTACAATAACGTATTTTGATGCACTAAACACGAATACGATAAAAAAAACCGTCGGATTTAACTAGGCAAGAAGTTATTAAGCACTAAAGTTCACTGTTATGCAGGTTATGAGAGCTATTAATTATAGCGAGTTGGATTGACTGGGGTTTTGTTATCTTCTTGAGCGAGCGGAAACGCATAGCACGTATGCCCTTAAGCGACTGGTGAGGATGCCCTTAAAATTAACAATATTTTCGAATAAATGGTTTCTGAACATTTCAAATGAGAGTTCTCTGTTTCCCAATGTTACATATCTGCGCATGCGCGTGTTTACAAATACGCTGATGACGCCTAGTTTTATAACGTTCCTAACTTTAGTGCTTAATATTATATTCTATTAATTTTAGCGAGTTGGATTGACTGGGGTTTTGCTATCTTCTTGAGCGAGCGTAGCGAGCGGAAACGCATAGCATGTATGCCTTAAAGTCGTCATTTCTGCCTTAAAGTCGTCACAAATTTAGTTGTTTACATTAGCTCTCATAACCTGCATATCAGTGAACTTAAGTGCTTCATAACTTCTTTGCTAGTTAAATCCGACGTTTTTTTTTTTTTTTTTATCGTATTCGTGTTTAGTGCATCAAAATACGTTATTGTGCAAAATTTGAAAGAAATCGGTTTGGAGGGCGTGAAACTGCATTTTTACCGCTACTCACTACGCACGCTCAAGGTTATATCGAAACTCTAGTGAAGCCAACTCATTGATAATATAGATCAAGAATGGTTTAACGCGAATACGCGTACAAAGACGAAGAAACCAATGCACAAAGGAATTGCGTTCTAAATAGAAAGGGAACAAGACGGTTACTATTAACACAATAGCCAATAGAATTGCTCATAGGAATAGACCAATAGAAATGCGTTATCCATGATCCAGATCTCTGAACGAGTCCCACCTCTTTAACCTGCACTGACGCAAATACGTAAGTACCCTTTTTTCCTAGTTGAGAGCGATTTTTTTTTTTTTCTTTTTCTTTTTTTTTTCTTTTTTAACGGATTCGTGTTTAGTCCATTAAAATACGTTTTAGAGCAAAATTTGAAAGTAATCGGTTGTGAGGGAGTTGGCCTTCAGGTCTGGTAGTGTAAAGATCGGCTCTGTAGCAATCTTAGTTTAGTGTGGTTTAATGTCACCCTTTTGAGCCGAAATTTGTACCATGTGTTGCTAATACTACATAGAAGACCGTACTGAAGTGTTATTACGTTATCTCTATCTGACGAGGAGTTATGAACAGTTATACATAGCTGGGATTCCCTGAGCAGGTAGGACATGCAGCCCTTATCTTAATCCTTTCGCTACCCCACTACTAGCCAGTGACGTATCTCCCCTACTCTTCTACATCTATCAGCGCTTCATTCACCATACGTGCAAATATTAATATATAATAATAATTATAATAACATCTCCTTTTCTTTTAAAAGATATATTACTAATTGGAGTTATATAAACATATATTGTTATTTCGAAATGGAAGAACTTAAAGCACTTATTAAAGCAATGTCCAGCCAGCTTACAGTAAATACTCAGGAGACAAAGAAATTGACTTCCGAAGTACAGGTTTCAATAAAAGAAGTTAGGGAACTGAAAGATACGATTGAAAAACTAAATGCTAAATTAACTGATGTTGAAAAACGAGTATCCTCGGTAGAAAAACTCTGTTCCAGAAATTCAATTTTACTCGATCAGAAATCACGAAGAAAAAACCTGATTTTATACAACTTGCCCGAAGAGGAGCATGAAAATTCTGCCTCACTAGAAAAAAAATGCCTTAAAGTTTTTGAAGAAATGGAAGGTGAGATATATGAGAATGATATTGACTGTGTTAGACGCCTTGGGAGAGTCAAAGGAAATAGACCTGTACTGCTTGAATTTGTAGCTCTAAAGAAAAAAAATCAAATACTGAGATCTACCTATAAATTGAAGAATACAAATATTAGTGTAACCGATGATTTCCCCGTAGAAATTAGAAACATTCGTAGAGAATTGAATGTATATAGAAAGGAGGCCAGAAAAAGAGAAATGTCTGCAAAATTAATCTATGATAAACTGATGGTAAATGGTAAAGAATTCTCTCTCGATGAGGCGAAGGAAACTTTTTTCAAGGATGGCGGCTCGAATCAAGTGCAAAATCCCGCGAAAACATCAAGAAGAAAGAAAAAGAGAGAAGAAACTTCAAGCCCCGAGACAGAAGCTTCAGAACTATCTTTATACATCAAGCCTGGAAACACCAAGAAGCATAAGGAGACTGGGAAGAATGTGCTGAAGCAATGGCTGGAAAATACAGGAAATAGTAATAAAGAGGATTAGCAATTACAGGTCCCGAGCCTCAGGAAGAAAAGAAGAAAATGCAATTATTTAAAATTCAAGATGTTATTTTGGAATAGTTCTGGCTTCCAAAACCTAATTGAAGAAGTGAACCATTTCACCAAGTCAATTGTGGACTTGGCAAATCTTTGTACCTTTACTACCAGCTGATCTTGATTTCAATATAGCAGCCACTTCACCAGCTAGCAAGGGGGTTGCTTATAATATCTAACACTTTACTAACAAAACCATTAGTTTTAGATGTAAATAGCCTTTGAAAGTGTTGCTACAATAATATTAGTGATAATAATTACCAGGAGACTGAGGATAACCCCCCCCCCCCCCAAACAAAAAAAAAATAAAATGCAATTAAAAATAAAAATTTAAAAGTTTAAAAGTTTTTTAAAATAAAAGTAATCCGTTTTTGTTTTGTTTTTTTGCTCTCACTAATTAGGAATTCTTTTAATACTTATTACATCGCATTACTATAAAAAAATGAAATTATATTTATGAAATTTTATTATATAATTAGTAAACTCCTGTAAATATTCGTTAAATTTTATGCTCAGAAAAAGGTACTTATTTTTGGTCTATTATTTCTCAATGTATAATACTCAACCCTGTTACTTATTTAAGTATAAAATATCTGTATAAGTGTTTCGACTGTCTGTCTATGTGCATATATGGATTTATTACTAATATAGGACTAAAATCATTATATAAGGCCAGCTCCTTGCAATGGAGAAATCTTGTATGCAATAAATAAATAAATAAAAAAAAAAAAATCGGTTGTGAGGACCCTAAACTTCAGTTCTACCAAAAAATTAAGTAACGATTTACTAAGGTTCGCAATTGGGTACTTACGAATTAGCTTCAACGCAGGTTAAAGATGTGGGTCTCGTTCAGAGATCTGGATCATGAATAACGCATTTCTATTGGTCTATTCCTATGAGCAATTCTATTGGCCATTGTGTTTATAGTAACCGTCTTGTAACCTTTTTATTTAGAACGCAATTCATTTGTACATTGATGTTTTTTACGCGATTGGTGTTTCTTTGTTTGTTGTAAAGCGATTTCCTAGTTTCTTGTTTGTTTTCCTAGTTTCTTGTTTACTTTACCGAAACAAAAGAAGCACTGTTAAATTGCATATCGGTCCACTATCCACCGAAAAACCATCCTTGATCTATATTATCAACGAGTTGGATCGACTAGAGTTTCGATATAACCTTGAGCGAGCGGAAACGCATAGCAATTATGCCATTAACATAAGTGCTACGCGTTTTCGCTCGCTCGAGGTTATATTGAAACTCTAGTCAACCCAAATCTTTGATAATCCCGTCGCCATATTGGCACAAGCTCAATTTACGCCTTGATCCAGATCTCTGAGAGCCGGTTCATTAACATGCGTTGAAGCTAATAAGTAAGTACTCGCAACGTTACAAATTCAACTAAGCAACAATAAACGGATTCATTGCGTGTATTTTAAACTTCTTTTGAAATTTCCTGAATTTGAAACATGTTGCAGTGTACATGTTCACAAGCAGTTGTTTAATTCAAATAATTCAAAATAAACAACAGCCACGTTGAATACACCGGTTCCCGTAGATCACCGAAGTTAAGCAACGTCGGGCGTGGTCAGTACCTGAATGGGTGACCGACCACGTGCTGTTGGCATTATAAAAGGGTGGCAACCTATAGATAGCCCTGCGCTAATGGCCAAGTTGTAGATGTGCCGTAAAAAAAAAAAAAAAAAAAAAAAAAAAAAAATCCAAAATTAACGGCTATATTTAAAACCATTGGAATCAGATCAATTTATTGAACCAGTTTAGTATTTAACCCACTTATTTACCTGGTAAAATTTATAAATTTAAATATCATATTTTCAAATATTATAGTTTTCGCTCGATACGAACAAATAACGCCCAAAGATACAGAACGCTAACCCAAACACTTGATTTGCAGTATTTATTACGATATTGCGATCGTTACAATTATTGTTGTGTGCACAGCCGAATAAAATGAATTGATGCGAATATTTCACGAAAAACGAGTTTACCATTATTATTTTCAGCAGAATATTCTTGAACGTCTTGTGCTAGCAAGTAACTGAACATTAACAGTGAAATTAACAGTCTCGCGGTAAACTGTTATAAAATGTATTCGTTAAAAGCGCAAATTTTAATAAAAACAGTCGAGAACATTATAAAGTATCACATTGGTTCATAATTTATTCGACACAGCACACAAAAATACATTTATAATTATACACATATTCACCCATTGAGTAAAATATGACTTTTTTAAATTGAATAATTGTTCTATAACAGGATTTTCTTAATATAAAACCCCTTTATATTCCGAAATAATTACTCTATAGCATTGGCAGTGATCTCATTCGACTCAGCACAAAAAAAAATACTGACACCGAAATCAGAAAGATTCATGAAGCAACAGGTTTTTTCCCCCCAAATCCGGCGATTGGTGCCACTATTTGGCGTACTGATACCAAATCAAATTTCTCTTGATGACTGCTTTCAAGGAATTCAGTATTTATTTTATAATAATAAAAAGATATTTCTAAAAGGAACAAAAAAAAAAAAAAAAGATATTCAAATAACGACAGGTTTATTTTTTCTGACAATTGAAATTTCAAACTAAATTGAAAACGATTGGCATTGAATTGATGCAGTGAATACAGCCCCGTGGCAACACTGTATATTCCAAAGAGGTATAACAAAAGGCTATAGAAATTCCTGTTTCCAATCCAATTTATACATCCTGCTAGTAGGAGAAGGGGGCATTGTTTGTATGAATAACTCAGCAATTCTGCCCTCACATTTGATGCAATTATTCACAATTCCATTCTTAAGCTTAATTTACAGGCACTTTTATAGCGCGATATTTCGCACACTATTATTATATGAAGGGCTCAGTGCCAAAGGTTACTAACCCACAATTAGAACAAACTGAGAAAATTAAGGTTAAAGTTTAGAAGACTTTGGAAAAAATTAGTGTTGGTTATAGAAATGATTTTAATTGGTCTTTATTCAGTAGATACGCAAAATTCTTATGAATATAAGATAATAATCAAAAGTTTATCATTAGATATGATACAATACAATATAAAGGGACCTGGGCCCTTTGCCCTTGTTCACTGCGACCCTATTGGATCTATTGTGATTTGCGTCCCTGTCTTACTCCCTTTCCAACTTGCAGCTCCTCACATATAGCTTGAGCTCCTTGGGAGTAGCCTCGGCTATTATTAGATATGATAATGAAAAGCAAAAAGTATAGTCGTGTTTGGCTCTCACATAAACATAAAATAACTTACACTTGAAGAATAGTGGTCACATATCCGGACATTAATAATTAACGAAAAATTATTTTTTATTAGATTTCTATGATTATGTATCAATAATTTAACAAAACAATGATTTTCAGATTATGTGAGTTGTGTAGTATGTGGGACAGGAACAGTGCAATCTTAATATTGCGGTTTTGTCTTCCACAAGCGTAGTTTATGAACATTCCTTGGTGGTTCATAGACAGGAACTTCCACAGAGCCATCAGAAGCTTCAACTATATCAGTCATGTTGCCATTAGCAAAGCCATACCTAGTGTGGGTTGGTCAAGTCTCTCTCTCACATGATTTAGCTTTGCAGTAAGGTACAAAACAAACTAACAGAAGTCAGTACTAATCAATGAGGTTTAAACACTAGGCATTTCTATCAATTATAAAACTTAAAATTCTCTAACAGGAGAAGTGAATAACTCAAATTTGCTAAAATTGTGGGTTAGTCACCTTTGGCACTGAGCCCTTCAAATGTTAAATCTAGTTTCTAAACCGAGGAATTGAGAATATAATATGAGGGATTCAGAACCAGAGCGGACAATCCCACGTTATGAAAATTGAGTTTGCTAATTGTGTCTTCAAAATAAAAGACATAAGGATCATCTGTTAAGTGGCTCTATCTCTTAATTGGTTATGAAATTAATATTATTCTCAATTCAGCTTTCGGTTAGCATGGCATACTGAGATTTTACTTCAAACTCAATTTACAATAATGTGGGATAGTCCGCTCTGGTTCTCAAAGCCTCATATATTCTAATTTCTTTAGTACAGAAAGAATTAGAGCTTCATATTATGAAGATATAACTATTTGGAAACGCATAAAAACTGCATTCTGACAGAATGCTAAGCAAGTCGGTGTAGCGTAATGTACAGGGTGCCAGAAAAATCAAATGTAAGTTATGTTCCTCCAATGTATGCCGCTGAGAGCCTCATTTTTCAATATACATATAATTTTTTTAAACTAAAAGATACTTTTTTTTTTTTTAAATTCAAACGAGTTTTTTTTTGTTTTTTGGGTAAGGTATTGTTAGTAGAACACGTAAAAATAAAATGATCTAAATCGGCCACAAATTGTCAATTGGAATGTAATGGCCTGCGTATACGTTGTTAATGGTCATTTTGACCATAAGGTGTATTTTCCGACCTATGGTGCCATTGACTTTTTTCTTCCTCATGACTCGCAGTTTCAAAACATCCAATAAAAAAATTTGACCTTGAAAAACATTTCAAGGTCGATTTTGCGGGGGTCAATATAGGCCCCCCCCCCTTATCTCAGCCCAATATCTCCCCCCCCCTCCCCCCCGGGGTGGAATATATATTTTCCGATCTCGCATTGGAGAATCATCTGGTCAAGGGATGACCATTATTTTTCTGACACCCTGTACACTCTTCAGTGCTTTTTTTGATGGTATGTAATTTATTGTCAGTTACTTGAGTACAGCTGTCTTGCCAATAATTTCTGATGTTCAGTTCAATTTTATTGGTCAAGTCTTGTTGCCTGATTCATCGTTTCTGTTCATGTTGTTATGCAGCACATTTTCAATATGAATCAGCCTGGGAGCTTTTCCCAATACTTCTTGGCCGAGTTAAAGTAGTACAATAAAGAAATAATTTAATAAGATTATGTACCTAACACCACAAATAATTAGGAGCTTTACAGAGGTCAACGATATTGCATAATATGGATGGTGTTGCAACACGTTTTAAACATTAGTATATAGAAGTTGCAAGCAATAAAACTGCCCAAGGCTTATAGAAGTTACATAAACGGAAGGACTTCCTAAGACGATTTGTCTGGATTAGCTGGTTCTTAGTTTTTATTACGCAACCTTTAGTTACAGCACATTATTGTGTAATATGGATGAACAGTATGTAATATTATCAATTTTTACAAATAATATAATTATAAAAAATTATTAATAATGTATTTTAGTTTCCTCTATTTGGTGATGAAATGTCTTCTTTAGTTAGGTTAGTTATTCACTAGAAATAATCTGGGAAAAAGTAAAACTTGTGTCGTTTTTTGGTTTCATTCATGTGTTTTGGGGGAGTGATTTGCTCAGCAGTAGAGCATACGACTAATGTTCTGGGGTTCAAAACTCGGCCGTGACCTAAAGATTTTATCTTCTAGTGTCATTTTTTGTTGAAAGTAAAAATAAATCTCCTATATTTTTGATTCACCCTCGTACCACAAACACATAATGACTGCCCTGGGATTTTTTTTATAGTCAAACTGAGTTCATAGGTCCAATAGCAATACAGCTGCAGGCACTGTAATCAATTGACAGCAGCTCGATTCAAACTTGCACCATTATTAGTCGAATGTCGCGTTCAAGGGTCTGTCTTAACCAAATTCTATCACGATGATTGCGATCTTCACGTTCCTGGGCAGTACGATTCCTGGGCAGTATAATTTGATTCGTTACATTTTGGGTTCTGCTTGGTTAAATTGGTCCGCCGCCTTATAGCAGGCATATTTAGTAAATCACAAGCACACAACACTTTTGTAATTTTATAGAAATTTTTGGCTTTTAGATTTATTAATGATATAGATGCACAACAAAGAGACGTTTACATTTCATGTGACATTTTACCACAGACAATTTACATTTTACCATAGACAATTTACATTTTACCATAGACAATTTACATTTTACCAAAGACAATTTAATGTTACCATCGTATAAATATTGACATTAATATTTATACGTTACTAACGCCACTCAATTGTTTTGCCTTCCTCCACTAACACTTAAACTTTATGGTATGGTATTAAAGTTCAAATTGACCTTTTAAGTATTATTACGAATCTTTTGTTTGGGAATAAAGAAAAGCGTTGTTTTTAGACTTTTTCAGGCAATTTTTTAAAAAATTTTCCCTCCGTAAGAATCATCCTCGTACTTCAAGGAATATTATAAAAAAAGAATTAGCAAAATCGGTTCAGGTGCTCTCAAGATTTGCGCTTAGCAACGCTTTCAGTGATTCATTTTTATGTTTTATATATATATATATATATATATATATATATATATATATATAATTTATTCTTGAGGATGACCCGAATATTTCAATTTAGTTGATATAAGGCGTGTGGTAGGTATAGCAGGTTATATGTTTCCTGCCTGTACTGTCACATCTTCAGAGGCACATCTTGTTAGAACGTCCTCTCGTCATTATGTGCTCTCAATGGAAGAGGGTGTAATACTTATTACTTATTAAAAAATAAATATGGACATTTTTATTCTTGATCGTCAAACAAAGTAGTGATTATATCCGACAAAATTAAATTCTGTAATTTATAGAACTGATTGATAAACGACGAAAATTATTAACACAAAGTACTAGGCTTTCTAAATGTATTGGAAAATATGACCGACAGTATTCAAATCCTAAAAATAACAATAGGAGACAGATAATAATCCACGATTTACGGAAATACAATATATCCCCGTGCAATACAATTATTCGGCTAAAATACAATAATGGGGAAAAGGAGAAGCCGGTAATAAACAAACCCCACCAAGAATGGACTCGAAATAGTCTGAATATATTATTCACAGCTGATGGGCTTTATTTACTTCAGCTCTTGGCAACACTGACGTTCTTTATAATGTTGGCAGGCCTGTAGAGTTGTACTTGTCATTCAGATAAAGACTCAGAATACATTCGTATCCTAAAATATACAACAGATAATAGATAAGCAGACTTAATAATAAAATTAGACTAAAACTATATCGTTCATTTACAATCTTATAATTATCATTTTTTTTATTGTTATTTGATGCAAGCTAAGTCTTGTAGAAAAACGAAATTGCTGGAACTGAGCACGAGAAGAAATACAGGTGCTAAAACCAAATACGTTTATTGTGAAATAACAAACATGTAAAACCAGTTTTATTAACTTTATATATATATATATATATATATATATATATATATATATATATATATATATATATATATATGAAGAAATCGTATTTCCCAATTTCGTAGTAATCCTTTGACAAATCCTTTGGTATTCATTATTTTGCTACTAGGAACTGTGAAATAGGATGCTATTCACTATGCAAAAAAAAAAATAATGAGTCCTGTAACAGACCACGAGGGACAGATACTGAAGAGGTATCTGATTGATGACCATACGGCACACTTGGGAGACAGTGTGGTCAGTACTATGCTCCGGCCGCGTGACTCACCCCCATTGCTGCTTCTACTGCTAGAGTCATTAGCACCCAAGGTACCCATTAATAAATTAATTAAAGGCTGGGTTGATCTATTTACGGCCAGGGGGGCCGAATCCAATCTATGAACGAAGACACAAGAAGAAAAAATCGTTAGTGCTTGCTCGGGATATGAACTCAGGTCCTACAGCATATGAGTCCAGTGATCTACCACAGAGCTAACCTCGCCCCACAAGGATGCAAAGCATCATCAATAAATAATAGGATGAAAACCTTATTGTACAAAAAAGTATGGTTGCCCAACAAAATTGGGTTGCCCCATATACAATACATTAATCAACCTTCTAGGTATTCCAAAGAAAGTAAAAATTAAAAATGTCACGAATTTATGTTTTAGTAACAAGAGGAACAACTAATTCCACAGTGAAGGATGAAACAGGAATAACTCTCTCATACACACACACACACAAATATATATATACCAAGTCCATTTTTGACATTTTATGTTGTAATGGGATTGAAGAGTATTACTAAAATCGTTCATTTCGGTGCTACAGGAGACTAAGTCCTAACTTCATTATTTTGCCTCTTGAAGCAGTTCTTGCTACACATCTTGAAGTCATTCTTATTTGTTTTCTGAGCACAAGTAAGCCAAGTCCAAGTTATAACTATTTTATTAACAAGTCTATATATAAATAATATCAGTGTTTAAGCTCAATTTTTTTTAGCCTTATACTGGTCAATAGTATTTATACAACGTCTCTGCTATTAAAAAGCATAATACTCATTTTCTGAAAACTGCATAACATGGATTTGGTCTAATTGTGCTGTGAACCCTCCATTTGATAATAAATACCTAAATAATTCATAAACTAACACATGGAATCGATGATATTGGGTGATAAACTAACACATGGAATCGATGATATTGGGCGATAAACTAACACATGTAATCGATGATATTGGGTGATAAACTAACACATGGAATCGATGATATTGGGCGATAAACTAACACATGGAATCGATGATATTGGGCGATAAACTAACACATGGAATCGATGATATTGGGCGATAAACTAACACATGGAATCGATGATATTGGGCGATAAACTAACACATGGAATCGATGATATTGGGCGATAAACTAACACATGGAATCGATGATATTGGGCGATAAACTAACACATGGAATCGATGATATTGGGCGATAAACTAACACATGGAATCGATGATATTGGGCGATAAACTAACACATGGAATCGATGATATTGGGCGATAAACTAACACATGGAATCGATGATATTGGGCGATAAACTAACACATGGAATCGATGATATTGGGCGATAAACTTTGTCCATCTAATGAGGGAACCCAATAATGCGAAAGCCCCTCTACCTCCTAAATCATGGGCGAGAAGTCCTATATTTTATTGCTGAATCGGATTCTATGCCGCAGATAATGAGCTAATAAATCTATTTTTAACCCTTAAGTAGGGAGGTGATTTACCCTAAGGTAAGTAGGGAGGTGGGGTACTCACAACACCCCAATGACAAACATTCCCCCCACAAAAAGGGGGTTTTAGGATTAGCAACTTATTTATTATTTTACTTTTTTAAACCTATTATCAATATTATATAACCAAATAATTAATTAAAATGCTCAAATATAATATTTTTTAAAACAATAAAATTGTAATCGTTTTTCTTCATTTGTAATTTTGTTTTTATACAGTTATCAAAAATATGGCTTTGTTGAATAATGAAAAATTCTTAATCAAGTTAAAATTGATTATTAAGGGATAGAAGAAGACAAATAAAGTATTTATTTTTAAAAATATTTTTGCAAAGTATACAAATTTAATCTGTGAAATCCTTCATATTGCTAACTCTAAACCTCCACAATAAATTCGTTTCATGTCATTCATATGCATAAATGTTTTACAAAAACAACAAAAAATCGTTGTTTTATTATCTAAACTTTCTTTCCGTGTGTCTAGACCAAACGGCACATCAAACAGAACCTCTATTCTCCGTTTTTCTGGTCATTCCGTTTTTCTGGTTCTGGTCATCTTCCCATGAGCGGTCAACCGATAATTTTGGCCGCATGATGTATTTTGAAATCTAAGATTCGGTTGCTTTCTTTTCAATTTGTGGTTTAGTCAGTTTAAGCCCAATATCTCTTAAGAACTCGACCCACACCAGAGTTCGTAGTAGGATTATTTGCTACATATATTGCCTGTGAGTTGATGCCGGATATGTGGAGGATTCTAAACAAGACAGTTAGAGGACACGCCGAGCTACAGGATATGTAGCGTACATCTTGACAATGATGTCTACATCACCTTTTGGTAGATTATAAAATATTATTATTTCTAACTTCTCATCTCAGCCTGCTATGATTCTTCATCCGACAGTTCACTTTATGTTTCATGCAATGATTTTTCAGAAATATCTCTTTCCTCTTCGTCCGAATCAATAATCTCGATTTCTCCATCCTCTTCACAAACTTACTAAAAAAGCCTCTTCATTCTGTCTTGATTCTCTTCACATAAAAAGTCAAACGGGGGTCGAAACCCAAATTTATATTGTAAATTTTTGTTACGTAAGTAGGGTGGTGGGGTGCTGTGAGCACCCCAAGCCAATAAAAGGCCCAAAAAAACAACAAATAAGGTTTTAGCGCGGTTACTCCCTATCTCCATAGGGAGAACCCGCTTATGAGGTTGACCTCACGACGCAATCCGGAAGTGCCGACTAGAAACTTTCACGTTTCAGACCCATATATACATATATATATATATATATATATATATATATATATATATATATATATATATACGCTTGCCTTTTAACGCTCTAGCAAGCTCAAAAATGGCCCGATTTTGACCAAATTTGGTACAAAAATCTGTCTTCTAATTTAAAAGGTCAAGTTTGTTAACCAGCAGAATCCGCCCACGGGGAGGTAGTGTTTGGGGCGAAATTCGCGCGCAAAAAATCGTAACGCTTACGTTTTTGAGTTTATATGCTTACGTTCCTTAACATAAGAAAACGAATGAAACTATTTTTAAGGCGATATCTGTAACCGTTTCTGAGAAAAGTGGAATCAATATTTTTGTAAGTCATTATTTTTTTGTGAGTACTTAGAATCGCGGGATTCAATTGAAATATTTTCTACATCTTGGAAATTAATCCCAACTAAGATGTTTAAATTTTGGTTATATTTGGAGTTAAGGAAGTATGCGAAAAAAATTATTTTATTAATAGACATGAAAAGTTTTCGGATCTTTATACATTTTTCGTAAATATCTCGATAACGGCTGGGAAATCGTGGTAAGTGGATGGTGACCATTCGAATGCTTACTAAATTCTCTACAAAAAAGGTTCTGAAGCAATATTCGATAGGTATTCGATAGGCAATATTCGGTAGGTATATTGGTATTAAGTTTGGAGTGGCCGTGGTAATCAAGATAGCTGTGGCTAATCATGATGACGTAGTTTGTTTTGAATTCTCCCATCTATATAACCTTCCTCATAGCCTCCAACTGAAGATATCGTTATTTCTTATTTTCTAGAAAGATTTAACCCACGACAGAATGGAATTTTATTCGCCTTGAAGCACATATTTATAGTTGATTATAACAGTAAAACGAATTTGCAAGTAAAAGAAGATGAATGACAACGAATTTTTGGTTGTTTAGAATAGAGCCTTCTCAGCAGTAGTCAAAGAGTAAGTACGTTTTCAGTACATAATTGCATTGACTTATACAGATTAAGAATTATCCGCTTCTGTGTAAGTTGGCTACTGTCAGTTTCCTGTGATTTGTGATGCTAATCTATTCCATTTCTTCGAGATGTACGTAACCGCGCTAAAATGATGCAGTTCCTGCGAGTCGGACATTTTTTCTGATGCGAATGCTACCTCAATGTCAACACAACTACTATTTAGGAAGGTACCAAAGACTTGAAAAGGATTGAAAATCTTTAAATTGAAAATCTAGAGGTAATTAAGTCATGGGGTGCTGAGAACACCCCACCTCCCTACTTAAAGGTTAAAAACGAACAATAAAAATTGTCCTAGGCATAAAACGTCTGCCATCTTAGCCTCCATATCGTCGATAAAAATGCTAAATATCGAATGTGAAAAAAAACATTTGTCATTTTCAATCTATACTGATTGCTATTGGACTGACTTAAGGTAAACTCTCGAATCTAAGTTCACTCAGTGAAAGGGAAAGTAACCACTGTCAAAAGGTCGAATCTGCCGACTATTTGACTGTCCGAAAGCAAAGTAATGAATACAAGTTTTTTCAACTCTGGAAAGTAGCTATTTTCACATTTGTATCGACGATATCACCCTTATATCTTTTGCAATTTAGAAAGTTTAGAATGAAAAAAAAAACACAATAATTTCAACTCAGTCCTCCTTTTTGTCCGACTGAAATAGGCCTTTCAAAACTCATTCAAGAAAAAATCTATTTCGCAGTACATTAATTCGGCGATCGAATTTTTCCTTTCTATTTGCAGCAATTTTTCAACTGCTTATATATATATATATATATATATATATATATATATATATATATATATATATAAGAAAATATACAGAAAGTCCAAAACTATTCATGCCTGTTGATAACATTTTATGATTTGGTAAAGTTTTCAAAAATGATCTCACCGTTGACCTTCTCAATCTGGAGGTTCCGATGACCTCACCTTTCAGACCCCATAAGTCACCAAAATATTATCTCTTAGAAGGGAAAAATGCGTTGGTTGTTATCTTGTCGAAATAATGGATCTCAAATAAAATAGAAAGAGTTTTAATTCAATGACCTCTGCCCTTGAAAACACTCGATCTCTTTCTTTTATGAAGCTTTCCTTGGTGACAATAAGATGCATATGAAATCTAAGATCCCAATCTAGAAGAAGAATTACTCTATTGGCAAACGGGATAGTTAATGAACCTCGAAACTTAGATTTTGCTTAAAGATAAAAAAACCGCTGATATGGTTTATGATTGACAGTTGGGGGGATCAGATAAATGACACCAAGTTATTTTGAGTGAAGACCAAACCGTGAATTTTTAAATACTCAACGATTATGTAGGTTTAACCCTAAGAGTTCTATTTTTTTTTTGCCATATACAAATATAATACAAAATGGATTATATTTCACATACATATATAGTCAGATTCACACTAAGGGTAAGCCCGCGAGTGTACCAACATAATATGTATATTAATTTATATTATAATTGCCCTATATATATATATATATATATATATATATATATATATATATATATACATATATACATACACACATATACATATACAAATATACAAGGTGTCCCGATTTCAAATGGCAAAACTTCACAAGCATGTATGGGAACTAAAATCTAAGCTTTCGATCGAGTGTGGCACCAGGGCTTGCTGTTTAAACTCAAAGAAATCCTACCTTCAACTTATTACCTTATAATGAAATCCTACCTCTCCGACCGTTTTTTCCAGACATCCTATGGTACCTCATTATCTCCAATCTTCCCCCAACTTGCAGGTGTCCCACAAGGTGGAATTCTCAGTTCCGTACTATTCCTGGCTTATACGGCTGATATCCCAACTCATCCTGAAACATCCATCCACATGTATGCTGATGACACTGCTATCCTTACTGTCAACCAAAATCCAATTCTTGCTTCTAATTCCCTCCAAGAACACCTGTGCCTACTTCAACCATGGCTAAATAAATGGAGAATCAAAGTAAATGCAGAAAAATCTAGCCATGCAACTTTCACACTTCGTAAGTCAAGCTGCCCGCCAATAACCCTCCAAAACATTATAATCCCAATTATAGAAACGTAATCATTACATCTAGCACTGACTTGATAAATTGGCGCTAAACACTGTTCTGATGATATTTGGTGCCCTTCATCTATGATTCGGTCTCTTAATTGCTCTCTTGAGTTGATTGACACCGAATAAACTTCCAGCTTCAAGGTTCCCTATACGAAGAAACCAATAATCAGGCTGTACCGTATGAAATGTCTTTTTTGGACTTGCCGATTTCTTTCAAATGTCTTGAAACTGTCGTGGCTCCTACTCCGAGTTCTTTGGCAAATTCCCTAGTGCTTTTTGAGCAACAAGCTTCAACCCTTTCTTTCAGGTGGTCTTTGTCAAGCTTGGTTTCTGGCCTTCTTCGCTCCTCGTTGTCAAGGTTTTTTTTTCCCCCCCATTTATTTATTTGAAATCTGAACAATTAGTAGCAGTACAATAATCAAGTTTGTTCGTGCAGATATTATGTACAATTTGACAAAAACGGTAAAAGTAAAATAAAAATAATAAAAAACATACAAAATATGGAAGAAGACAAAACAACAACATCTCTGGAACTGTTGGCACTTCCAGAGATGTCTCAGTAAATGTTTTAATGGTCACGATAAGATCAGATGATTAAATTGTCTCGAGGCCACTGTCTCTTGAGCCGCCTGGGAGGATTGTCTGTATGAGATTGGGATGATAAGGATAGACCTTCGGGATTAGGATGGTAAGACAATTTGGAGTGGAACATTTGGAATCGGGTTTTAGCAAGGTCAAGGACAAATGGGATGTTAAGGTCATTGTGAAGGGTGTTGTCAAGGTAAAAATTTCCACTTCTAAACCTGGAAAACCACCGGTAAACAGTTCGTTCATTCACCGTTCCCTCCCTCAACGCCGTGTTAATGTTCATAAACGCCTCAGCAGCGCTTTGACCCAGCTTAAATTCATAATGAAAAATAATACGGATTTCCGTTGAAGTCATAATTTAAGTTTTATTTTTTTCTCAGAGGATCGTTCTCACAACACAGTACGCAAGTTACAGATTAAATAATAGGAATAAAAGAGCTTTAATTCTAAATGAATAACAATGATGTTTTTAAATAATGAAATAAAAAAGGGAAAGGATTAAATCGCAAAGTAAACAAAACTGACATTTCATAAGGTACAGCCTGATAATAAAATTCAATATCTTTGCATAATTTTGAAGTAATAAATTCTCCAATATTTGACGATGGTACGGGTGGCGATTATCACCTTTCAAAGTTCGCCATAATGCCTGCTGCGATATTCCTAATGCAGGCGTTGGACTCAAATTCTTTACCGACGATCTGCTCTTAATGCTGTCTGGAATTGGTCGCCTTCATTATAAAGTAAGAATGACCCAATCTCTTGTTGTCCATTAAAAGTTAAAAAAAAAAGAAGACACGTCGATTAAGCACTCTTCTATTTGTGAATCGGCGCGCATACTCTCGCATCGCTTCTAAATCATTACCGTTGCAGAAACCGTACGCGAAAACTATATCAGCATCAAGAGATTGAATTTTAGTAATTTTTTTCTTGAGAAAATTCGCCATGACAATTTTCTTCCATTGAAAATTCAAATAAGTAAGTACAATAATGAAAACTTTATTTCGTTTCTTGTTTTGCGATTTCCTCCAAAACGAAGCAAAAACGAGCAAATTTCTAAAGGACTTTTTGTCTTAGTTTATAGTTCTCCTACACGATGGTGAAGTTTTGCCATTTAAAATCGGGAAACCTTGTATATATACAAATTCGAACCAACCCCTCCACTCGCCTTCTCAACCCCCCCCCCACCTTCTTTAAACCCAACCAAAAAATATTATGAGAGGGTGGAATATAAAACATATACTTTTAATGATTTTTATATAGACATTCTGAAAAAATGCCTTTTCACAATTGAGTTTTAGTTTTTTGCGTTTTTCTCAGAAAGGAAGCAAAAACGAGATATTTGCCAAAGGAGTTTTGTTCTTTGTTTTTTTCAACATTCATCGATTACCGAGGTTTGACCGTTTTATTGGGGGACACCTCGTATATATATATATATATATATATATATATATATATATATATATATACATATATATATATATATATATATACATATATATATATATATATGTATATATATACATATATATATATATATATATATGTCACATACATTTAGAACATTATCATCATTATTCGTTACTGACGTCAGTATAAGAAAAAAGTATTGTGAAATATTGAACCGCCTCCGCCTAGTTTGAAAGAGTGTTGTGCTAATCAAAGGCCCGTAAGAACTAAAGGCTCCTTTAATTTCCCAGCCTGACAGCCTTTAATTCCAGACTTTAACTTCATCCTGCCTTTTCTTCTCCTGTTCCCCTTTAATCCTTCACTTCAACCGTCTCAAGTACTTCAAGAAAACCACACTTCAAAAGGACTTTATCTTCGCTCTTTCTCTCTTTTAGCGCTATTCCCAAGACTCACATTTTACTCTAGGCATAAAACAAATCTTTTCTAACAATAAAGGCCCTGTCACACAGGACGCGATCTGTACCGCGGCAGGCAGCGATATCTGACCTAGGGTGGGAGGCGATCTACATGTATTAAACAGTATTTCATTAGCTCCGTCAAACAAAGAATGATCTGTCGATGCGAGCTAGTCTTTATCGCTTTGCCGCGCTATACGGTAAATAATTACAGATTGAAGAAAATTAAATCTTTATTGACAAAGTGCGAAAATATGAGTATCTATTTGATACTTCCCATGAGTATGTAGTTCCTCGAAACATTCTCGCGACATATGAAAATTTTTGAAAAATCTGTCTTCATGTGATTGCCGTTCCATACACAAGCGGTGGTATTCCACCAAATGTTCTCTCCTTGTATTGATATCATGTATCCAACATCGTCTTTTCCTTCTATTTCGCAACGATAGTAAAAGAAGCTGTTCTTCCTCGTCCGAACCAATCATTTCCGAAAAAAAACTAGTGTGTGTAAAAAAAAAACAATACTAATAACAGAACTAGCCAACGGCCAAAGCCACGTTGAATGCACCGGTTCCCGTAGATCACCGAAGTTAAGCAACGTCGGGCGTGGCGAGTACCTGAATGGGTGGCGTACTGTTGGCATTATAGAAAAGGGTGGCAACCTGTAGACAGCCCGGCGTTAATAGCCCTAATGTTGATACGCCGTTAAACACACACATACACACAAAATAACAGAACTAAAAAAACTAGCACTAGCTGTTCTCTAGAAGGGAACTAGATTACTGTACTACTCAAAAAGATACCGCGTCACAAAAAATACAGCCACGACCATCCTTGGATCGCTGCCCGCCGTGCTACAGATCACGTTATGTGTTCCCGAGCCTTTTAAATGTGCTCATTTGTTCTAATACATTTTTTATTAAATATACTTTTTCTAAACTTTAAATAATATGTTGTTTTTTTTTTAATTTATTGGTCAATAAATAAATATTTTTATCTAAAATTATTTAGATTTTTTTTTTTTTTTTTTTTTTTATATTCAGTGACCAAACTTCTCCTGGATAATCGAATTTTATGATTTGGACTTTCAAAACTGTATCCACTGATGAAGGTAAAAACATCACTCCGACCTTCACTAGTCACACTACTTTACAAGACCATGATCCTTCCAATACTGACTTACGCCTGCCCTGTGTGGTACGGAACAAAAGCGAAGAATATCAGACGACTCAGCTTGCTCCATCGAGAACTGGGAGTTGATCCAATCGCATTCCATATAGAAGAATTGACCCGCAGATACCACCAAGACATTTACCATCGCCCCCAAGGCTATACCAAGACGTTTTGTTTTCATTGTTTTTGTTTTATGTTCCATAAAAAACTGTTTGTTTTGGTCCAAAATAAAAATGACTTTTGTCTTGTTTATGGTTTGAACGCTATAGATTTCTAAACAGCTGACTACATATACAGCCGATTGTTTGCTATGTAGATGGTCTTCAGTTGAGACCTGGCTATTGTAGTGAAAGGTTCGTCTATCTTCTATTATGCTGTATTTATTTTTTAGGCTCCTGAAGAGACATTAAATGGTACGAAACCTGTAATTGATTGTATGTTAATTTCGAATTATATTTATTGAACTTCTGCCTAAATATGAAAAATAAAAGAAATCTTACCTAGGAATAAATGTGCACATCTGTTCTAATCAATTTTTTACATTGCGTGTCCATTTTGTTTTCCCGGTATACATTGTTTCTAAATTGATCAATATACAACAATACATAATGTAAATATATAGACAATAAGGTAATATAATGAATAACTCATGAGAGATGTGGCCGACGAATAATATGGCCGCCACCGGGTTCGTTTACGTGACAGGTTATTTCCAAAACATCCCCTCCCCTCCTTTCATAACTCCATAATGATAACTGAGTATTACAGAAAAAATGTAACCGTAAAGCCCGATTAAAATTTGAACCATTCTAGATGGATCGGTTCTTTAAAAGATCGGTCATTGGAGATCGATTCATTAAAAGATTGGTGGTCGATTCACAAAATCGATTTATTTTGTTAAAAAGGTTGATCCTTTTAAAAGATCGATTCTGATCGCCCTCTCGAAATATAATAAAAACAACACAGATCCTTACATATTTGTGAAAGAATGTAGAAAATTAATAAACTCCCTCGTTGAAGGTCATGAAATGTAAAGGGATGGCTCCAAAGACATCCATGGAGTCGGTGCTGCAGTACTTAGCTCATCAGGATCCTGTATGTTCGCTCTCCCAGCGATCTGCAGTAACTATACAGCTGAGCTACTAGCAATGGAGTCGGTGCTGCAGTACTTAGCTCATCAGGATCCTGTATGTTCGCTCTCCCAGCGATCTGCAGTAACTATACAGCTGAGCTACTAGCAATTGGGGAAGCTCTGAACATCAATTTTCCAACGAAACCCGATTTAAAGATATTTAGAGATTCTCTATCTGCTCTCCATGCTATAGGTGATCAATATTCAACTCATCCCATAATAGTGAATGAATTTAAAAGAATTTACGAGTTATATTTGCCAAAGTTGGCATTTATGTGGATTCGTGTACATTGTGGAATTAATTAAAATGAGAAATTTTACATCTTGGCAAGGAAAGCAACAAACTTTGAATTGATACTGATGGCTACGCTTGTGAACCGTCCTGGGATTCCCGTGGGATCATGTGTGTTTGTTGTAGTAATTAAATATCCCATCCCTAATAAATAAGGTGTAGATAATCATGTAAACATGTGTTCAAATGCGTGATCTAGGTAAAAATAATAATTTTTGAAGTTAATGTGAGATTGGGGTTCCTTTTGGGCACCTCCTGGACCCAGTATTAGTTACTGTAATTAATAAGTTTAAAATAAATGTGAATTTTATATATTTATTGTTTTAATATTTTTTTTTATTTTTGTGGAAGTAATTTTTTTAAGTTAAATATTAAGTAAATATTTATAAAAATTAATATTTCATTTAAGCTTTTTGAATAAACTAAAGAAAAAATTTAATTTTCTTTTCACAATTACATGTTTTTTTTTTAAACTATTGTTTCTAAATCGTTCAGATACTTCAATAACGCAGGGTTGTGATACATGAATGGAAAGCTGGTTAAATGAGGAAGTTTTTCTGAAACCCGGAAATCTCAGATCCTGCCCATTGAGGAGGAACGCTGGTAGGAACTATAGAATAGCTTTCTTTTGGTAAGATAAACGTACTTAAATTCGTTCATTTGTACGTTTACTCTGAACTAGTCTTATAGAACAGTTACTCAGCTTTCGATTGGTTTCACACTCTTTCTAGTAGAGTTACCTGGGACGGAGCTAAAACGATAATTCTTATAAAAACCAAGTTTGTCTCGAAAAAAAACAATAAAACGACGTTTTCTCCCTTATATGTGAGAATTCGGAAAATCGTCACATGACATTTTTTGTTCTCCTAAAGGCCTTCTACCACCTCCCACAATATGACTAGACATTTACGAGTCACCCTGTATATATAAGGATGCTCGCTGGAGGTCAAAATTGCAAGGTTGAATAAAAAACCATTCCCCCAAGTGAGTTTATAATCATCAAAGTGCTTTTGGTGCTAAAACCCTACTATCAGCGTCCTCTTTATTATTCCGTTGCTAGGAAGGGAAGTCTCGAGAGAGTCACAGAGCTTTAACGAGGGAACGGTAATGAAGTTGTCTCTCCTTGACGTTTATTACTGTTTATTGCAAAGTTACAAAAGTGATGAAAGTTGTGGAAAATAAACAGGATGAAGATGATAATTTTTTTTTTCTTAGGAAATTACATATATGTAAGTGATGAAACCATTTTAGCGCGTTTCCTCTTTTGTTTTAATGGGAGGAAACCCGCTTAGGACTTACGACCTTAGGACCCAAACCGGAGGTACCGAGGAGAAACGCTACGTTTCAGGCCATGTACGTCACGAACATAACGATGATTAGTATATATATGCATATTTGCCTTTTTGCCCTCAAGAATGGGCCAACTTTGACTACATTTGTTACAAAATAGTTTGCCAGATTTGAAAGTTTACGTTAGTTAACCAGCAGAATCCGTCAACCGGAACATGGTATTTTGGGTAAAGTTTTAGCGCTTAAGTTTTGGCATTATGGGCTTCTAGGTCTACGTTTTATACGTGAATTGGCTTGGCAAATCCAATGGAAACCATTTTCAACCCCCATATCTATTTAAGTTTTCCAGGAAAATGGAAAAAATAGACACATTTTGGGAATTTCGTTTATCTATACATATAATAAAATTCTAACGGATCGATGTCTGTACATGGAAGATATATGGAAAAAATACTATTGGGGTCATTTATCAACGTAATAAAATAAATCTAAAAAATAATTTGTAGAACTTTTGCCTGTATGTCTGCTGTCTGTCAGACACTCTATACACACCAGAGTTCCCTAAGGAGTCAGCTCTGTAACGTGTTAGTAATCCTAGCAGCCTGTATGTCTGCTGTCTGTCAGACACTCTATACACACCAGAGTTCCCTAAGGAGTCAGCTCTGTAACGTGTTAGTAATCCTAGCAGCCTGTATGTCTGCTGTCTGTCAGACACTCTATACACACCAGAGTTCCCTAAGGAGTCAGCTCTGTAACGTGTTAGTAATCCTAGCAGCCTGTATGTCTGCTGTCTGTCAGACACTCTATACACACCAGAGTTCCCTAAGGAGTCAGCTCTGTAACGTGTTAGTAATCCTAGCAGCCTGTATGTCTGCTGTCTGTCAGACACTCTATACACACCAGAGTTCCCTAAGGAGTCAGCTCTGTAACGTGTTAGTAATCCTAGCAGCCTGTATGTCTGCTGTCTGTCAGACACTCTATACACACCAGAGTTCCCTAAGGAGTCAGCTCTGTAACGTGTTAGTAATCCTAGCAGCCTGTATGTCTGCTGTCTGTCAGACACTCTATACACACCAGAGTTCCCTAAGGAGTCAGCTCTGTAACGTGTTAGTAATCCTAGCAGCCTGTATGTCTGCTGTCTGTCAGACACTCTATACACACCAGAGTTCCCTAAGGAGTCAGCTCTGTAACGTGTTAGTAATCCTAGCAGCCTGTATGTCTGCTGTCTGTCAGACACTCTATACACACCAGAGTTCCCTAAGGAGTCAGCTCTGTAACGTGTTAGTAATCCTAGCAGCCTGTATGTCTGCTGTCTGTCAGACACTCTATACACACCAGAGTTCCCTAAGGAGTCAGCTCTGTAACGTGTTAGTAATCCTAGCAGCCTGTATGTCTGCTGTCTGTCAGACACTCTATACACACCAGAGTTCCCTAAGGAGTCAGCTCTGTAACGTGTTAGTAATCCTAGCAGCCTGTATGTCTGCTGTCTGTCAGACACTCTATACACACCAGAGTTCCCTAAGGAGTCAGCTCTGTAACGTGTTAGTAATCCTAGCAGCCTGTATGTCTGCTGTCTGTCAGACACTCTATACACACCAGAGTTCCCTAAGGAGTCAGCTCTGTAACGTGTTAGTAATCCTAGCAGCCTGTATGTCTGCTGTCTGTCAGACACTCTATACACACCAGAGTTCCCTAAGGAGTCAGCTCTGTAACGTGTTAGTAATCCTAGCAGCCTGTATGTCTGCTGTCTGTCAGACACTCTATACACACCAGAGTTCCCTAAGGAGTCAGCTCTGTAACGTGTTAGTAATCCTAGCAGCCTGTATGTCTGCTGTCTGTCAGACACTCTATACACACCAGAGTTCCCTAAGGAGTCAGCTCTGTAACGTGTTAGTAATCCTAGCAGTCTGTATGTCTGCTGTCTGTCAGACACTCTATACACACCAGAGTTCCCTAAGGAGTCAGCTCTGTAACGTGTTAGTAATTCCTAGCAGCCTGTATGTCTGCTGTCTGTCAGACACTCTATACACACCAGAGTTCCCTAAGGAGTCAGCTCTGTAACGTGTTAGTAATTCCTAGCAGCCTGTATGTCTGCTGTCTGTCAGACACTCTATACACACCAGAGTTCCCTAAGGAGTCAGCTCTGTAACGTGTTAGTAATCCTAGCAGCCTGTATGTCTGCTGTCTGTCAGACACTCTATACACACCAGAGTTCCCTAAGGAGTCAGCTCTGTAACGTGTTAGTAATCCTAGCAGCCTGTATGTCTGCTGTCTGTCAGACACTCTATACACACCAGAGTTCCCTAAGGAGTCAGCTCTGTAACGTGTTAGTAATCCTAGCAGCCTGTATGCTTTATCCCCGATGGCTATACATCTAATATCGTCTATAGAGAAGCATTACTGTAAAGTAGATTTTTTTTAAAATACCCATTCGATGGTGTTTAGAATCCAAATTTCTGCCCTAAGTCACTATCAACGCGGACGAAGTCGCGGGCACGGCTAGTATTATTATATATATCGAAAACGGCTGGAAAATTGTAGTAAGTGCACAGCACATTCTGTTTGCCTGAGTTTTTAATCAACTAAGCAATAAAATGAGAAATTTAGTTACACAAGGCGCTTAAATGAGATACATATTTGTTTCAGTGTTTTCGTAGAGCGAATGTTTAAAAACGGAGGAATAATTTCCGTTTAGGATGCTCTCAGTATCCTATTGTGATGCGTAATATCTTGCTACACTTTGAGGTACATTCGTATTACATATTATGTGGTTAAATTCGTATTACATATTGTTATGTGGTTAAATTCGTATTACATATTGTTATGTGGTTAAATTCGTATTACATGTTGCTATGTGGTTAAATTCGTATTACATATTGTTATGTGGTTAAATTTTTGAAGGAAAATCAAACCAAAACGTTATCTTTTTGTATTCTAACCTATCAAAATGGCACGAGGGATATAAACGAAAACGCATGTTATTATTACCTCGGATCGGCCATCACCGGGTGTAGGGTAAACTCTATGAGGGACAAAATCACAGTTTAAATATTTCTGGTGATTCAAGGTCTGCCATCATAGTTAAAATTAACCCCAAATAAAAATAATACTATGAAATAGGTACAGTACGGTAACAGCTGTTCTGTTATCGTCCTAGTAACGCATGCTCATTAGGCTTACCTGCTCTAACCAACTAAAACTTTAATCCCCTCTAAAAATACTTAAAAATTTGAATATCAAAAATTTCTTAGCGATTGTTTACGCCCTTAAGGGAGTGTCCATGCAAAATTTCAACATTTTCTATCAAGTGGTTTGGGATGGGCGATGATCACTGAGTCCGTCACTGAGTGAGTGAGTGGTATTTGACAAATATGTAGTCGATTGAATCTGCAAGGATAACTTGCCTTTTGACAATTTTAATATTTGATTGTCACTTACACAATGTAATATTAAAAGAAATTAAGCACAATGCTTGCTTACCATATCACAGTAACCCCTTATAAGTATCAGTCGAGAGGTGGTTCTGGGATATGTGGCGGCACTGCCTCAAAGGAGGGTAGAGAAGGCAATCTTCATGAAGAATGAAGATAGATGTCCTCATTCCATTTATAAGTGCATTAATTTCAACTTACAGCTCATTTGTCAGCGAGAGAACAAAATTAAAGTATACTGCAAAATGAACTGTGGATAAAAAAAAGCTCCTTCACGCAGGAGCTGCATAAATATGCAGTTTCCTCAGAATTTGGGTAGTGTAGACAGCATTCCTGAATAATTTGTTTAAAATAACCTATATAAATAACATAAAAACATGATTAGGTAATTAATTTTCTTCCAGAATTTTGTGTATACGTGGATCTACACAACATAATAAATCTATACTACACAAAAATTTCAACAAAAATTTGGACTTTTTCATCCTTCTGAACCTCAATTTTCACCATCCAGCAGTCCTTACAGAACTTCACATTTTCGTCTTTTGCTCTGTCGCAGGAGCGGGATACAGCACCCCTAGTGGTAGAAATCATAAGTCATATCAAAACAGAGGCGCTCCTAATAGCTTTACCACCCTACCTACGTTGTGCGAGCGATTTTTATTCAAACATAGTACAAAGTAACCCCCTCCTCTTGTGATAGACCAATTAAGTTTATTTTTACGCCACCTTTTTCTCTTTCGATGACCACAACGAATGCTGAGTTTCGTTGAAATTACCTTGGGTTAGGTGATTTTAAAACATGTAAAAAATATTTGAATTAAATCAAATTATGCTAAGTACCCAAATCGGAAATTATTTTGAAAAACTATTATTATCCACTTTTCTCAAAAACGGTTAAAGAAATCACCTTGAAAATCGTAAGAGTACAAGTAAGCGTATTAACTCGAAAACGTTACGATTTTTTTCTCGTAAATTTCGCTATAAAAACCATGTTCTAGTAGATGGATTTTCAGTCCAGGCAACGAATGCTTAAAAACAGCTGTAGGTGGAAATTTTTGGAACACAATTTTTTTTTTTTTTGACTTCGTAACTTTGTTTGGGCTGGATAGGAGGTGAGCATATCAAAAGTCATCGCCCGTAGCCTTTGTGCCGGGGGGAGGGGGGTTTAGAAGGTCCCATTTTTCGGGTTTTCACCTATATCTCGGAAACCCTGCGTCCTAGCGACATGACCATTCTATAACAAATGAAAGCTGATTAAATAAGCAACAAGTTCAATTCAGTAAAGTTTTTCGAGATATCTTTAGTTTTCGAAATATCCGCTCTTGAATGTCTGTCATTTTGGGAAAAAACACAATTTTTCCTCTTTATGACCAGATAACTCTTTAACGATAAACCCGAAATATAAATGCTGTAAAATAAATAGGGCTGTAGAGCATTAAATTCACTTCAAGAATATATATAACTTTACTATTTTATGTATTTTCCTTCAAGCGTTAAAACAGTTTTAGTGTTCATCGTAATATCTGGCGACAACTGTCGACCAATGAACCTTTCAATTTCTCACCATTTCCAGCCAATGTATTGTCCAAAATATACTCCATTATGTAAATATAGTGAGTACTAGACGTATAAATAGCACAAAATATTTAATTTGGGCCGACTGACCTGTTTTTCTCACTCAATTAGATAAGATCTTGTCCATTATATTGGCAATGGTTTTGCTAAGACCATGTGAGTGCGTATATAACGTTTGAAAAAAAAATACATGAAATAGTAAAGTAATATATATTATTGAAGCGAATGGAATGCTCTACAACCCTATAACCGACATTTATTTTTTGTGTTCGTCGTTGAAGAGATATCCGGTAAAAAAGAGCAAAAAGTGTTTTTTTCCCAAAATGACAGACATTCAAGAGTCAGACAATATTTCCAAAACTAAAGATATCTCAAAAACTTTATTTCGTGTTAATTGGACCAGTGAGAGAGCAGACAGACATATATATATATATATATATATATATATATATATATATATATATATATATATTTATATTTATATATATATATATATATATATTTATATTTATATATATATATATATATATATATATTTATATTTATATATATATATATATATATATATATATATATATATATATATATATATATGTGTGTATAATGTATGTATGTATATATATATATAATGTATGTATGTATGTATGTATATATATATATATATATATATATATATTTTTAGATGGAACGGCATTTCTCTCCAGCGGTGGTACTGCTCCTCACTACTTCCCGGAATATTTCGATGGATTCATCTCCATCTTCTTCAGCCAGGTACTTGTTTCTTCCTCGGTAAGTACCTGGCTGAAGAAGATGGAGATGAATCCATCGAAATATTCCGGGAAGTAGTGAGGAGCAGTACCACCGCTGGAGAGAAATGCCGTTCCATCTAAAAATACTATCCCAGCGACGAAAAATAACATCAAGCATATATATATATATATATATATATATATATATATATATATATATATAAATTTGCTATTCTAAATATTATTCTATTCTATATATATAAATTTGAAACGCCGTTATGTTGGTGATCTATGGGATCTGAGTCGGCCTTTCTGAATTGCGTCATGAGGTCAACCTAATAAGCGGGTTTCTTCCTTTCGGAGGGAGGGATTAAACGGTGCTAAAATGTGATATTTGTACGGCGTTTCCGATACTAAACCTTGAATGCAGTTACTTCAGGCGTTCTACCAATCGAAATGTTAAGAGCTTAAAATATAGGTGAAATATGACCGAATTTTTTTTATGAGGTCATTATATCTCGATAAAATAGCCATATATAGGTAAGCAGTTTTATAGAGTATATACAATTTACTAAACTTAATTCACTAATATTATAATAACTTGATGATGTCTTGAACATTATAGATTATAAAGTAATTCTCATAAATATTATATTTACTACTTAAAACAAATTATACACTACCAAAAGGTTTGGCTTCTCCAATGGCTTCATGCAAATCCACCAGCCTTTTTGTAATTTTCCAACCTATAGTCAGTAGGAGTATTATTTTTTTTTAAATGTTCAGCCTTTCATCTGAAAAATCTCTTCAGATTTTCAACCAGAAAATAACTACTGGTATAGTTCTGGAATAATTTAGTGACTGATGAGAAGGCCTTGAGGCCTTCATTCTATTAATTGAAACATTCACTTCACTTTTTAACATAATTAAAGTATACTATAACTAAAAAACGGATCAAGAAACAACAAAGACCTCACAAGCGGCGTCACACTCCTGAGCCTCTCCGTTATTTTTCGCTTTGAAACTTGCGCCTTAATCCATATAGGATAGATATTCATTTATGCACTTATTGCTAGAATGTTTCTGTTTGCTCATCTCACTTCTTGTACACCTCCTGTTCTCTTTCTGTTCACTTCCGGCTTACAACTTTTACACTTTTGGTCCACTTTCTGATCACATGCTGGTTACTTACTGCTCATAAACTTTTAATTAACAGTTCACAAGCGGGAAGTGATCAGACAGGTGTCCGGAAGACTAACCGGAATAGTAAAACATCTCGGAAGTGGAAAACAGCCCTGAAGTTGACAAGCGGTGGACATTTAAACCGGAAGTAAAAATACACACCGGAAGGGGGTATTAATTTACCTTGAAGTGAGCGCACTACTTTGATGTCGCATTTTCGTTTTAAATTTTTGAACAGTAGGTCATGACTGAAGCTTTTTCCGTGCTAAAATGGGAAAACTTTAAGGCGTCTCTGATACTAAACCTACAAGGCGAAGTCACTTCAGGCGTAGGTAAAATTGTCACCTGGTCGTGTTGGCACTTTCCTCCAAAGGAAAGTAGCTATTGAGGTTGCACTCAAGACAGAATTCTTGAAAAATGTCTTCAAATCTCCATCGATCCTACCTAGTAGACACCGCAAATGACCCCCGTTAAAATTTATGTATATATATATATATATATATATATATATATATATATATATATATATATATATATATTAATTCTTGTGAAAGATGACCCGATATATATTTTCCACTTTTTCTTGTTTGTTTTTCTGGCAGGGGGTCGATAAAGCAGTACACTCTTTGTTCACATTAACTGCTTTATTTGTTATGTTTCGCCCGACATGTTTCGTGCCTTTTCACACCTCTTCAGGGGATTTCCTATGTAACAATATTTTTTGTAAATCCTAAACTTTAAATTGCTTACACTAATACACATATCCTGTCCCTAAATAATTTACATTTCAACATATAATATTTCAACTTAATCTTAATCCTACCTTATCAAGAAGTCCTCTCGTCATGTTGTCTAGCTTGAGTCAGGCGTAGTACTGAAAAGTCATCTGTGGTAATTAGCTAGACAACATGACGAGAGGACTTCTTGATAAGGTAGGATTAAGATTAAGTTGAAATATTATATGTTGAAATGTAAATTATTTAGGGACAGGATATGTGTATTAGTGTAAGCAATTTAAAGTTTAGGATTCACAAAAAATATTGTTACATAGGAAAGCCCCTGAAGAGGTGTGAAAAGGCACGAAACATGTCGGGCGAAACATAACAAATAAAGCAGTTAATGCGAACAAAGAGTGTACTGCTTTATCGACCCCCTGCCAGAAAAACAAACAAAAAAAAGTGGAAAATATATATACATATATATATATATATATATATATATATATATATATGTATATATGTGTGTGTGTGTGTGTGTTTCTGTTAGCACGATAGCGGCCAGAGTTTTTGTTTTGTCTTCACGAAACGTGGTATATAGCATTCAATTAGCAAACGATTGAACGAGTTCGTTAATCCCCAAAATCGGTCCACAGGGAGGGGGGTTTACCCCGGACCCAAAACACTAATTTGACCATGCCAGCTGTAGTTTTTGTTATATTTCAACGAAACTCGGTATTCATTATGCTGATCTAAAGAGAGACATACGTTGTAAAAATAAACTAAATCGGTTTATTAGGATGGGGGGTTTACTCCGGACCCACATTACCAATTTGGCACAAGTAAGCTTATATATAATATATGTTTTATTGTCAGAAGTGAATTACTCATTATCTTCTTCAGTTTCATAGGTGCTTACAGAGAATTTAAATATATTTATTGAATTATAGGATCTTTGAACCCTTTGAAAACAACACACAATATATATATATATATATATATATATATATATATATATATATGTACATAGTGGATTGGGCAATTTAAGCAAGATACCATAACCATATCAAATTAAGTAGTAAATGTTGAAAAGTACAATGCACAATATAATAAAAATGCTGTACTAGTCTAATAATAACTTGATGATATATTAATATTCATAAATCTTACATTTAATATTAAAAAACAAGTTATTTAGTATCAAAAGGTTTAGCTTCCTAATAGCTTCATTACTTTGTATAAATCTTCTTACTTTGGCAAAACCTTCGCATATTTGTTTTACTTTTTGAAATACTCTAGTTATTCCAGCATAGTTCCCCAAGTGACTTATTTATTTCTTCTTTCTGGAGTAGATTATTTGTTATGAATATTTGCAAAATAGTGTGCATTATACTGGATAAGAAAGATATTTCATCTAGTTCTCAAGATCAAATTTCCTGTGTTTTTGTTCTGATTCGAATTTAGGTAATTTTGTGAGGATTATACAGATCACCAGCCTCCTTTTGGGGGGGGATTATACAGATCACCAGCCTCCTTTTGGGGGGAATTTGACGTAAACTTCATATTATTCCTTAGACATATTTATTAAATTTATAAATAAGTCTAAGAAAATATTCTCCATGTAATCTGTATAAAATTTCTATTACAGTAGGGGTGGTGAGACCTTTACTGTTTAGAAAAGGGTGATAACCTGTATAAAATCTGCCCCCAAAAAATCTGATATTAATAAATGCCCTTTATAATAGAAATAAATAAGTGTCAACAAGTAATTTTATAGATAAATTAATATTATATAACTCACACGTGCTTTGGTTCAGAATATTTCCTCAGTGATTTTAAGACATGTTTAATTGTTAAAATAAATGCAGCTCCTTTTTTTAGTATTTTAAGGATAAATTGAAAGCATGACTCTGTTCAAATATGTTGAGGGAGGAACCAGAGCACATGTGGTCTTCAGAAGAGGTGGCTACTCACCCAGGACGATCCCTGCAAGGACGCCGAACATTGTGCAGAAGAGGAAGAGGTTGTCCTGTAGCCATGTCCTGCAGGACGATCGAGGACGGTCCTCCGGACAGGACATCCTCGTGAAGATGTAATCTGGGAACAGAGCAGGTCCAGTGATGAGTGTACTAGGTTCTAACATCCTGGAGGGAGTGTAGCCAAGAACTGGACTTAAATCGACCCAGCTGCTAGGGAGGGGGTGGTGGATGCGCGGACTGGCTTCAGACCAACCCCTCAGATTATGGACCGATAACGCACGCCCCCTGAGGGTGCATCGTATCTTAATATTCTCATTTCAATAATGTTCAAATCCCGATTGGGTTGAAAGTAGAATGGTTCAGCATCACCAAAACCCATATAATCATATACCTGGTTTGATTTGGAACGTTAGAGGAAAAACTCATAATAGAAAGATTTTAATATATATATATATATATATATATATATATATATATATATATACACACACATATATATAGGGGAAGGTGTTGTACCTCTGCCTGTCTTGTACCTTTGACCACCGAGGCTGTGGCGGCACGTAGCAACATTTTATAAATTTTTTGTAATTAGTGTTTAGCTCCTTCACTAAAGCACTTGTGTAACCTACTTTGGATTATTCAAGTCAAAGTGGATTCTTGCAAAAAATACTTATCCATTTCTATCATAAAAATGTAAGTTATTTATTGATGACGTTTTGCCTCATAATATTTTTTGTATTAAGTCTTTTTAGATGGAAATCATTTGACAAATCAGATATTACAATAAGAAACATGGTGTAGCTTCTGAAATTGATTTATCTTAACCCTAAAATTCTTAGCATGCTTTTTAATTTGCACTACCAGGGTGTTGTACCTCTGACCACGACTAGGAGTTGTTCCTTTGACCAGGTCAAAGGTACAACACACCTGACTAATTTTTTAATAATTCAACTTTTATGTTCTTCTGCTACATTTTTTTTTTGTAAAAATTGGTTGCTTCAATTGTACAAAGAATTTAAAAAATAATAAATCAAATAAGTTCAAACTGACTTTATCAATCCTCGGTGTAGCAGTTCAAACCAATCGCCCCTTATAGTTCCACTTGAAGTTGTAAGACCTCATCGAAAAGCGGACGGAGGGAAAATGTCAAATAGGGGCTGGCCTAAAGGGAAACCTCGTATCCTGACAGATATTCCTGAAAAGCTAATTATTGAAGGTGAAAAAAAAAAACCAAAGCACCACCCTAAACGTAAGACACCACATACAAACAAAACCCTTCCTAAAAAAGTGGTAAATAAAAAGAAAATTATTCTAATGACAATTCAGATTCTGATACCGAAATTTCTTCAGAAGAAAATCATGTTGATCTGTCTGATAAATGTCGTGAGTTAAGTCAATGACCAGCAACAATTTCAAAAATATGATTTGGAAAAAGGCAATTTTATACTTGTTAAAAATGAGAGTAAAAAGACTATTACATATTTAGCCGCAGAGATCTATGGTATTAAATGTCCAATGTTTAAGATCCAATATTTGTAAAAACAAACTTTAAGTGACAAGTTTACGACAGAAGATGAAAATTTGTATGATATTGATGTTGAAGACATTGTGGCTTAACTCCCATACCCTACTATTGCTAGAGGATCTGCTTGACAGTAAAATCGTTTGTCGATTTGACTGGATTTTTCAGCATATTAAGCATAATGCTTACATCCATGTCCTGTATTTATTAAACTTACAATTAATTATAATATTACTCAATACAATTTTTTTTCTGCACTGCTGTGTTGTTTTCAGGTGGTTAGAGGTACAACACCCCGTGGTCAATGGTACAACTAACTGTTGTACAGGGTGTCCCAAAAATAATGGTCATCCGTTGGCCAGAATATTCTCCAATGCGAGATCAGAAAAAATAACCCCCATATTAACCCCCGCAAAATTGACCTTGAAATGTTATTCAAGGTCAAAAAATTGTATTGCATATTTCGAATCTACTGGTCATGAGGAAGAAAAAAGTCAACGGCACCATGGGTCAGAAATGACTCCTTATGCTCAAAATGACCATTAACAGCGTTTAATTGGGCCATTCCATTCCAATCGACAAATGGTGGCCGATTTTGATCATTTTTCTTTTTTACATGTTCTACTAGCATTGCCTTACACAAAAATACCTCGTTTGACTTTTTTAAGAAGCATCTTCTAGCATAAAAAAATTATAAGTATATTGAAAAACGTGCCTCTCAGAGGCATTAATTGGAGGACTATAACTCATATTTTACAATAGACAGGAATGCCTTCATGTAGTTATTCTAGAAGCTAATCAAGGGCTCTTTGCCTTAAGCTTTCAATCGCAGAAATTACTCGTTAGGGATTTCACAGGTTATGTAGGAATTTCATGAACCACCCTTTCCCTCCCAGAATAAAGGATAGAATAATTGCCCTCGCCTGATCCAGGCCTACTATGGAGCTGAGAAGAATGGCCCAAGCTACGGGAGTCTCGAGGATGACGGTCCTTCGGATCCGTCGGGAAGAACGTCTCCCTTCAGATTACAGCATGTTCAGGAGTTTAGGCCCGGGGATTAGGAGCAGAGATCATTGTTTTGAAGGTGGGTGCTGGACTTGTTGGGACGTCCTCCAGCGAGTATTGTGGACTGACGAAAGTTCGTTTCCCAGCGTATTCGTCCACTGCAGGCAAAATGGACGAGAATAACATGGGTTTTTGAAAGAATTATGAGAAATTCTTGCCAGATCCTGAGCTGAGTGAGCAGGAATTTGGAATCAATGTTACAGCTTGCCTCAGAAATGAAGTCCGACATATTGAACCTGGAGAACAGGCCCAATTGCTACGGGCGCTGAAGTGATAATCTTACAACTTAAGTTTTTTGTTGTTTTTTTAGGAAGAAACTTTTTTTTCTGCCCAAGGGCGACGGCAATTATTCTATCCTCTATTCTGGGAGGGACTCGAAGACTTGCTGGTTCATGAAATTCATACACGACCTGTGAAATCCCTAATGAGTAATTGCAGCGATTGGTTGAAAGCTTCAAAAGGCAAAGAGCTCTTGATAAGCTTCTAGAATAACCTCATGAAGACATTCCTGTCTATTGTAAAATATGAGTTATAGTCCTCCAATTAATGCCTCTGAGAGGCACGTTTTTCAATATACTTATAATTTTTGTAAGCTAGAAGATGCTTTAAAAAAAAAATCAAACGAGGTATTTTTGTGTAAGGCAATGCTTGTAGAACATGTAAAAATAAAAATGATCAAAATTGGCCACCATTTGTCGATTGGAATGGAATGGCCCACTTAAACGCTGTTAATGGTCATTTTGACTATAAGGAGTCATTTCTGACCCCTCATGACTAGTAGATTCGAAATATGCAATTTTACGAAGGGGATATTTAGGTCGTTGTGTAGGGTTTTGTTGGTGACATAAAAGGGAGCATTGACTATTCTACGAAGGTCTTTGGATTGTAATGCTTGTATTCGTTGTATGTTTGAGTGTTTTGCTGTTCCCCATAATTCAAGTCCGTAAGTCTAGATAGGTCTAATTATAGTTTTGTATATAGTAAGTTTGTTGTGTGTCGTAAGCTTTGAAGTAGGTCCAAGTAGTCGTCTTAAGAGTCCATATCTCCTGTTCAGCTCTTGTCGTTTTAGTCGTGTGTGTGGGTTCCATGTGAGTCTGCTGTCTAGTAGGAGTCCCAGGTAACGCACCTCATTAGATACAGGAAGTTGACTGTTGCATATGAAGACTGGAGGGCAAGTGCTCTTATTAAGAGTAAATGTTACGTGACAGCATTTTTCAGGATTCACTGTGATTTTCCACAAGGTGCACCATTCCTCGACAGACCACGCAATAGGTAGTACTCAAAACAGTGATTTATAGTATTTGTCTGTTTATCTGTTTGTCTGTGCGCACTAATTTCAGAAACGGCTTATCCGATTCAGTTGCGGTTTTCACTAATATATGGTGGTAAGCTTCACCTAACATTTAGTGTTTGTTTCATGTCAATCGGTTCATTAAAAAAAAAGTTATGTAAAGAATCACGTCGAACATTTCATGAACTATCGTTAAGAGTTTTTTAGTCACGAAACTTGGTATTCAGTATTCCCCTAGCAAATGATTGTATGAGTTCGTTAACCAGCAAAATTAGTTTATCTAGAGGGGGGCGGGGGTTACTCCGGACCCAAAATAGTTATCCGTCCATACCGGCCTCAATTATTGTTGTATTGCCGCGAAACTCGATATTCGTTATATGTTGAAAAAATGAATAAAATCGGTTCTTTATCAACGTGGACGAAGTCGCGGGCAGAGCTAGTATATATTTAATACACAGGTTGGTTTCTTCTTGTTTTGCAAAGCCAAGTCATAATAATTAATGTTTCATTTGATTAAATAATAAAAAATCATGAGTTCATATGACCTTTTAATCATATTTTTTTAAATTTTCTTATTTCGAATTTTTCTCTGGCCCTTTAAGTTATAAGTAATTTTAACGTACACATGGCAAATTTATGGAACTGGATATCACCCTCTTCTAGCTGAAAATGAATTTTCAGCATTAAAAAAAAAAAAGCCATCACCATTAGTGGATCCTTAGCAGTCACGGCCACCGGGTCTCCAGTTTAAAATTAAAGGAGTCACCACAATCCCTCTCTCTGTGTCTTTAGCATGCTCTTAATTTCTCTCCCCCCTCTCTCTTTCTCTCTCTCTCCCTCTCTCTCTCCCTCTCTCTCTCTCTCTCTCTCTTTCTCTCGCTGAGTATTTGAATAAAATTGAGCAATCTAATATAAATTACATCCAGTTAGTCCAATTAGAGGAAATCGTTGAGGATGCAGACAGCTAGTTTAGTCAATCGCTAAGACCAGTCAAAGGCCATCGATATATTTAGGAGAATCGACCGACTGCCAAGTTTCCTAATGATCGAGAAAGGAGAAAAAGGAAGACATTGAACCGTCATGTATCTATGTTTAAATAGCTATTATCTAGCCAGCAGGTCAGAATGCTTAGTTTTTTATTTAGTCTGTTTCACAATTTTGCAAAGTATTGGAAATATAAGACACTAAATAAGGGACAAACGCAAGAACTGCATAAAAAATCTACTCAAAAGATTACGTAATGGCACACATATCAAATCTGCAGAGAACTCAAAATGCAATATTTTTCCACCGTCTGCCAAAAACATTTTCTTGTTATATATAACTGGCGAATAAGGCGGAAGGTCAATAAAATATCGCCAAACACTTTTTATTTATCTTCCCTACATGTTTCGCACCCTTTTTGGTGCCTCTTCAGGGGAACACTCTTAAACATTAAATTCAGCCTCAATCTGAGGAATGGAACTTTCCACTAGCAGGGCCTCGTCTAGACTGGTCATTGACTGAACGAATCCAATATGGTGTCAAATAGTCAGCTGATCGATAATCGATCCATCATAAATTTAAAATTGATTTTAATTTTTTGATTTTTGATCAATTTAGTAAAATGGTGAATCGTTTCCTTAAAGACCAGAATTCAGAGCCAGCCCGTTATTTGTCCTTCAATTTTAATCCCGTAATATCAAACAAAATCAGACATACTTGTAAAGGGGTCGGAAAGATCGCCTGGAAGTATGATAACAAAATTAAAAATAGTTTCAGTAACATTAAGGAACGAGTGAAATTAAAGGAAACTAAGCGGATGTATGCTGCGGTAAAGCATACATAGAGGAATCGGAACGGCTACTTGGAAAACGTATTAAACAACACGCTCAAAATATTGACAATGGAGAAAACAAAACGGCTTTGGCTTATCATGCTATAAAATATGGTCATGATTTTGATTTTGAAAACATCAGAATAATAGGGAAAGAAAGAAATAGAATGAAAAGAAAGATTAAAGAAAACATACACATCATTAAAAACAGGAAAAAAGTGATAAATAAAAAAACGGAAATACACCATCTTAATAATATTTTCATTAATTTATTTGATAAAAAATAGGAAAATTGGTATTATAGGACTATATTTCATCTGGAAATTAAAATCAATTTTAAATTTATGACGGATCGATTATCGATCAGCTGACTATTTGACACCATATTGGATTCGTTCAGTCAATGACCAGTCTAGACGAGGCCCTGCTAGTGGAAGGTTCCATTCCTCAGATTGAGGCTGAATTTAATGTTTAAGAGTGTTCCCCTGAAGAGGCACCAAAAAGGGTGCGAAACATGTAGGGAAGATAAGTAAAAAGTGTAAAAGTGTGTGGCGATATTTTATTGACCTTCCGCCTTATTCGCCAGTTATATATATTTGAGCTAAGGGTCATTTAATGAATAATTATTTTCTTGTTATTTCTTTTGCATATTTTATCTTAGTTTGAGGTCACTACATATTGTTATGCTTGCGTGTGTTTGTCTTTGTCCCTGGGTTTGTATCGTTGTATTTTAGCGCGGTTCATCCCTTAAATTTTATGTTTCAGAACCCCTAGGGAACGGAAATAAAGGAGGTTCAAATTTGTATATATATAAACATATATATATATATATATATATATATATATATATATATATATATATATATATATATATATATATCTAATATATAAAATTCTCGTGTCACAGTTTTCGTTGCCATACTCCTCCGAAACGGCTTGACCGATTTTGATGAATTTTTTTGTGCTTATCCGGTATCTATGAGAATCGGCCAACATCTATTTTTCATCCCCCTAAATGTTAGGGGTAGTCCACCCCTAATTTTTTTTTTTATTTTTTAGACAACATTTTTAATTTCTATTTTTTTATGATACAACATACAATCCTCAATTTTCACCCTTCTACGATCAACCCTTATTTTTTAATAGCCATTTTAGTAATTGGGTGAATGAGTAAATTTAATCATTTTTCCTCTTCGGTCGAAAACTGATCAATCGTCATTTAATTAGTTATCCCCGCCAGATGTCTACATCTTGATAGCTGACCCGGAGTCCTGAATAGCAGAATAAATATTTTAAAAAAATTATTGAATCGACTGTTAGGCGGTACGAAGTTCGCCGGGTCAGCTAGTATATATATATATATATATATATATATATATATATATATATATGTCTGTTGGCTCTCTATGGCTCAAAAATGACCCGAATTTGATGAAATTTGGCACAGAAATCGTTCGTCTAATTTGAAAGGTCAAGTTCGTTAACCAGCTAAGTCCGTCCACCGGAACATGATTTTTGGACCGAAATTCGCGCGAAAAAATCATGTTACGCTTACGTTCTCGAGTTAATATGCTTGCGATATCTGTAACCGTTTTCGAAAATCATTGGAGCACCTACTTTCCAAACTAATTTTCTGTTTGGGCATTCAGAAACGAATAATTGAGTTAAAACTTGTTCCAGACGTTTGGTATTCATCTAATCCATGATAGATACATTTTGGTTCAAATCGCTTGGAAGTAATCGTTTTATAGGCTTCTTGGCGTAGGAAAACGATTGAAACCATTTTTAACGCGATATCTGCAACCGTTTTCGATAAAAGTGGAAAAATAGTTGTTGAATCAAGTTTATGGTTTGGGCACATAGAATCATGGGATTCAGGTTTTTTTTTTTTTTTTTTTTTTTTTTTTTTTTTTTTTTTTTTTTGGTGCATCTATTTCCAGGATCATTAGCACCTTGGGATTCAGTTAAAATATTTTCTGCGTATTTGAAATTCATATAAACAAAGATGTTTAAATTTTGGTTAAGTCTGGAGTTAAGAAAGGATTGGAATAACATATTTTAATTTAATTTATTTATTGAGATGTCACAACGAGGCGATATGCTCTTTAAGTCATTGTGCGAACAAAGCTAACAACTATACAGCACCGTACAGACATCTCTTACAAATATAAACAAAAAAAAATGAATTTGGGAATATATTTCATAAAATAGTAATGTTCAGCATTCGGATGGAAAATGCAACAAAAATAAATTAAAATAAATAAATTATTTAATTAAAAAATTAAACATAAAAATATATGTTATATATATATGTATATACACCTTCAAAACATGTAATTTTAAATGAATTATAATGTTAAATGCATTTTGATTATACTGCATCAAAAAACATGTGTTTTCAATACTCGGTTTGAGTCCGTAAAATAGTACTTTTCGGGCCTAGGCCCGAAAACTCTTTTTGGTTTGCTAACCTTACCTGCTACTAATAAACATGTGTTTGAAGGACGTTACTTTTAGATAGTGTGATTCATTCTAATATTTGTTAACGTATAATAAGTAGTGTGTTTAGAGCCAGAACTGGAAAATAATTCCTTTAATCAAAAGTTATCTGTATTCCAAAAGGCAATGCCGAACAAAGGTTTTAATATAATGAATAATCAGAATTGTACTATAAATATTAATGTAAATGTATAAGTACTTTTCTTCTATTATAGGTTAATAAACAGATGTTTTTTTTTTTCAAACAAAAAAAAGGTGTCAATTTAATTTCTTTTACTGTATCTTTAAGTTATTAATGAAATATAAAAGGGTTTTAATGTACTCAAGTACGAGCAGTATAATGAAAAGTATTGTTCATAAAACGTACCAAAAGTGTGTTTTCGGTGCTTGGTCTAATTTCCGCGCTCGGCTTCGCCTCGTGCGTTAAACTCGACCGCGCACCGAAAACAACCCCTTTTGGTACTAGTGATGAAAATAACTATTATTTGTTAAATAAAAAATAGTGTATTAAAAAAGTTGAAATTTCTTTTTAAGTATGTCTACGAATATAGTTATTTTCATCACTAGTACCAAAAGTGGTAGCACCGAAAACACACTTTTGGTACGTGTTATGAACAATACTTTTCATTATACTGCTCGTACTTGAGTACATTAAAACCCTTTTATATTTCATTAATAACTTAAAGATACAGTAAGAGAAATTAAATTGCCACCTTTTTTTTGTTTGAAAAAAAACATCTGTTTATTAACCTATAATAGAAGAAAAGTACTTATACATTTACATTAATATTTATAGTACAATTCTGATTATTCATTATATTAAAACCTTTGTTTGGCATTGCCTTTTGGAATACAGATAACTTTTGATTAAAGGAATAATTTCCAGTTCTGGCTCTTTAATTATAAGTAAACAAAAAAAAGAATGAATCACAGTATCTAAAAGTAACCTCCTTCAAACACATGTTTATTAGTAGCAGGTAAGGTTAGCGCACCAAAAAGATTTTTCGGGTCTAGGCCCGAAAAGTACAATTTTACGGACTCAAACCGACAATTGAAAACACATGTTTTTTGATGCAGTATAATGAAAAAATATTTTATTCATAGACATTAAAAGTTTTGGTAACTTCGTATATTTTCCTTAATATCTCGAAAACGGTTGGGAATTTTAGTAAAGGGAAGGCTACCATTCGAAAGCCTAAATGCTTTACAAAACAAAATCTGAAGCAATTTTCAATTGGGCGATGTCAATCGGGGTTTTGTCTTTGTTTAAATCACTTTTTAATTGATTTTTTTTTTTGTTTTATTTACAAAAATAAGTATTATAGTAAAAGAAACTAAGAAAAAATAAGTAGTGTGTTTCTAGAGCGAACCTTGACAAGGCCAGGGAGTCATTTTTCTATGTCAGGTAGTGAGTTACGTACCCTTACAACCGTGACCTATTTGGGGTCATAAATTATTTCATGAAAGGTCTAATCAAAATTATAACTGTTTCTATCTATCCAAATGACATTAGGGATAAGAAAGGAACCGCGCTAAGTTGATGCAGTTCCTGCGATTCGGACGTTTTTGTATTTTCGGGCTCTCATAAGAACAGCGGATATTTACCCATATGAGCTATGGAACTTGGAAGTTCTGAGCAAGCATCATATAGACAAAATTAAATACGTTATATCTCTCCTGAGAGAATGTAATTATTGAACTAAAAAGGGTGACAGGCTCTGCAATGACTGTGGAGGTGAGTGACCTCGTTCAATAATCTACAATTCGGCAAAGTATTTCTGAAGTTCCGCTTCGATCCGTCCCCCCTCACCGAATAACGAACATTCTACTATTCGGCAGTCGGGTTGGGCTTTAATGGCATATTTTGAATTCAATCATTTGCCATATTTTCACATTGCGGCAAGATTCAAATAATCCTCAAAAATAGTAGCTAAATCAGAAGGGACAGAAATAAATTTGTAAAAAGATCAAATATCCATCGATAGCTACTCATATATTTATTATGGTTAGTTCAGGTTATTAATAAACATTTGATGACAATGTTCAAAAATTCCATTTCTGAATGAATGAATGAAAAAATTACTTTATTCTGGGACTTCGTCCCATAAGAATAAAAATAAATACACAATAAACCAATTTAACGTAAAAATATGACTATAAATAAAGAAAAAACAAAAGCATAAAAAAACGAATACAAATATTATTAGTGAAGACTTAAATAATAAAATTAAACATAAGTAAATATGTACATAAATTATAATTGGATTGGGGCAATGATGATACAATGTTCAGAGGGGGATGAGAATATAATTAAATAGTATAAATAAACAAATAAATAATTAAATAAATATTAATGACTGAATGAATGAATATAGCCTTTATTTATAGAATAGTCGTAATAAATGATTTAAATAAATACAATTAGTTAATAAATACATAATTTTGCTTTTCAATAAATAAATAAAAATATAATACTTCTTTTAGCGCGGTTCCTCCCTCCCCCATAGGGAGGAACCCCGCTTATAGGGTTGATACAATGAAACAATCCGGAAGTGCCGACTAGAAAATTTCGCGTTTCAGAACCCCTAGAGACCGAAAATAACGGTGGTTCAAATTTGTATATATATATGTATATATTTATTTATATATATATATATATATATATATATATATATATATATATATATATATATTTGTCTGTTCGCTCATTTCTGGCTTCCCTGATGGTCCGATTTTGATGAAATTTGGTACAAAAATCTGTCGTCCAATTTGAAAGGTCAAGTTCGTTAACCAGCAAAATCCGCCCACTGGAAGATGGCGTTTGGGGCGAAATTCGCGCAGAAAAAATCGTAACGCTTACGTTTTTGAGTTTATAAGCTTGTAAGTACTCTTTTTATAGGCTTCTTGGGCTAAAAAAAACGAATGAAACCATTTTCAAGGCGATAGCTTTAACCGTTGTCGAGAAAATTGGAAAAATAGTTTTTGAATTCCGTTTTTGGTTTGGGTACTTAGAATCACGGGATTCAGTTGAAACATTATCTGCATGTTCTAATTTCATTAAAACTAATATGTTGAAAGTTATGTTACGTTTGGAGTTAAGGAAGGGTTAGAATAAAATATTTTATGAACAGACATGAAAAGTTTTGGTAACTTTGTATACTTTCCTTAATATCTCGAGAAAGGTTGAGAATCTTGGGGAACGGAAGATAACCATTAGAAAGCTCACTAAATGCTCTACAAAAATGATTCTGATGAAAGTTTTGATTAGGCGATGTCAATCGGAGAAATAAGTGCTTAAAACTTTAAAGTAATTGATTTTGCTTATTCGAACTGTTCTTTTTGTCTGTTTTTTATTCCTTGTTATTTTTAAATTGCTTATAGTCAGATAATGTATTTGACAATAAAACAGATTAAGTAAAATAAGAAGATCAATTTATTGATAGAAATGTAGCGTTCAAAGAGAGAGATCCCAAGGCTTTCCAATTGCCTCTGAGCGGAGGCCTTTCTGCCCGACTTATGGTATAGCTGACCCATACAGGTAAGATTGTAAATCAAGACCTTTCAAGACTGGTTTGTTTGAGATTTCATTTGGATAGCTGTTTCGCTATTGATCTAAACAAAGTAATAACTGTTTCTATTCTATGCCTTCATAAACACTAGAGATAAGAACGGAACCGCGCTAAGATGACGCAGTTCCTGCGAATCGGACTTTTTAGGTTTATTTACACATCTGAAGTGACTATTTTTAGGGCCTCCCAGGGTTCTTGGGTAATTCTGACTTCCCACGGGGACTAGTCCTGTCGGGAACTGGAGTCCGCTCTGTCTTCCTTTCCCTTCTTCCAAATCTCCTTCCATCTGCTCCTGACCCTGGCAGTCCTCATCCACTCGACACCTGCCTTGTTCCTCATTAAATCGGCCCATCTCTTCTTCTGCCTTCCTCTTTCTCTTTTCTGTCCGTATGGGATCCAGTCAGTGGCCTGCTTTGCCCACCTGTCATTATCTTGCCGAGCAACATGCCCTGCCCAGGCCCACTTGATCCTCATTGCATACTGTAGGACGTCCTTCATGCCTGTCTGTGCCCTCATATGTGTACTTGCTACTTGTGTAAAAATGTCTATTTTCACTATTTTTTACTTAATTATTGCTATTTTGCGAAGGGATAAATACACTTCTTTATATACAAAATTAGAACCTTTTTATTCAAATCCTTTTATAGCCCCCATTTCTTTAATATTTATTTATATTTATTAATGAATAAATATTAATAAATATAAATAAATATTAAAGAAATGGGGGCTATAAAGGGATATGAATAAAAATAAATGCATAAACAAGAGAAGAAAAGATGATCTGAGCAATAGAACAAAAAAGGTTCTAATTTTGTATATAAAGAAGTGTATTTATCCCTTCGCAAAATAGCAATAATAAAGTAAAAAATAGTGAAAATAGACATTTTTACACACTTTTTTTCGGCAGCATAAAATGAATAGGACCTTTTGAAATTTTGATTATACAATAAAACAACGATGATTAAATATTGTTTATATACTAGAAAATAATTCAGAGCCCTCAAGCGTTCAAAAACATTTTACAGATCACGATGGCTTCAGGACTAGTTTTACATTATGCTGGAATTGCAAAAAACTATAAAACCGATTAAAACGTTATTTTTGGTGGGTTGTTTTATTAAACAGGGTGTCCCGCATTGACGTGTTATAACATTAAGGGTTTATTCTGCACCTCATTTGTAGTTCAGGGACGCATAAATGAGCGTTCTATCTCAACATGTAGCAGAGCTATTCAAACTTTTGTCTATTTTCAAAACTATTGTTGTTTTTTTTAAATGAAAAACTGTGTTTTCCGGATTTCTGGTTAATTTATCGTAAATAAATACCACATTTTTATAATCTACAATAAAATTTAAAATAAGAAAATCCCGTTATCGAATATTGCCATGAAAATTAAGAGCTGTTAAAATTAACTATTTTTTAAAATTTTTAAATACCTCTTGCTGTTTTCCAAAGCAGCGAATAATTTGTTACATTTCTAAATCATGGAATATTATAGTAAATATCATTAACTCTCCGTCGACCAGGTGGGGTCTAGGCGGACCCCACGCACACTATTTCCCCCCACCCTTATAGCCACCGTATCTCTTCCTTTCTGTTCTTTGAGTAGCTTCCTAATCAATAGTGCTCCGAAGATCGGCAGTGTCAAATCGCTCATAAAGGATAGTCCACGCCTCAAATTGATTATTTTTTGTTGAAAAACGTCTTTGGGGTCCGAGCGGACCCCACGTGGGCTTCCGTAATAGTTTTTTTTTTAGGATATCTACATGTATTTTCTTTTCCCATTTTTATTAGTTTGCATCATTGTAGTAACAGCTATCAAGATACTACTGAATTCGTCGAATTTTACAATCTGACGAAAGAGGAGTTGATTGTTTAGCCAGAATGTGTCACACTTACGCAACAAAGAGGTACTATGCCGTTGGCCAATGAGATATTTCTATGGGATCCTTGACATAATGGCAGTTAACAGCTGGGTTTTATACATCTTAACAGGAAAAAAATCATTTTTACAAGATTTTTTGAATAATCTTGCATAGAGCTTTGCTGAGCCTCATATGATGAGGCTTGCTAAAGTGAAGATTATGAAGTAATGGTTTATCAGAAAAAGATGTGCTTTGTTAACTCAAGTTCCTTCTTTCGTTCAAATATAAAAAGGTATTAAACATTTCAGAGACTATTATCCCATTTTTCTGTGTTATTGTCTTTCGTTAATGCAATTTCATCTTTAATGCAATCTGTTCTATATATTTCCTCAAGAATTATCGGGTCTTTTTTACTTTACCCACGCCAGTTACTTTTTAGAATAACGTCATAATATTTTGTTACAATATTGTAACAGGTGTTGCTAGGCTACATAAAGTTTATACAGGAAAGAGGTTATAGATTATAAGACACGTTGAAGTTGTGTCTGTTGTGCTGTGTTGAATTTGTCAAATAATGAATTTGATTAAACTTAGTCGTGTATTGAAATCGGAAGAAGTGGCGTATTTTCAATTTTTTTTTTTTGGTTTACATTTGTTGAATAAATAATTTATTTAAACTAATTATTAGTTTAAACATCTGTTCTTCCTAACTATTAACTTAATGATACGATAAATAACTGTTTTAGTAATAAAAGTAACTGGCGTGGGTAAAGTAAAAAAGACCCGAATTATCTCTAAAATAATAGATCCAACCATCCCCTCGCCTACCCCATTCATACGTACAAACCATCATAAAGACCATCAAAACTTATCAAACTCAATCTAAATAGTCTTGTCCAAATTTAAATTAAATGATTAACATTTAGATATAAAATAATATGCCTAATAATAACACAAAATTGAGTACAATTATCTTTTCTTTTCTTTTTATTTTATTTTATTTATTTTGTTTTTATTTTTGTTTTTAATATTGCAGTTTATTTATTCCATTTTGCTTAGAAATACTTTAAACTTTTACAGACATAAACAACGAATTCAGCGTAAGAAATTGTTTTTTTGTTTTCACTATTTATTAACTTGGTTCAAACTCAGTGGATGTCACACACTTCGTTACCTGCTAATACCTATACTTCCGGAGCAGATGTATTTAATAAATAACTACTGTAACTGTAATAGGGCTCATAGCTTCAGATGCCAAGCCCTTAAAATGTAACTGTAATAGGGCTCATAGCTTCAGATGCCAAGCCCTTAAAATCAATAAATAAATAAAATAATAAATGCAATTTCAAATCCTACAACCACAATTTTGGAACCTGAGACTCCATATTTGGAGGGTATCTTCACAGACACCTACAAATGTATTGTATATTTTTTGAAGGTAGTCTTATGAAGTATTAGTATGTTATTACCAAAAATGTAAGTAGGGTCCAGGTGGACCCCACGTGGGCGACGGTGTAACTATCTCTCACGTGGTCGACGGAGGTTTGAAACTTTTATGACGCCTTGGAAAGGTCTCTAGCGTGAGTACGTTCGGAGTTCTGAGCAATAGAATAAAAAAGGTGATTTATTTAGTTTTTTATTTTATATAAATACATAACTTTTGACGATTTTTTTTTTTGTATTTACGCATGCCGAAATTATTATTTTTTGAGATTTTTGCTGATATTTCCGCAAAAATCAGCCCGACTCCTCTCAACATCTAACTCAATACAGATACGCCCTGGACCATTGCTTCTTATTAGTGCGGTAGCACCTTAACTATTTACACCTTGTTATAATTACTTTCAACTAGTTATTCAGGCATACCTGGTGAATTAACTTGATATTTAGCACTGGAGTACTTCCACTTGATCTCAGTGTCCTGGAACCCAGACACTAAGGATGTGAGTATAGCAGCCATACTCGTCACTGATACAATCACCACTAGTGAATTCACTCAACTCTCAGCCCTATATAAACTACTCCAATAACTGTCGATTCACTCAATTAACAACCAATCAACGTGATTTATTAACTCAATCCACCAGCCTCATCCTAACACATTTAAATCCATTTTTATTCTGAATGGATTATATTTTAATTGACGGAAGGATTAAATATGTCTTATGAACTCATTAGGGATTCGTCATTTTCAAAATTAATTAATGCTATTGTGAATTTTATAATCTCATATTTGTTTTCCTGATGATAAATAGTTATGGCATCATGCCGATATCATAAGAAAATATAAATATAATAGAAATTACATATATTTAGGAAAATTTTGCAGGAATGGAGTAATTGAGAAAAGCTATTACTCGAACTTCATTCATGTTTTTTTTAGTACATCTTGATTATCTATATTAATTTTCTATCGGTATGTGCTTCCGATGTTAACAAAAAATTGTGGTAGTATGAATAATAAATTGGACAAGCGAATGTAAGTGACAAAATTTGGAAATCTTATTGGTCTAGAAGCACGTCATAGCGAATCCCGTACATGCTATTAATCGAGCGGTTTTGGACTGACAGAATAAAATAAACGAAGACAGGTATAGTTGGGATTCGGCTAGGAGAAAAACGTCAGACTTTCAAAAAGAGATCTGTATTTTGGACGTTTCGACTGCAACAATGGCAGCCTTCTTCAGCTAAAAAATATATGCAACTTATAAGTAAAGAAAATGTACAAGTAGTAAGTAAAAGACAGGCAGAAATGAGCGGAGTATATATATCAATACAATAAATTTTAACCAATCTTATTTTTAAAAACAATGAAAATACGGTAGTTGGAAAGAAAACAGCATGTAGAACTTGTTAGTAAAAACAGTACAAAAAAAAATTTAAACAGTAAAAACAACGCACATTATTTATGTAGTGAAAAATGTACCGTATTTCCAACTACCGTATTTTCATTGTTTTTAAAAATAAGATTGGTTAAAATTTATTGTATTGATATATATACTCCGCTCATTTCTGCCTGTCTTTTACTTACTACTTGTACATTTTCTTTACTTATAAGTTGTATATATTTTTTAGCTGAAGAAGGCTGCCATTGTTGCAGTCGAAACGTCCAAAATACAGATTTCTTTTTGAAAGTCTGACGTTTTTCTCCTAGCCGAATCCCAACTATACCTGTCTTCGTATCTCTACAGCGGCTAACTATCTCCATCTACACAATAGAATAAAATAAAATTTGAAAAACAAACACACACTCATCACCTAAGGGGGCACCTATATTAGTCCCGATCCGATAGTCACCGATTGTCGGAAGAAAAACGAACATATGCATCTCAATGGAGGAACCTACATTGGTCCCGACCCGACCCGATCCGATGGACACCGATTCTCCGCCGTTCAAACTTGTTGGTTTCCACACATTTTGATTCTAAAAGGTCTACAGCCTCTAAATCTTAACCGATTTCAATGCATTTTTTTTAAATGAAAGCTAAAAAAAATTAGAACAACTTCGTCAACTCGAATTTTTGTTTTTTGTTTCCCTTGTTTATTAATTTACGTAGAAAGATGTTTGTAACCATCCAATGTTTATAATCTTCCAATTGTTATAACCTTCCAATGCTCATAACCTTCTAGCTACCTTTCATAAAAATAATTTTAAAATATGAATACTAATGCTTCTCTTATCGTAGCGTAACAGTTAATAATTAACTGTTACTCTAAGAATTATTTTTTCGGGACTGATATACTTCCGGAAGATTGCATTTTTCTCTCAACTCCTCCTTAATACCTCCAGCATTCAACCTAATCGAAGGTTTGTATGCTCATTAGGTGGTATTTATTAAATTAATCACTCATTTTCACTTCACTACGAGGTCATTACTGACGAGTTGTGACTTGATCGGATCGGATCGGGAGAAATACGGGTCCAATGTAGGTGCAGCCTAAGAATTTTGCCCAAACCTCGTACTCTTACTTTTAGATTATTCCTGAAAAGTAGAGTAAGCTGTGGAGAGGCCTAAATGAGAAGGAAAAATGAGGCGGAACTCAGCGATAACAAGGTAAAAAATGGAAAACTGTAAGTGGCTTAATCCTCTCGCCCACTCGCATATTTTACAATGTCTTTCTTTATTAAGGTAAATGAAAAAATACAAAGGAATTACTTTTCGGTTCAAGCTAACAGGGTTAACAATAATATAAATTTAAAATAAAATAGCAAAGAAAAACCGAACAAAAGAAAGCATCTAATGAATATAAAGATAAGAGGAAATGAGCTTTGCCAACAAGACAGAGGTTCACAAATCTAATATCTCAATCTAGTATCTTTGTGTATTGATTCGATAAGTTTTTCTAAAGCAAGAGGAAATTTAGCATGGAGCTCCTTTGGGCTTATTGGCCCAATTCGTTTGAAAACAGATCGTGTAATTGGCGGTTTTCCCTCTTAAGGCTTCCGAGTACGCTTTTTATTGGTTCTCTAACACAGGAAATCGAATGAAACCATTTCGAAGGCGATATATACAACCGTTTTCGAGGAAACTGAGTAAAACTAAATGTCCTAATAATTTTCTGGATCATTTACCTACGTAATCATTTTTAGCGCGGTTCCTCCCTCCCCCATAGGGAGGAACCCCGCTTATAAGGTTGATCTCCGGAAGTGCCGACTAGAAAATTTTGCGTTTCAGAACCCCTAGAGACCGAAAATGATGGTGGTTCAAATTTATATATATATATATATATATATATATATATATATATATATATATATATATTTGTCTGTTCGCTCTCTAGGTAGAAGACGAAAGGTCCGATTTTGATGAAATTTGGTACAAAAATCAGCGTCCAATTTGAAAGGTCAAGTTCGTTAACCAGCAAAATCCGTCCACTGGAAGATGGCGTTTGGGGCGAAATTCGCGCAAAAAAAATCGTAACGCTTACGTTTTTGAGTTCATAAGCTTGTAAGGACTCGTTTTATAGGCTTCTTGGGCTAGGAAAACGAATGAAACCATTTTCAAGGCGATAGCTTACTCAGAAACATTTTCAGTTGAAAAATTTTCTGCATGTTCTACTTTCATTAAAACTAATATGTTGAAATTTGTGTTACGTTTGGAGTTAAGGAAGAGTTAGAATAAAATATTTTATTAACAGACATAAAAAGTTTTGGTAACTTTGTATACTTTCCTTAATATCTCGAAAAAGGTTGAGAATCTTGGGAAACCGAAGAATACCATTAGAAAGCTTACTAAATGCTCTACAAAAAAGGTTCTGATAAAAGTTTTGATTAGACGATGTCAATCGGAGAAATAAGTGCTTAAATCTTTAAAGTAATTGATTTCGCTTATTCGAACTGTTCTTTTTGTCTGTTTTTATTCCTTGTTATTTTTTAACTGCTTATAGTTGGATAATGTATTTGATAATAAATCAGGTTAAGAAAAATAAGAAAAACAATTTAATCTTAGAGATATGGATTTCCAAGATTTAGCTTTTCAAATGCTTAGCGCCCCTTCCTAGGGCGGGGACCCATCCAGGTAAGATCGTAAATAAGACCTTTCTTGAAAGTAAAGATGGAACTGTCAACTTTGGTCCTCCTCTGCCTCCCGGCACTTTCATTGCTGACGAAGGCGACCAAAAATCGTATTGAGGTTTCTTTAGCCGAATCCCAACCATTCCATCTTTACTTATCACCTCGACGGCTAACTATCTAATCTTCATGCTTTCTAGAAATGTGGACCCAAAATAATAACAGCTTCTATTTTAATCATTTTAAATGAGTCTAGAGATAAGAACGGAACCGCGCTAAGATGATGCAGTTCCTGCGAGTCGGACTTTTTAATTTATCATGTATGTCGTTAGAAACCTTGACTTGGGTTGAGAAACGGTGGTAAGTGTAAGTCATAGCTTCATAAAGGCATTGATTCAATCAGTTTAGGAACTAAGATTTCAAAAATTTAACGCATGGTGTGTGATAAATTGCGCTACAATTGTGTGTGTTAGGCTGGAGAATGCACTGAATTTAATCGAGTGTGAGGAGAGGATTGCGGAATTAATCATAGAAACAGAGAGAGCCCCACCCATTCTAGCGAGGATGATGGATAAATTGGGTTAGAAAAAGGGATTTCCATGGTCCTTTGTTATACCTACTATGTTGCTACGAGGTTGTATTCACTGCGGAAATTTAATGCCTGTTGTATTCAACTTAGTTTACAATATCTGTTCAAACACAAATAAACCTTTCCTCATTTGAAAGTTATTAATTATTTTGATTTTGATAAAATTTATACATTGTCAGGGTTTGGTCGTTGTTTCTTTATAAAACTACATTTTACATGTGAAAATGGTTTTATTTTTTGCCAACGTTTCGGCTTGAAATTAAATCCTTCATCAGGGCTGTAAAACAAGTAGGACAGAGTAAATACTAATTTATAAATATACAAAAAGATTTAAAAAAAAAAAAAAAAAAAAAACTTTATACAGAAATATGTGCTGTAGTTAGAGCTTAAATTAGAGGTAATTCAATAGTATTTAACTACCTCCAATTTAAGCTTAAACCAGTATCGAATCAATACTGGTTTAAGAACTAGATGAGTAGCATACTTACTGATATAAAATTAACAAAAACAATGTCTTCCTGGAACAAATTATATCTGTATCCATGTTACACGTCTAGTTCTTAAACCAGTATTGATCTAATTCTAATTTTGAGCTCCAGCTATTTTTTCCCATTTTTTGAATCTTTTTGTATATTTATAAATAAGTATTAACCCTGTCCTAGGTGTTATACAGGCCTGATGAAAGATTGAATTTCAAGCCGGGACGGCGGCAAACAGTAAAACCCATTTTCACATGTAAAATGTAGTTTTATAAGAAAGACCGAGCCCTGACAGTCGCTACCTTCGCATCACCAACGGCCAACGGTCTTCTCTCAATGAAAAATATTTTGTTTCCAACGAAAAGTCAAGTTCTTAACTCACAAAACTGATGTGCAGTAACAATGTTTTGCAGCAAAATTGCGCTGAATATACATTTACTATTCCTATGTACAAATATGTTGAAACAATACAAACACCAGACCGGGATAGAAACAAGCTAAGCCGAGGTGTCCGAGGAGAGACAGAGGAGGAAGGCAAGGGGACAAGGGACCCGCCAGGCGGGCAGGAGGGGAAGGACGGGTGTACCCCCCAGGCGGTTTCCCGGTAATGAACGTTTTAAAGTTAACGTCTTGATCTTTCGTGAGGACTGTAAAATGAAATCTCAGAGCGAAGCAAGATCTTAGGCGCAACAACAAGAAACTGGTATTATCCTAAAAGGAAATTCCTCCATTTAGGTAACGATGTCTCCTAATTATAGAGCTGTATAAAACATAGCATAAGAACCTTATTTAATAAGATTTAGAATAGATGCATTACGTTTACTGCAGTTTCCTAACCGGTCCAGATTCATAAGGATATAAAAACCAGTAATATATATATTTAACCCTTTCCGTACCGTGGACTGCTCCAGCAGTCGAGAGCGGTCGGGACCCACATACCGTGGACTTGTGTAGAAGTCGAAGGAAGACGGGACCCACGTACCGTGGACTTGTACAGCAGTCGAGAACCCGGCGTATCTCTTGCATTCTTTATCTTCTCGTTTCTCGACTTTAGAGCTATCTAGCGTTACCGTATTGTACTTTTTTGGTACAATACGGTAACGTCGAAGTTTTTGGTCGTTTTTAGTCTAATTAGAACTCGTTGTCTTCTCCTCCTAGTTACCCGGTCAACCATAATCTAATTACCGTCTGTTTTCTTTACATTCCTAACAGCATTTGTTAGCAAAATCAGTTAACTTTTAGTCCTGAAGTTAAGATCTTATAGTCCTGTTTTGTTAAATTTAGAAAAACTGTTTTTTTTTTTATTGCGTGTCCTGCATCTTTAAAAAAATATTTAATATTTAATTAAAATGTTTAATATATTACATATTTAATTAAATAATTCATTAAATAAACTGTAAATATTTATAAATATGCTTTTGTTTTTGTAACTAAATTTTATACATAAAAAAAAAGAAAGTCGAGGCGCTGTGACCGAGAGTGGGAAAAGTATCCCGTACAGGAGGACCGAGACCGGGTGCGAGTATCCCGTAACAGGAGAACACATCTCCTCACAGCTCTTTGCGTAAGGAAAGGGATATATATATATATATATATATATATATATATATATATATATATATATATATATATATATATATATATAGAAATGGTTCAATAGATTACTCACGTCCTTTTACCTATAAAAATTGTACCTGTTTCTTTCTGGCTTTCTTATTTATTGAAGTATTGTAATAACAAATGTCATGAGCATTGGTCGATAAATAAAGAAGGTATGATTTATTTTCTATGCAAGAACAAATTGCACTTCCTTTGTCCAATGGATGAAATCTGTATGTTAAAATAACTTCAGAGAGAAAAACATTTTTACAAACATTTACATATATACATTTTGTTTAAAGGGCTCTTGGGTTTAATAAGGGCTCGTGATTTCCACACACCTATTTAATAAGTATTGGCAACACCCGGCCTAACTTCACGTTCTATTCAACATGGTATAGCCGATGGATTTTATTTCTTCATACCACAGAAACTAATGACTAAAAGAATTTTTTTTTTTTCATTTTATATTTTAAACCTAAACATCAAGTTACGGGAAAAAACGAAGACTGGAAAACGCCGCCGTGAACTATAAAAAGACTTTTCGATATGCATTTCACTCAATTATTCATGGAATGATTTATTTTCTACGAAGTTTTCCAATGTATGTATTAATATTTCATTAAATTGTGGAAAGGCCAAGAGCGGTGGTTTATCATTGAACATTTCTATAAAATGCAGAAGTTTAATTATTGGAGCTCTTGAACTGTGTCAAATTTCATCATTTTCATATTTGTAAATGATGGCCGCTATAACGATTGGATTTATTATAAAATTTCTGGAATTTAAAGATTTAGGCCCTTAGGTTAACGAATCAGGGTTATTATAATCTCTCTGATGACATGGAGTTGTATGAACTCTATGTAAGTTAAAACGGTCATAATTTAATGAAAACTGGCCAAGCTGGAATTCCACAAATAAGTGAGAGGGTATTATTAGGTTCTTGACTAGGTATTAAGGGTCTAAAACATGGCTCAATACTATGAATTCATCTATATATATATATATATATATATATATATATATATATATATACTAGCTGAATACCCGTGCTTCGTCACGGCAGATAAGTAGTTATTTTATTGCGTTAAATAATGTTTCATTAAAATTACGTTACTATACAATTCTGTGCGGTTTATTATAGCACGGTTCCCGTCATACTATATTTTATTCAATGGGCGTTAAAATTTAAAAGTTTATGTTTCCAAGAAGTCATTTGGTAACACCCAATATATTTACGAGTATTACCAAGGTTATAGGCGAGAAGGCATTGCAAGGGTTCCGGATATTATTACCTCACCTGGAAAACCTAAGGATATGCCATACATCACGTTTGACTGGGACTGTCCCGGTATTTTGCAATTGTTTCGGTGTCCCGCCCGATTTTATCAATGTCCCGGAAAAGGCTGTAAGAGGTAAAAAGTAATGAATTCATGTTTATAAGAATCTTGTTTAAATCGGTTACTTTTACTACTGCTATTTTTACTACTGCTCACAGTGTCAAAGATATGATAAGTAATCTAACTGTAAAACGCTGGAACTACCTGCACAGCGCTGCCAGACACTACTATTTGGCTGAGTGATTGTTTTAAGAAAATCAAGTAGCAAAAAAAGTTCCGTTCTTATTTTTAAGGTTTGGGTAGACTAACAGTTTAGGATTCCCCCTTCCCGTTAGTTGCTAGGCTTAAAACTCACCAACCATTTTGCTTATAATTTGTACACTTTTTATTCCCCCCAAAACTCTCCAAAAATATGGCAAGCCTATCTGACGGGGACAGGCAGAAAAGAAACGCAATTAAAACTCTATGAGGGACAGTTAATTTCTAGTAATTCAAGGTCTGCCATCATAGTTGAAATTAACCTCAATTAGAAATAAAACTATGTGATAGATAATGTACGGTAACAGCTGTTCTTTATCGTCCTAGCAACGCAGGCTGCCTAGGCTTGCCTTCTCTAACCAACTCAAACTTTAAACCCCCCTAAAAATGCTTAAAAATACGAATATCAAAAAATCCTTTCTTAGCGAGCGCCTACGTTATGTAGGGAGTGTCCATGCAAAATTTCAAAATTTTCTGTCGAGCGGTTTGGGCTGGGCGTTGATAGATGAGTGAGTGAGTGAGTGAGTGAGTGAGTGAGTGAGTGAGTGGTATTTGACAAATATATAGTAGATATATATATATAAAATCACGTGCCTGTCTGTTTGTCCGTTTGTCTGTTTGTTCCTTATACAAATCTACACCGTTTGACCGATTTTTACCAAACTTGGCACACAGGTAGGTCTAAACCCGGGAAGTCTCGTAGGCTACCCAAACGTGGCACACAGGTATATCTTGATCCGGGGAGTGTCGTAGGGTAAGTCAAAAACGTCTACCGCCTGTTTGTCTGCATGCTTGTTCCTTACACAAATCCACACCGTTTGACTGTATTTGACCAAACTTGACACACATGAAGGTCTTGATCTGGGGAGTGTCATAGGCTAGGTTAAAACCATCTAGGACTAACTGTTCCGAGATCACGGGTTCGACACTGTGAACCCGAAAAGTTACAGATTTGCGGCACTAATGGCCTAGATGTTGATGAGCCGTAAAAAAATAAAAAAAAAAAATACAGATTTGCGTTATTTGATTTTAATATTACTTATTTGGTTTCTAATTTATTTTTGCTTTTCCAGATGCAGTAAGTAAGTGTGCCATGCTACCATGGCACACCGGGTAACAGCTAGTACCTTATATAGGCTAACTGATTTTGAGATTAACCTGGAACTTGGCCATTCTTTTTCAGCGTTAGTTTTTTTCGGGGAATTAGTTTTAACAGCTTAATATGTAATCATTATTCGTGATTAAAATTCTGTATTCAGAGTAAATTAAGTTTATAAATTTTAATATCCCCGCAATATATATTTAATATAAAGTTCTTAAATCTCTCAAACAACTAAGATGTTTTTTAATATTGTGATTGATGATGAATATTATATAAATGTTTATTCATTATACGTGCCTACATTTATTTTCTGAATTATTCAAGTTTTATTATAATAAACATGGTTGATTAAATGATGAATAATTTTATGTAAATACTCACGATTTGCCATATATAAACTGTATTTTATATACTTATAAACGAGATATTCCTAGCTATACTGTAGTACTGAGCCATGTATGCATGGCTATGACTGAAATCGGATCTGCATTTACCTGTGGTGTATTAACACTGACATTGACCCGTACTGTTTTGTTCTGCTTACTTATCACTAGTTATGTTACGACTTTTTGATAATGCAACCTACATTCTCTAAGAAATATTTACCTTTTCCTTCCCAATGCTAATATTTAGAAGGTTTTCCACCTAACCTTGAAGAGTCTAATAAAAGAACATGTTTAGAGTTGTACTCTACAATACACAGGACTGAAAAATATTCCAGCTTTTATACAGACATCAGCACTAAACTTCTTGTATTTTCTTACTTCTTACGCTTTAAAACAAAACCTTATATATTAACACTTTATATGCTAAATTTGCCGCACTTAACCCCTTCAGTTCCCTTGTCCCGCCGGCTGGACATAACTTCTTTACTTTGTATCACACTGCCTATGGTCGATAGATGTTTACTACCACTTTGGTTTGAAGCTCTATGTATTTGTCTTCCACTTGACATCTAATATAAAATTATTCCATTCGATTTTGAAAGGTTATGTGTAAAATCTTCTCTGCTCCACCACTGGCAGTCATGGATTCTAAAAGTTATTGCCTTTCTTTACATATTTAGTCCAAATGGTTTCTTTTTAGTGAAAAAAGCTCCTCCGAATTTAATGTACGTGATCTTTTTAAAGGTTGGAAGTTCAGTTTTATCAATAAAGTTTGTAATAAGGTGTCTACGAATTTTTGAAAATCCATGTCCAGTATACTGTACATGGGAAGTCAACCCTCATATTTGATGTAACAATATTTTTTATCTATTTTTCAAATATTTACTGTTATCTTTTGTTTTTATGTTGTCAGAATTGTTTTTTTGACTACCATAATAATCAATAACTTTTTCTGAATGGTATGGGCTAGAAGGCGCCCAAACCATTCAAAATTATAATCTGTCCTTTCACATGATTTTCAAAAAATATATTCTTAGTAGTTTTTTGTTTCGTTTTTTTAAATAATCAAATATCTCTTTTTGAGACTAGACTGTAAATATTTCAATTTCATTAATTTTCATTATTACTGTGCGCTGACAACAATTTCGTGTCTAAAATTCTAATCCATTTTTACAATAGCTTATGATATTTGAGCTTTTACAATAATATTTACTAATAATTTTTCAAATTTATTTTTTCTGGATTATTTTATTTTAAATTGGTAATAAATTACTGCTTTAATTATATATTTTTTTTAATATTTCGAAATTTTGAATTTCGGTTTTCATCCACAAATCGCATTACTTGAGAACCAATGTCCAGTATACTGGACATTACATAACTCATGTCAGGTAAACCATAAAATTCTGAAAAAAATCAGGAATCTTCACAAGAGCAATACACAACTAAGGCAGGAAAATAAAAATTTTTTATCAAGAAATAAAAATTCGGACCTGAAGGGGTTAAAATTAAAATGAGAAAATTGAAAAAAGAAACTTACCAAAAATTAAAAAAAAATCACTTGAAGGAAGTCGAATCTGCTCAAATCATCGTGACACATGAAATACGGCAAGCCTGGTTGATTGCCAGTTGACATTACCAACGTGGGGGAAGTGAAAGGTAAAGGATAGTAAAGCTCCGACGCATAGTCGGACCCGACACACGACGAGACAACCTTACTCCGACTATGCGTCGGACCTGGCAGTCAACGTGTTAATATATAATAATGTTTCTATTAATGTGTAATTCCAACTCTCAGGAACACTTATCCCTGAAAATTTCATACGGGAGAGGGGGATTAATTGAGCCTCGGACCTATTGAACCAGTAGCCTTAAAAATTCAATACAATTAAAAAACGTTCGACTCGCAGGAACTGCGTCATCTTTGCGCAGTTCCGTTTTAATCCACAGTGCCATTAGTAAAGGAATAGTAGCAGTTTTTTTTGGGGGGGGGGGGTTGATCTTTCGTGAAAAATATAAAATGTAACGCGCATCTTCGGTTTAAGTAAAAAAATTCGGAGATAAATAAAATTGTAGTGCTTGTTGGTGTGTATCTACACACTTTAGTTAATGATTGAAATAACAGTCTCACTGTGCTATTCAATCCTCCAACTAACATCAGCAATCGCATACTATTTTGACAAAACTAATCACGATCAATTGATATCCGTACTCACTTACAAATATCACCTTTACAACAAGGGACATCGACTAAGAAGGATTATGTACGTGACAAAAATGCCATTTATACCCATACGCCTAGACAAATTATTAATAGGATCAGCTAAAAACTGGAGAAAACAAAAACATTAAAACTTGACCTCTTCCACATATATTTTTCCTCTTCTTTTAATAAAGGCCTTATAGGTAAAAAAAATGCTTCAAAATTTCATTAAAACCATTTTATTTGTGTCAAAACTTGGCCTTTCTTCACAGAACTCAATTGTTCTTATACATAGTAATCTAATAACAGTCCATAACAAACAAAAAATAAATTAAACGTTTTTTTTTGTTTTTTGTTTTTTTTTTGTTAATTTAAAAGGAACAATCGCCAGCTATGGCTGGTCTCGTACATTTCTGACATAGCTGGTGATTGTTCCATTTCTGACATAGCTGGCGATTGTTCCATTTCTGACATAGCTGGTGATTGTTCCATTTCTGACATAGCTGGTGATTGTTCCATTTCTGACATAGCTGGTCTCGTACATTTCTGACATGGCTGGTGGTTTTTTCATTTCTGACATAGCTGGTGATTGTTCCATTTCTGACATAGCTGGTCTCGTACATTTCTGACATGGCTGGTGGTTTTTTCATTTCTGACATGGCTGGCGATTGTTCCATTTCTGACATAGCTGGTGATGGTTCCATTTCTGACATAGCTGGTGATTGTTCCATTTCTGACATAGCTGGTGATTGTTCCATTTCTGACATAGCTGGCGATTGTTCCTTTTAGATTATAAGAAAACACTTTTAATTTATTTTTTGTTTGTTATGGACTGTTATTAGATGATGGCTACTATGTATAAGAAAAATTTGTCTGTGAAGAGAGGCCAAGTTTGCCAGAAACTAAACATAAATAAATGTAATGGTTTAAATGAAGTTTTCAAGAATTTTTTTTTTTTTTTTTTTTTTTTTACCTATAAGGTCTTTATTAAAAAAATAGGAAAATTACAATAAGTACCTTATATGCAAATCTTAATCAAATTATTATATATAAAAATGATTGGTTCAGGAAAATAAAATAACTTACACCGTCAAACCGCTGACAGAAAGTAAAAAAACAAGCTTGGAATTCTTTGAGTCATTTATCTGTGCCTTCGATAGTAAATGTCATTGTAAATTTTGCAAAAAGATTTGTCCTCACTTGTCAAAGAAGTAAAATTTTATTACTTGAGTAATAATGTTAAAAAATCGGCGGAAAACAGTTATCTTAAATACATTCTAATAAACATTTGAATTGCTAACTTTTTGAGGTTAAATAAAGTCAAGTACTGCCCTATATTTTAAACATCAATTAATCTCGATTTTTGCCATAAATTGAAGTCACTGAAGTTCTAATTATTTTAAATTAATAGGAATTCCAATCGAGGGCTTGTCAAAGGCTTTCAGGAATTCAGAATTTAATAAGTCTCCCCGTTATAATATACGCTTCAGTTATTCAATGAATATTCATTTTAGCACTTTCCTCCGAAGGAAAGTGGCTATTGAGGTTGCACTCATGACGGAATTTTTGAAAAATTTCTTCGAATCTTTATCGATCCTACCTAGTAGACACCGAAAATGACCCCCGTTAAAATTTATATATATCTATATCTATGTATGTATATATATATATATATATATATATATATATATATATATATATATGTGTGTGTGTCTGTTGACACGATAGCGGCCAGAGTTTTTGTTTTTTCTTCATGAAACGTGGTATATAGCGTTCAAATAGCAAACGATTGAACGAGTTCGTTAACCACCAAAATCGGTCTACCGGGAGGGGGGGGGGGTTTACCCCGGACCCAAAACACTTATTTGACCATACCAGCCGTAGTTTTTGTTATATTTCAACGAAACTCGGTATTCGTTATTTTGATCTAAAGAGAGAATTCCGTTGTAAAAATAAACTAAATCGGTTCATTAGAAGGGGGGTTTACTCCGGACCCACAATACCAATTTGCCACTGCCAGCCGTAATTTTTGTTACATTTCAACGAAACATGGTATTCGTGGTGGTAATCAACAGAGAAAAATGGGTTGTAAAAATAAACAACCAATGGGTTGTTATTTGGAGGGGGGGGGGGTTTACTCCGGACCTAATGTACTAATATACTCATAATGGTCGTAATTTCTGCTGTATTGTAACGAAATGCGGTATGCGTCGTGGGTATCTCATGAGAAAGAAGTGTTGTAAAAATAAAGTAAATCCGTCTATTGGAAAGGAGGGTTTACTTTAAAGTCTGTTTCATTACAATTAGCCAGCCAGGCGTAGGTTCGCAAAGGTGCCACAAGGAGCGCTATCTCCCACTATGGGGACTGTATGCGTCAGACGGAATGTGAAGTTTTTGTGTATTTATTAAGTAGTACAGTATCATGTATTAACATAAGTCCGGAAGCAAATTATTTACAAAATTAATAATTGAACAGGCCTCATAAGAAATGTAAATGAGCAGAACTATTCACGTTTTTATTTTATTTATATAGGTTATTTACAGCAAATTATTCAGTAATGTAGTCTACACTAAAAAAATTCTGAGGAAAGTGCTTAGTTATGCAGCTCCTGCGTGACGGACTTCTTTTTTTTTTTATTTGAAAAGCATTTATTAATGCAAAGCGGCGAAAAAAAGTTTATATTTATTTAAAGGTAGAAAGTCAAGTGGTAAAAGTAGAAAGACGAAATAAAGTTGTTAGTGCTAAAAAACAGTACCTTAAAAAACATCATATTAGTACAGTAAGGTGAAATTGTTGAAACCTATACTGCTGTTATATATGCTGATAAATTTTTCTGAGAGCGAACAGACAAATATATAGGTTTATATTTATCTGTTCTCACTCTTTGGACAAAGTTCGGCCCCTTTTAGCGCGGTTCCTCCCTCCCCCATAGGGAGGAACCCCGCTTATAGGGTTGATACAATGAAACAATCCGGAAGTGCCGACTAGAAAATTTCGCGTTTCAGAACCCCTAGAGACCGAAAATAACGGTGGTTCAAATTTGTATATATATATATGTATATATTTATTTATATATATATATATATATATATATATATATATATATATATATATATATATATATATTTGTCTGTTCGCTCTCTAGATAGAAGACGAATGGTCCGATTTTGATGAAATTTGGTACAAAAATCCTTCGTCTAATTTGAAAGGTCAAGTTCGTTAACCAGCAAAATCCGCCTACTGGAAGATGGCGTTTGGGGCGAAATTCGCGCAAAAAAATCGTAACGCTTACGTTTTTGAGTTTATAAGCTTGTAAGTACTCTTTTTATAGGCTTCTTGGGCTAGGAAAACGAATGAAACCATTTTCAAGGCGATAGCTTTAACCGTTTTCGAGAAAATTGGAAAAATAGTTTTTGAATACCGTTTTTGGTTTGGGTACTTAGAATCATGGGATTCAGTTGAAACATTTTCTGCATATTCTACTTTCATTAAAACTAATATGTTGAAATTTTGGTTACGTTTGGAGTTAAGGAAGGGTTAAAATAAAATATTTTATTAACAGACTTAAAAAGTTTTGGTAACTTTGTATATTTTCCTTAATATCTCGAAAAAGGTTGAGAATTTGGTAAACAAAAGAATACCATTAGAAAGCTTACTAAATGCTCTACAAAAAAGGTTCTGATGAAAGTTTTGATTAGGCGATGTCAATCGGAGAAATAAGTGCTTAAAACATTAAAGTAATTGATTTTGCTTATTCGAACTGTTCTTTTTGTCTGTTTTTATTCCTTGTTATTTTTTAATTGCTTATAGTTGGATAATGTATTTTACAATAAAACAGATTAGGCAAAATAAGAAAAACAATTCATTGTTAGAAATATAGCTTGCCAAGAGAAAAAGATTCGTTGACGTCTTTTGAATATTTTCAATTGCCTTTATGCTGTTGGTTTTTTTATTTTATTTTTTAATTGATTTTATCTGTAGAATTATTACTATAGTAAAAGAACACAGGAATGTGTGAAAATATTCGATATTTTCCAATTCATTGAAACGTATGAAATGAAGTATCGGTAGAAGAGGATTCTAGGGTCTTGCGGACCTGAACCCAGGTATAGCCATAAAACCCTTTGAACAAAGGCCGAGGAAAATATTATCTGTTTCTATTCTATGCTTTTCAAATGAGAATAGGGATATGAACAGGAACCGGGGTCTCCCGTGGTCTAATGGCTAGCGCCTTGGATTCATAAGCGGGAGATGGTGGGTTCGATTCCCAACCGGGATGTCGGCGGTAATGACCTAGATGTAGATGTGCCGTAAGAAAATAAATCTGGAACCGCGCTAAGATGACGCAGTTCCTGCGAGTCGGACTTTTTATTAGTTAAATGAAAATATCCTAGGAGTATAGGTTCGTAGCATTGTCACCACACTGTACCTATGTGACCGCATTTTACGGTTTGTATTCTATAGACTATATAGCCCCACAGTGGTTCACAAGTATAACATTCGAGACTGCTGAAGTCCTAAGAGATGACTCATCAAAAATATTTTTTCTCAGAGCACTAAGTGATAAAATGCCGGACTGTGTCATAAAAACAATAGGTAATTTAAAAATTGTAAGTGCATGTTTTGTCCTATATATATAAAAAAAAAAAATGTTCGAATTTTCGTGCTAGGCGGAAGGTCAAATAATAAAAACTTCACTACACCTGTATAACTTTATTTCGTCCCTACATGCTTCACACCTTTCTGGTGCCTCTTCAGGGGAACAAGTTACTAGTAAAAGGTGCTTCCCCTCAAGTTGAAGCTGTAAGTTTTATATTTGTAACTCTTTCCTCTGAAGAAGCACCAAAAAGGTGTGAAACAATTAAGGATGAGATAAAGTTGGTTTAACGGTGTAGTGAAGTTTTTAATTTTTGACCTTCCGCATAGAACGAAAATTCGAAGGTAAAGTAAAGAGTAAGGTGAATAATAATTAAAAAATAATTATGTAAAAAAATGAGTTAATGTAATGATAATTTCAGCTAATAGGTTTTACAACGAGACTGGTAATAAAAACAAAAAAAAAACTTAATTCCACTCAATGATAACCCTCTGATTTCCCTATAAACAGACACGAACCTTGGTGGCCAAAATACAAGCCCCATTCTGACAAATCTTATAAATATTATTTCAGGCTCATAAAGGCTATTGGCTTAAAAAAATATTTTTACTGATATGTATTATTGTTCTTTGTAACCTTGTAACAACATTAACTAACCTACAGATTACGAAGTTGAAAATATACTATACTTTCTGTAATCACCACAAAGCGGGACTCGCAATAAATAAATAAGGCTTTTGATATATTAAAAAAAAAATGAATTTTATTTTTATTATGTATTTTGAAAGTGCGGGTGGGGAAGGATCAATTGATTCTTGAAGTAACTTTTTAAATTCCATAAATTTTGAATTTTGATAATAAACGTTAAAACCAGGAAAAAAATGGTCTTAATTTGCTTAGTAGACAAGTCATATACACACTGATTTATTTTTATTTTTGAATGGTATAAATATACTCCCTTTCTAAAGAGCTTAGTATCTACGAAATCTTGTTTTCCTTTATCTTAATCACGTAATAAAATTACTATTTCTAAACGAGATTTCATTCATTAGCCTTAAAACAAACAAGGGTACAAAGAATGATACTAGCACACCAGGAAGAAGCACGCGGCGAGAAGAATGCATTCCCGCGGCTCAGCCAATTTGGCGCGAATATCAACCCGCCAAAACACCCCACGCGTTATTACAGCTGTTAGGTAATATGCTCACAATTAGACATACCGTCCTCGCTCCTACTATGGACTGCGGCTGTCTGGCTTTGGCACGCTTCGGCAAATGCTCCTTAATAAAACCTCTATTAGCTATTCTTTTCGTGGCAATATTATTTTTCGATTGGCCAGACGGACTCTGGCAGCATTCAATGTACCAAAGGAATCCTAAATTAAGGATGCGGTCCCAGAGACCGGGCTTGGAAAAGATGACTTGATTCCGAGTAGATCTACACCCCTGAGACAAGCTGTACTTTGTTTACCTTTCCGTTTAGGCGGGAAGAACCTGTTCCCTCTTTCAGTTGCCTTTTATTTCCCATAGTGCACGTGTCAATAGAGGTTATGTTCTGCTTGCGGTCTCCCTGACCGCATGCCTGTGAATGTGTTACTTTTTGAATTCAAGGAATTGTATTGATTCTGGGTATCCCGTTACTTTTTAAAAATAAATATCAAGTGTTAATCTTATATAACAGTTATGTTGGGTCAAAACTGTCCAGGAAACTCAAGAATTTACACAGATGATCCATGGTTTGCTGAAACCGTATTGGAATGGTTACAAGATGAAGAAAATGACAGTGACATTTCTAATATCATAATTGTCGTCTATATTTTTTTACTTATTATTATTTCTATTTTTAAAGGTTCGGAAATAAGACAAGTTTGTAAATAAAAACTCAATCTTCCAAAGCAAAAAGTCCAACTCGCAGGAACTGCATCATCTTAGCGCGGTTCCATTCATATCCCTAGTGTCATTTTGCATACTTAGAATAGAAACAGTTATTACTTTGTTTAGATCATTCTTAATGTAAACACATATTCCAAAGAAAAGCATGATTGTCGGCAAGGCACAAGAAACTATTCTAAGCGAAAATTACTCTTTCCGCCGCCCCAAGTTTCTCTCTACGAAGACTCTACTACGAATTTGTTTCTAATTGACTCAACTTGCTTTACTAACATATCCATTTTAGTGTTAAATGCAATTAAAAACACTAAACTACTCATTTTACTGTTAAATGCAATTAAACAAAATAAAATTGTACAAGAAAATGGGAAAGTATTATTATGTTATTTTTTAATGTATTACGCCACATACAACCACAAAATATAATTATATTTCTACTATAGCATTTGGCTTTATGACTTCCTACAGGTACAATATCTGTCATCTCTCCTAGGATGCATCTTGATTTATGAAGTGCAATAAAACCTACCTGAAGCCTGCCTAGTAGCTCGACCCGGGCAAATGTCTGGCCCTACACAGTGTCTAAACATTCTCTTTCTGCAGGAACTGCGTCATTTTAAGACGTATCCATTCTCATCCATATTGTCATTTCGAAAGTTTAAAATAGAACTAATCTTTTTTTTTTTATTATTATTATTTCATGAAAACTGTTAACACCTACAGCGGAAATTCCTCAATCTAAAGCAAGACTCTCAAAGTCAATTCAAAATACAAACACGTTTCTCAATTACTTGTCATGTTTTATTGAAAAAAAATTCAATTAAAATAACAGCAAGATATTAAAAACTAAGGCAAACCGAGAAAAAAAACCAATTAAGAACAAAGGTAAACAGAGATAAAAAAATCTCTTTCTCTTGGCAAACTATATTTCTAACAATGAATTGTTTTTCTTATTTTACTTAATCTGTTTTATTGTCAAATACATTATCCAACTATAATCAATTAAAAAAAACAAGGAATAAAAACAGGCAAAAAGAACCGTTCGAATAAACGAAATCAATTTCTTCAAAGTTTAAGCACTTATTTATCCGATTGACATCGCTTATTCAAAACTTTCTTCAGAACCTTTTTTGTAGACCATTTAGTAAGCTTTCGAATGGTAACCTTTCGCTTCTCAAGATTGTCAACGGTTTTCGAGATACTAACAAAAGTTACTATAATATAGTACGGCGTACCATATTATAGTAACCATATTATAGTTACCGTACTATAATATAGTACGGCGCTAATGACCTAGATGTAGATGCGCCGTTAAAAAAAAAAAAAAAAAAAAAAAAAAAAAAACTAACAAAAGTATAAAAGGTTACCAAAACTTTTCTTGTCTGTTAATAAAATATTTTATTCTATCCCTTCCTTTACTCCAAACGTAACCAAAATTTCAACATATTAGTGTTGATAAAATTCGAACATGCAGAAAATGTTTCAACTGAATCCCATAATTCTAAGTACCAAAATCAAAGACAAAAAGAACAGTTCGAATAAGCGAAATCAATTACTTTAAAGTTTTAAGCACTTATTTCTCCGATTGACATCGCCTAAACAAAACTTTCATCACAACCATTTTTGTAGAGCATTTAGTGAGCTTTCTAATGGTCATCTTCCGTTTCCCAAGATTCTCAACCTTTTTCGAGATATTAAGGAAAGTATACAAAGTTACCAAAACTTTTTATGTCTGTTAATAAAATATTTTATTCTAACCCTTCCTAAACTCCAAACGTAACAAAAATTTCAACATATTAGTTTTAATAAAAGTAGAACATGCAGAAAATGTTTCAACTGAATCCCATGATTCTAAGTACCCAAACCAAAAACGGTATTCAAAAACTATTTTTCCAATTTTCTCAAAAACGGTTAAAGCTATCGCCTTGAAAATGGGTTCATTCGTTTTCCTAGCCCAAGAAGCCTATAAAACGAGTACTTACAAGCTTATGAATTAAAAAACGTAAGCGTTACGATTATTTTTGCGCGAAGTTCGCCCCAAACGCCATCTTCCAGTGGGCGGATTCTGCTGGTTAACGAACTTGACCTTTTAAATTAGACGACGGATTTTTTTACCAAATTTCATCACAATCGGACCATTAGGGAACCCAGAAATGAGCGAACAGACAAATATATATATATATATATATATATATATATATATATATATATATATATATACATGTATATATATATATATATATATATATATACAAATTTTAACCACCGTTATTTTCGGTCTCTAGGGGTTCTGAAACGCAAAATTTTCTAGTCGGCACTTCCGGATTGTTTCATTGTATCAACCTTATAAGCGGGGTTCCTCCCTATGGGGGGGGGGGAAGAACCGCGCTAAAAGAAAAAAAAAAATCTGCCTATCAGTGTTACCTCTTGACACACGAATTTGTCTAGAAAATTGTTTCGTCCTATTTGTCAAAACTGTTCAGGTCAAAACATCCAAGAAAACAATGTAAATTATGACTAGGAACACATTTTTATACTTTTTTTAGCTATTATATTTTTTTTATATTATTATTATCTTTTTATGATTTATGACATTTTTAAGCATACGAATTTTCTCTTCTATACTCGTATTTCTCGTATTAGGTTTATTTTGAAGTATTTAACGTATTTTGCTACCATAAAAAAATGTTTTTAAAAAATATGTTTTTATTCTTATATGTGGAGCAGCTGATTTTCATTGATTTTATTTTTTCAATTATATTTTTTATTTTTCTGGTTTAATTATTATATATTCATGTGTATGTCTTCAAATTTCAATTAAACAATTTTCAATTATGGTACCTACTATTTACCAAAAATTAGTTGTACAAAGGATGTTGATTGGAAAGTTCATTAAAATATAGGAAAAAATGTTTTTATCATTTTAACAATGTTTGATAAATCATTTGTCAACTTTTACAAAAATTTTCATTGAAAAGAATATGTTATAAGTAATACCCCCAAAGAAGAAAGCGCCAGCGGCAATTGAGAGGCCCAAAGGGCGAGTTTTAAGGGCTGGAGCCTGGGAGACCGCATGCCTGTAGTTGCGTTACATAACTCCATGCCTGTGGTTAAGGGTTAATATATATATTCCTCCTTTATTGCCCCGCAAGGAAGGAATTTATTCTTGTACGCAAGTTCTATGTAGTAATAGCATATAAATATCAAATCCATTTAAATACAATCATTTAAACATATTTATGATTATCTCCAGTTAATAATATACAGTTTAAATAAATAAATAATAATTTACAAGTGACCAATCTATAATTGTTCAAAATATATAAACAATGGAGCAATATAGAGGAAAATGACACGATAAAATCAAAAGCAAAACTCCACAAATAATGTCAGAAACTTGAAAAATTACTACAGCTAACCCGATTCACTTTGATTGTTAAAAGTATCTTTCATTTATTATTTATTTTTTTTAATTTCTGATCACTCGCTCCAAAGGTGGTTCGCACAAATACAGATATAAAATGGAAATACATATTCATCCAGTTACGTAATAATTATAAGTCCATAATAATTAACATGTTACAGAATAATTATAAGTCCGATTATATGATAGTACTATTTTATATACCTATCTAATTATATAATTATGTTTGTGAATAACAAACAGGTAAAAATAAGAATAATTTTATAAGAACAAACGTATAAAAATAAAAATCCTTCCTTCTTAAGAAAACTACTTAACTTAAATTACTTTAAAGTAATTGATTTGAAAACTTTTTTTAAGACAGACTCCAGAGCGAGTACATAGTAACGAGAGGACTTCCTAGCAAGAAGCGCCCCTGAAGAGGTGCGAAAATATGCACGAAACATGTCGGGCCTAATAAATAAAGTCCAAGCCACCTAAAATTTGAGAGATTGTATAGATATTTTGGATCACTTGCAAGAACAATCAATATATATATATATATATATATATATATATATATATATATATATATATATATATATATATATATATATATATATATATATATAAGAAATTTAAAATGCCTGTTTCTTAGTGAACTAAGGGGGAACGTCGTCTACGTCAGTACTTACATATAACGTCATCAAATTGACGTATAAGGGGTTCCCCCCAAAAGTTGAGGGAACCTCGCAAACCTATTCCACCCAATTACTATATTCCCTAAACCAAAAGACATAAGTTCCCGTGTATTACGTCTGTAACCTATTTAAATTATAAATTTGAAGCTGTTATCAATTTATTATCTTTTTCTCCTTCACCAGATCCATCCTGAAAATATTTCGAAAACAAAGGATCATACATATTTAAATAATGTGGAATTAGTTGTTTTGAAACGACTTATGATTTCTCTTGATCTTTTCTGCGTCAATGGAAGCTGCCGTATTTAGATACGAGTCATCACTCCTGAATGTTATTTATAACAATTACACAATGGTAGAAAGTCAATTATCATAATCCAATCATAAGCAAATCTGTCGTTTAACACTATCACACAGTCTTGCGAAAGCTACTGGTACGCCTACAAGCCACACGCAGTACTCTCAATAGTCTTGCGAAAGCTACTGGTAGGCCTACAAGCCACACGCAGTACTCTCAATAGTCTTGCAATAGCTACAGGTACGCCTACAAGCCACACGCAGTACTCTCAATAGTCTTGCGAAAGCTACTGGTACGCCTACAAGCCACACGCAGTACTCTCAATACTCTTGCGAAAGCTACTGGTACGCCTACAAGCCACACGCAGTACTCTCAATACTCTTGCAATAGCTACTGGTACGCCTACAAGCCACACGCAGTACTCTCAATAGTCTTGAGAAAGCTACTGGTGCGCCTACAAGCCACACGCAGTACTCTCAATAGTCTTGCGAAAGCTACTGGTACGCCTACAAGCCACACGCAGTACTCTCAATACTCTTGCGAAAGCTACTGGTACGCCTACAAGCCACACGCAGTACTCTCAATAGTCTTGCGAAAGCTACTGGTAGGCCTACAAGCCACACGCAGTACTCTCAATACTCTTGCGAAAGCTACTGGTACGCCTACAAGCCACACGCAGTACTCTCAATAGTCTTGCGAAAGCTACTGGTGCGCCTACAAGCCACACGCAGTACTCTCAATAGTCTTGAGAAAGCTACTGGTGCGCCTACAAGCCACACGCAGTACTCTCAATAGTCTTGCGAAAGCTACTGGTACGCCTACAAGCCACACGCAGTACTCTCAATAGTCTTGAGAAAGCTACTTGTGCGCCTACAAGCCACACGCAGTACTCTCAATAGTCTTGCGAAAGCTACTGGTACGCCTACAAGCCACACGCAGTACTCTCAATACTCTTGCGAAAGCTACTGGTACGCCTACAAGCCACACGCAGTACTCTCAATAGTCTTGAGAAAGCTACTGGTGCGCCTACAAGCCACACGCAGTACTCTCAATAGTCTTGCGAAAGCTACTGGTACGCCTACAAGCCACACGCAGTACTCTCAATACTCTTGCGAAAGCTACTGGTACGCCTACAAGCCACACGCAGTACTCTCAATAGTCTTGCGAAAGCTACTGGTAGGCCTACAAGCCACACGCAGTACTCTCGATAGTCTTGAGAAAGCTACTGGTGCGCCTACAAGCCACACGCAGTACTCTCAATAGTCTTGCGAAAGCTACTGGTACGCCTACAAGCCACACGCAGTACTCTCAATAGTCTTGCGAAAGCTACTGGTAGGCCTACAAGCCACACGCAGTACTCTCAATACTCTTGCGAAAGCTACTGGTACGCCTACAAGCCACACGCAGTACTCTCAATAGTCTTGCGAAAGCTACTGGTGCGCCTACAAGCCACACGCAGTACTCTCAATAGTCTTGCGAAAGCTACTGGTGCGCCTACAAGCCACACGCAGTACTCTCAATAGTCTTGCGAAAGCTACTGGTACGCCTACAAGCCACACGCAGCATTCTCAATAGTCTTGCGAAAGCTACTGGTACGCCTACAAGCCACACGCAGTATTCTCAATTGTCTTGCGAAAGCTACTGGTGCGCCTACAAGCCACACGCAGTACTCTCAATAGTCTTGCGAAAGCTACTGGTGCGCCTACAAGCCACACGCAGTACTCTCAATAGTCTTGCGAAAGCTACTGGTAGGCCTACAAGCCACGCGCAGTACTCTCAATAGTCTTGCGAAAGCTACTGGTGCGCCTACAAGCCACACGCAGTACTCTCAATAGTCTTGCGAAAGCTACTGGTGCGCCTACAAGCCACACGCAGTACTCTCAATAGTCTTGAGAAAGCTACTGGTGCGCCTACAAGCCACACGCAGTACTCTCAATAGTCTTGCGAAAGCTACTGGTACGCCTACAAGCCACACGCAGCATTCTCAATAGTCTTGCGAAAGCTACTGGTACGCCTACAAGCCACACGCAGCATTCTCAATAGTCTTGCGAAAGCTACTGGTACGCCTACAAGCCACACGCAGTATTCTCAATTGTCTTGCGAAAGCTACTGGTGCGCCTACAAGCCACACGCAGTACTCTCAATAGTCTTGCGAAAGCTACTGGTGCGCCTACAAGCCACACGCAGTACTCTCAATAGTCTTGCGAAAGCTACTGGTAGGCCTACAAGCCACGCGCAGTACTCTCAATAGTCTTGCGAAAGCTACTGGTGCGCCTACAAGCCACACGCAGTACTCTCAATAGTCTTGCGAAAGCTACTGGTGCGCCTACAAGCCACACGCAGTACTCTCAATAGTCTTGAGAAAGCTACTGGTGCGCCTACAAGCCACACGCAGTACTCTCAATAGTCTTGCGAAAGCTACTGGTACGCCTACAAGCCACACGCAGCATTCTCAATAGTCTTGCGAAAGCTACTGGTAGGCCTACAAGCCACACGCAGTACTCTCAATAGTCTTGCGAAAGCTACTGGTACGCCTACAAGCCACACGCAGCATTCTCAATAGTCTTGCGAAAGCTACTGGTACGCCTACAAGCCACACGCAGTACTCTCAATAGTCTTGCGAAAGCTACTGGTAGGCCTACAAGCCACACGCAGTACTCTCAATAGTCTTGCGAAAGCTACTGGTACGCCTACAAGCCACACGCAGCATTCTCAATAGTCTTGCGAAAGCTACTGGTAGGCCTACAAGCCACACGCAGTACTCTCAATTGTCTTGCGAAAGCTACTGGTACGCCTACAAGCCACACGCAGTACTCTCAATAGTCTTGCGAAAGCTACTGGTACGCCTACGAGCCACACGCAGCATTCTCAATAGTCTTGCGAAAGCTACTGGTACGCCTACGAGCCACACGCAGCATTCTCAATTGTCTTGCGAAAGCTACTGGTACGCCTACGAGCCACACGCAGCATTCTCAATAGTCTTGCGAAAGCTACTGGTGCGCCTACAAGCCACACGCAGCATTCTCAATTGTCTTGCGAAAGCTACTGGTACGCCTACGAGCCACACGCAGCATTCTCAATAGTCTTGCGAAAGCTACTGGTACGCCTACAAGCCACACGCAGTATTCTCAATTGTCTTGCGAAAGCTACTGGTGCGCCTACAAGCCACACGCAGTACTCTCAATAGTCTTGCGAAAGCTACTGGTGCGCCTACAAGCCACACGCAGTACTCTCAATAGTCTTGCGAAAGCTACTGGTAGGCCTACAAGCCACGCGCAGTACTCTCAATAGTCTTGCGAAAGCTACTGGTGCGCCTACAAGCCACACGCAGTACTCTCAATAGTCTTGCGAAAGCTACTGGTGCGCCTACAAGCCACACGCAGTACTCTCAATAGTCTTGAGAAAGCTACTGGTGCGCCTACAAGCCACACGCAGTACTCTCAATAGTCTTGCGAAAGCTACTGGTACGCCTACAAGCCACACGCAGCATTCTCAATAGTCTTGCGAAAGCTACTGGTAGGCCTACAAGCCACACGCAGTACTCTCAATAGTCTTGCGAAAGCTACTGGTACGCCTACAAGCCACACGCAGCATTCTCAATAGTCTTGCGAAAGCTACTGGTACGCCTACAAGCCACACGCAGTACTCTCAATAGTCTTGCGAAAGCTACTGGTAGGCCTACAAGCCACACGCAGTACTCTCAATAGTCTTGCGAAAGCTACTGGTACGCCTACAAGCCACACGCAGCATTCTCAATAGTCTTGCGAAAGCTACTGGTAGGCCTACAAGCCACACGCAGTACTCTCAATTGTCTTGCGAAAGCTACTGGTACGCCTACAAGCCACACGCAGTACTCTCAATAGTCTTGCGAAAGCTACTGGTACGCCTACGAGCCACACGCAGCATTCTCAATAGTCTTGCGAAAGCTACTGGTACGCCTACGAGCCACACGCAGCATTCTCAATTGTCTTGCGAAAGCTACTGGTACGCCTACGAGCCACACGCAGCATTCTCAATAGTCTTGCGAAAGCTACTGGTGCGCCTACAAGCCACACGCAGCATTCTCAATTGTCTTGCGAAAGCTACTGGTACGCCTACGAGCCACACGCAGCATTCTCAATAGTCTTGCGAAAGCTACTGGTACGCCTACAAGCCACACGCAGTACTCTCAATAGTCTTGCGAAAGCTACTGGTACGCCTACGAGCCACACGCAGCATTCTCAATAGTCTTGCGAAAGCTACTGGTGCGCCTACAAGCCACACGCAGCATTCTCAATTGTCTTGCGAAAGCTACTGGTACGCCTACGAGCCACACGCAGCATTCTCAATAGTCTTGCGAAAGCTACTGGTACGCCTACAAGCTACTGGTGGTAGCTTTTTGTTTTAGTATCCGTTTTTAGTATGGCAATTAGTTTAATTTTTGCAAAAGTAACCTTAATTTATGATTTTAGTTTAGTTTTAGTTTTTAATTCACTAATTAGTTTTTTGCATACTTTGATTCAGGAACAAGGGCAAAAAAATAGGTATGTGTGTAGTTTTGTACAAACAAACAGTGTTTTTGCCAACGGCCATAGCCACGTTGAATGCACCGGTTCCCGTAGATCACCGAAGTTAAGCAACGTCGGGCGTGGCCAGTACCTGAATGGGTGACCCACCACGTGCTGTTGGCATTATAAAAGGGTGGCAACCTGTAGATAGCCCGGCGCTAATGGCGAAGTTATAGATGCGCCGTAAAAAAAAAAAAAAAAAAAAAAAAAAAAAAAAAAAAAAAAACAGTGTTTATTTAAGAACTATAATAGGGAAAAAATGAGGTTACAACTTGAAACTACAACTTCGGCCTATTTAAAACAAAATGAAAACAAGATCTATTAGTCTTAATAATTTACTTAATTATTGAAATAACATATTATTTACATTAAATCACGTTATTTTCGTAAAACTAAACTAAAGCTTTAATTCAGTTTTTAATCAATTCCCAATGAGTTAGTTTTAGATTTAGTTCAACTAATATCCATTAATTAATTTAATTTTAGTTTTAGATTTATTTATTTTTTTAGGTTGCAATTTTTAGTTCATATTTGGTTTATTCTAAAAAGTGAATGTAGTTTTAATTTTAGTTTTGCAAAATATTGACTCTCAAGCAGACCTTCAGGCAGACACTTTGAAAAGCAGCTGTACGGCCTAGCGTAAGTTGTTACTTACCTCAAAATCTATAACTATTTAGTTTTGACATGGATATGTCTAAGCTATCCATGTCATTTCATAGGTTATGACGAAAAATCGTTGGAGATTAAATGTTTTATAGGTAGTCAGAAGGAGTTTTGTGTGTCAGGATGTCGTCTGCGGACATATCCATGATACAAGCTATTTCCCACAGGAAAATTTCTAGTACTTCCTTAAAACCAATTTTAAAACTTTTCAATGTATTAGCCGATATTACCTTATCAACAACCCCTTCGTATATATTTTACCTATAGTTACAACCTATTCGTTGTTTCGACGAAGCTACTTTTAGAAAGGGAAGGTTATCGTGGCGTTTTTCCCTCCTGAAGCAAGACCCGATCTTCTTCTTCCGGATACTTGAAGACTTATAGACTAGTAACTGGGATTACCTGGAAGGTTAGCCGTCTACAGTGATCACAATCACAAACCAAAATTACAAAAGTATTCGTCGAAACGACGAATGGCTGTTATCTAGGGTTTAACATCTACCAGCAATATTGGCTACTTACACGAGACAACACACTCAGAGAAATCAAACATACAGTTCAAGCTTGGACATCAACCTCACGGGATGTGAGACGAGAAGAAGTCGTCTTATGTCGTTTAAGAATCGGAGATACTTTACTCACACACACACTCGTTTTTAATTAACAAAACCGAAAAACCTAATTGCAGACAGTCTAACGTACCTCTAACAGCTAAACCCATATTGAAAGAGAGTACAATACTTGATTACTTACAAAGTTTGATTTTGTTGGTGCCCAAAACAAAAATCAACAATTATATTTTATCTCAAATCTGGAGTCCAATTTTACTCTTAACGCTTACTTATTAAGAGGGGAAATAAGACTTTTTTTAAAGTTTTTTTCAGGCATAAAAAGTTGATTTATAACTGTTCTTAAAAAATCAAATTGTATTAAGCTTTTATGAAAAATATTAAACCAATATTTTCTTATAGACAAAATATACGTGTAATTTAAAAAATAAAACATTTCTCATACACTATGACAACACAAATGACTTCCCTTGGTTTATTTAATATTATAATATTCCTTTTATATATATATATATATATATATATATATATATATATATATATATATATATATATATATATATCATTGCTTATAAACACCCATATTCTTTTAAAACGTACTGTTAACATTGTTTACATCAACTAGAACGAAGCATGTACAGACAAATATTTTAAGTATTTTTTGTAAGAAATATTTCATATTAAACAATATTCAGCTGAAAACATTAATTATTTGCATTTCTACGTAGGGGGAAGCATAAGAAAACGAAATTTTAGATTTTCCTTACATTTTTTTTATGAAATAGGTTTCATGAAACCAGTTTCATCAGTTTGTACCAGGCCTTTGGTAAAAGATTCAATTAAAATATGCTTTAATTAAAAATCCGATTTCGTTTCTAATAAAAATTTAAGTAATCATACATCCATAGTACTACTTTTTTCATCGTTTTTATTTTAGATGTTTTAGAATAATTAATGTTTTGCTTCAAATGTCTATTATATTTGGTTTTATCTTGACCGCATTATTCTTCATAATCGAAGGTGTGTACACTAAGTTCTTAAACGAATAAATTATAAACCAAATTATAGTTTTGTGCGTAGGACTTTTAAAATAAATTGAATTACTCAAGTTCTTAATTAAGACAAAACATCAATCAAATGTATAATAATTATCCTAAATATTAGATTACTATTATCCTAAATCTACTTACAGAACACCAACTGCACTAAACTCCACTACTGAAAGAAGGCAACTAGGTTATGAATCGGATGAATGAAAGCACTTAGTGTAATAAATCGATACTGGGGAAACCTGTAGCTGTAGGAATCGATATTCCAGCTATGAATGTAACTCGATCATTCCATTCCAAACCCTGATACCTCAGTTTAGGATTGTTAAGTAGTTGCTGCACGCGGGTGGTAAACAACCAGCCGGCTATGCTATACTTCAGGCTGCACTTACATTCGACCCGTATTTCTCCCGATCCGATCCGGTCCGATCCATTCCGATTTCATTGGACCGAGAACGGACGACCTGAATGCCTATATTCGTCCTGACCCGATCCGATCCGATCTAGTCACAGCTCGTCAGTATTGACACAGTACTAAATTAAAAATGTGTGATTAATTTATGAAATACCACCATAAGCATAGAAACCTTCGATTAGGTTGAATGCTGAAGGTATGATGGAGGAGTTGAGAGGCCAATCAATCTTCTGGAAATATATCAGTACCGAAAAAATAAATCTTAGTATATCATAGTAGCTTTCATTTAAAATGGATTGAAATCGGTTACGATGTAGAGGCTGCAGACCTTTTTGAAACACAATATGTATTTTGCATCGTCGCGACGACGCGTCGGTGCGAAATCGGTCAAGAAACAAACAAGTTTGAACGGCCGAGAATCGGAACCCATCGGATCGGGTCGGGTCGGGACCCATGTAGACACCTCCATTAAGATGTATGTGTTTGTTTATCTTCCGACAGTCGGTGGCTATCGGATCGGATCGGATCGGACTAATGTAGGTGCCGCCCTAAAAATCGAGAATCGTACAAGAGATTTATGAACATTTACCATCCATAGACCCCCATAGATAACATTCACAAAGGGAAAAAACGAGAAAGTATTCAGACCAGGGAAAAACAGACATGGAGTTTGTACAGAGAGGTTGAACAACACCCTGATAACCGGAAAACAGTCATGGAGTTTGTACGGAGAGGTTGAACAACACCCTGATAACCCGAAAACAGTCATGGAGTTTGTACGGAGAGGTTGAACAACACCCTGATAACCCGAAAATGAAATTCTTTAATATATTTTAATAAGTTCTGTCTTATATCAGTTAACATTTACACGTTCTGTTTGTTTTAGGAACAGCTCGACGAAAAAATCGTTCTATTAAGAGGTTTTCTTGTAAATCGCGTTATATTTCATTATTAATGCGATAAGTACAGTTAAAATTCTATATTTATAATGACTAGAGAACGGATGTTGTTGTATTTTTTCTCACTCATAAATATTTAAGAAAATACATAAATTTCTGCACGTTTTAAGTGCTTTTTTCCAGTATGAGTTTTAATCATTTTGTTCTAAAAATTTCAACTTTTATTCTTTCCATATATAATAATAGAGTTCTTACAAGTTATCTATGTTTTACTTTTGAATATTTTATAGTGTTTATTTACTACATGTTTTCAACTTTTATTACATATTTCATTATAAATAGTTAAATATAAAGGGTTGTCCGGAAGGAAATCGCCATACTTGATGGGTGTGTACGCCAACTAAAGTGTACTTGAATGCCACCAAGGAAAAAGTGTTGCTTGCATTATTTACCCAGATATAGGTGTTTCCGTGTTTTTTTTTTTTTTTTTTTTTTTTTTTTTTTTTTTTTTTTTTTGTCTAAACGCTAGTTTTTGACAAATTTTGCGCTGTTTCTCGTTCACGACAAGGGAAAATTTAATTCTTATGACATTTTCGGCATTAAATTTTCTATAAGATCTCATGTACTTTGTGGAAACATTTCTTAAACCAAATTCACACCAGCCACCCAAACAAACAACTTATCAAGAAATAAAGGATTTTCATTTTTAGTGTTCCACGGACCGCGCGAACAATTTTTTGGTTACGTAGCTGGGAATCTCAGAAACGCTGTGTTATTTCATTACCTTTCACAAGGTACGACCACATCTTAGATAACCACATGACTGATTTGTTAGTAAGTGTCAACGGTCAATAAACGTAAAGCCGCCTGATATATATGGTTTATTCGAATTTGAAAGCCAAACGTTTATTCGCAATATCATTTTCTTGAACCAATTCCGTTTAAGCTTAGCAAATTGCCTTCAGTATTGTTAGCTCTACTTGTTATTGAAATGAATAGGACTGGAGAATAATGAAAGGGCTGGGAAATAAGCAAGCAGCCGCTGAATAAGGATTCGGCCTTGGGATGTTTATTCCAAGGGCTGAATGAATCGGAGTCGAGATTGATGTAGGCGCTCTCCCTTCTGGTTGTTTGGAGGAGGGAGAGGGGGAATTATGCGGGAAATATAGATTTTTAGGGGTTCTACGAATATAGGGGGATCGATTACTTTCGATTTGACAAGAAAACTTTACGGATCTTGGTATATTTTATAAAATATCTCGAAAACGGTTGGAAAATCTTGGTAAGTGGAATGCGAAAGCTAACAAATTTATCTTCAAAAAAACGTTCTAATTTAAGTTTCGATGGGGCAATGTCAATCGGAGAAATAATTGGTTAATACTTCTAAAGTGTTAGTTTTGTTCTTTTTAACGGGGTTTTGTCTCTTTTTACCTAAATAAAAATTAACAGTTCCTAGCTAAGGAAGCGACTTCAATGGCCCTCCCGGCGAATTCTTGCTCACACCCTCGAGGCGTGAAACAAGCACAACCCACATGAGAACATCTTATCCGTCAGTTCGCTCTACAATAGTCTACGATCACCTTTGTCGACGAGACTCAGTGGTAATTACAAGGCTGCGTATTGGACACACACGTCTAACACATGGCCATCATCTTATCGGTAGGCGTCGTCCAACGTGTAATCTTTGTGGTGGTTTACTTTCTGTGGATCATATTTTAGCGGAATGCTCCCAGTTGCAAAGAGCCAGGGATAGGTTTGATATTAACAGTACAGAAATTTTGAATAAAACAGAAACATATCAGAATAATTATTAATCATCTTAAATTTATTAAAGCGTACATACATATCTGAAAATGTAACATCCCTTGAAAAGAAATATAGAGATTTAGATTAAAATATAATATTTTAAAATATAAACATTAGTAAAGATCTTAAATTTCAAATATTATAAAATATTCGGTTAAATTAAACAGTAGGGTATTGTGCTAAAGGCCATTGTAGTCGACGCACAATAAATGATAAAAAAAAAACAGTAAAAAAAAAGAATAAGAAACTGGGTAATGTGTTGGTAATAATGCATTTCTCGAGTGAACCTTGAAAATGCGGAGGGAGTCATTCTTTCATAAAAGAATCTCGAAATCGTTAGTTTATTTCTTTTCAAGGGGTTTTTGTCTCTGTTTATCTATATCGATTCTGTCTAGTAGGCCCTCGTTAATATATATATATATATATATATATATATATATATATATATATATATACATGCTTCTGTTCACACACGATAGCAGAAACTTGATATTTAGCGTTCACTTAGCAAACGATTGAACGAGTTTGTTAAAAACCAAAATTGGTCCACCGGGAGGGGGGTGTGGTTTTGCCCCGTAACCAAATTACTCATACCGGTCGTAATTCCTGCTGTATTGTAATAAAACGCGGCATTTGTAGTGGTAATCTACAGAGAAAAATGTGTTGTAAAAATAAACTAAATCGGTTAGTTATTTATAACTAATTAGGAGGTGGGGGGGTTCCTCCGTACCCACATTGCTAATATACTCATACCAGTCGTAATTTCTGCTGTATTGTGACGAAACGCTGTGTATGTCGCGGGTAACTCATGAGAAAGAAGTGTTATAAAAATGAGCTAAATCGGTCTATCGGAAAGGGAGGTTCGGGAAGGGGGGGGGGGCAAAGGTGCCGCAAGGAGCGCTCACTACCACTAAGGGGATTGTATCCTTATCCTGCGCCAAATCAAAAGAAGAAAGTATGAAGATTTTGTGCATTCATGGAGTAGTGTAGTGCCATGTATAAACAAAACTCTTGAAGCAAATTAATTACAAAATTAATAATTGAAACAGTTCCTCATCAGAGATGTAAAAGAGCAGAACTATTCATGTTTTTTATTTTATTTATATAGGTTACTTCAAGCAAATTATTCAGGAATGCAGTCTGAACTACACAAATTCTGAGGAAAGTGCTTAGTTATGCAGCTCCTGCGTGACAGACTTTTTCATAGTTTTTTTTTTTTTAATTGCATTTAACAGTAAAATGAAAATTTTAGAAAACAAGGTAAGAAAATGAGACACAGTACTGTAGTGTTTCCAAAAGCGAACATTGAGAAGGAGGATTGAGTAATTTCCGCTTAGGATGGAATCACTTTCCGGGTGTGCCGCCTCAAATCATCCTTCTTTTGAGATTTTGTTTCATGTTTTTCACGAAGGATCAAAACCTACCAATAACTGTTTCTATTCCTTAACTAATGCTACTAGACATATGAACGGAAACGCGCTAAAATGGCGAACTTCCTGCGAGTAGGACGTTTTAATCCTGGCGCCAAAAATATTTTTTTTTAACGTCGCATCGACAAATCTAGGCCATGAGCGCCGACATCCAGGGTGCAGCGAGGAATTATCTCAACGAGTTATAGGATTAGAAAATTCCTGCCGCCGCATAGTGGTGACAAATCCAGCCATCATGGTGCAAAAAATACTTTGAGTGGACGGATTGCCTTCAAACTCGGCATGATGTTTATTGAATGGTTGAGAAGGTGTTTTATGAGGATTATGACAAAATAGGTAAGGGTGGGGTGGTGGTAAGAGGGAGAGTGGGAGGTACTTCATTGCTTTTCGTTGAAGGATTTTGTTCAAATCTTGTATGATGTTCATTGAAGGGTTGAGAAGGTGTTTTATGAGGATTATGACAAAATAGGTAAGGGTGTGGGTAGGGGTAAGAGGGAGAGTGGGAGGTACTTCATAGCTTTTCTATTGCTTTTCGTTGAAGGATTTTGTTCAAATCTTGTATTATGTTCATTGAAGGGTTGAGAAGGTGTTTTATGTGGATTATGACAAAATAGGTAAGGTTGGGGGTGGGGGTAAGAGGGAGAGTGGGAGGTACTTCATAGCTTTTCAATTGCTTTTCGTTGAAGGATTTTGTTCAAATCTTGTATGATGTTCATTGAAGGGTTGAGAAGGTGTTTTATGAGGATTATGACAAAATAGGTAAGGGTGGGGTTACAGCATAATAAATTACCAAATTAAAAAAAAAGGAATTTACCAAAATCTGTCCTTTACTTCTCAGTAAAAATCGGTTCGCAGAAATCTATGTGCACTAGACCTTCACGCAAGAACAACACAAGGAATACTGATCCAAACTACTGCCAGCAGATGACCTATGGGTAGACGGTCAGGGCTACCTGCTACCGCAGCAAGGTAGCTCCCTAGGGTTTCCCTATAAAATTGCCTTCCAATAACAAAGGGCCATCGAGGGGCATACAAACCTTACATATTCTGTTAGAGGAATGTAAAGGCTACAAGCTGACACAAATAACTCCGTGATTCCTGGTAATGCTGATTTTTAAAACCTTTCGAAATTTCACATAGGCGTGTTAAAACATACTTAACTTTATAAATGTGTTACCCAAATTCATATCAAGATATTTCGCTCGTTTTGTCATATGTATGTAGTCCATCTATGGTACATTTATTACAGAAAAAATTATAAAAATAAAAAATTATTATGGCATATTAATTGACTAGTATCCTAGGGTTGCAAATAATGTTTGAGCACACATGTATCTTTGAACCGTCTCAGAGACTAAATGGACGGACACAAAATTAAAATTTCTTTATTAATCTAGGCGCACGGTAGTGCGCCAGGCCAAGTTCCGGCCTCAGCGTACTGTGTGTATATTACAGGAGGTCTTAGAGCCGATTTTTACCCTCTCATAACTTTCAACCAGGTAGAGATAAAGTTATGAAATTCTACACAGGTATTATACTACTAGATTTGAGTAAAACTGGAAATTTTCATAATTCTACATCGAATAGTTTCTGAGATATAAGCGATCGAAAATCGGGATTTATAGGACTCACTCACTCACTGACTCATCAAAATTATGAGGCACTTCCCATGATGCTAGAGACTTGAAATTTTGCAGGATGATGGATATGAAGGTGTTATTAAAGGAAAAAATCGAAAAATCCTGAAAAGTTGTGTTTGACGCTGCTTCCGGGGTGGGGGCGTGCCAGTTTTGTACTTCCTTCGGAAACCCATCATTCCGTCCGAAACCCATGATGTGAGGTATCAAATGAATCGTCTCGGAATGAAGAAGCTATATTTGATGTTTTAAGAAACAATTAGGCGCATATAGGCTTCGTCAAAATCTTATACCAGCTGTCTGTCAGTTGTTGTTTGTTCCTTATACAAATCCGAACCATTTGACCAATTTTGACTAAACTTGGGACACAGGTGGGTATTGATACGGGGAGAATCATAGGCTAGGTTAAATTGTCTATCAGCTGTCTGTCTGTCTGTTTGTTCCTTGCACAAATAAACACCGTTTGGCCGATACTAACAAAACTTTGCAAACAGGTAGGTCTTGATCCGGGAAGTGGTATAGACTTGGTCAAAATCATTAATCAGCTGTCTGTCTGTCTGTTTGTTTACTATACAAATCCACACCGTTTGACCGATTTTGACAAAACTTGACACACAGGTCGGTCTTGATCCGGGGAGTGTCATAGGCTAGTTCAAAATAGTCTATCAGCTGTTTGCTTAACTGTTTATTCCTTATACAAATCAACATGATTTGACCGATTTTGACCAAACATGGTACATAGGTAGGTCTTTATCCGGGGAGTGTCATAGGCTAGGTCAAAATCGTCTATCAGCTGTCTGTCTGCATGTTTGTTCCTTACACAAATTCACACCATTTGACCGATTTTGACCAAACTTGGCACACAGGTAGGTCTTGGTCCGGGGAATGCACTAGACTAAGGTCAAAAAGGTCTTTCAGCTGTCTGTCTGTATGTTTGTTCATTATACAAAACTACACCGTTTGGCCTATTTTAACCAAACTTGGCACACAGGTAGGTCTTGATAGGGGAATGTCATATTACCTATGATCTTTTGTACTTTTTCTTCCATCGGAGAGCCATCATTCCTTCTGAAACCCATCATGTGGGGTATCAAATGAATCGTCTTGGCGAGGAGAACCTATATTTGATGTTTTAAAAAATATTTCGACGCATCCTAACAACAACAGGTGGGACTTTCTTAAATGTTGTAAATAAAGTCGTAGGGGCTAACTGCATAACATACTTCAAAGCAGATACTAAGTTTTTCAAAGTCGAGTCATCTAAATTACAAAGTATAGGATCACAAACCCAAAACGTATCGTCTTTGTTCTTATCTTGTTCTTGAAGGCCTTCTGCACTTTCCCTATATGGTAATAGTTCAGTTAAGAGAACAATCAATTTGTCCTCTAGAGTAATGTCATCTGGAAGAGCTAACTTCTAGTCTAGTGATTAGATGAAGAAAGGTATGCTACTTATTGGTATCAAATATCAAGCAGTAAGGAGAACTTTATACAGAATCCCAAGACACTGGTTTTATATCTAGTACAAAAGCCAGTAGGTATGCGGCAACTAAATTTTAATTAATACTTAGAAAAAAAAGTAATGAGATCCCCAAAAAAACATAAATGTGAAATAGAGGCCAAGTTCCCCCCCCCAAAATATTTGCCAATACAAGAGATGATACAAGAAAGAAATGTCCAAGTTCATTACTTAGAAGACCTCATAGTTACTTACTAAGAACAGTAAAGACACTTCAACTTACCTTTAAAAACAACAATAAAAATATTTTTATCCAGTTACTAAAATATCACTTTCCTCAACCAGGTATATTCTTAAACTTGGCAATGTTTAGTATTCTCTCTAAAGATAATTTCGGCACAAATAAAACATTGCCAAGTTTAAGAATATACCTGGTTGAGGAAAGTGATATTTTAGTAACTGGATAGAAATATTTGTATTGTTGTTTTTAAAGGTCAGTTGAAGTGTCTTTACTGTTCTTAGTAAGTAACTATGAGGTCTTCTAAGTAATGAACCTGGACATTTCTTTCTTGTATCATCTCTTGTATTGGCAAATATTTGGGGGTGGGACTTGGCCTCTATTTCACATTTATGTTTTTTTGGGGATATAATATACGGTTACTGTAGAACCTTATAGACATGTTTTGGTGTTTCTTAAAAAATGTTGGGCTTTTCGATTTTTTGCACCATGATGGGCGGATCTGAACCACGGTGCGCCGGTGGGGATCGAACCCACCATCTCCTGCTTTTGAATCTAAGGCGCTAGAACTAGACTACGGGAGACCCCGGTAGCTTGTTATCAATTATGTCACGTAGGTAATCCGAAGATAACAATTTCCTACCTCTAATGCTGTCCTGATAGGTTTACTCTTGGCTAATTGTATCTCTACGTAAATATCTAATAACGCAATAACATTACAAGCAGAGATTCGAGTGTGTCCAATTTTGCCCGTACAGGAGATCATTTTAAATTCACCTAATATGGCCTTATTATATAGGATGGAATACAAACAGTAATGTTTTGTTTCAATAATTTTTGAAAAAAAAAAACAAACACATACTCCAATGCCATCTCGAAAAGTGAGAGAAATATGTCCAGCTGTTCGCTCTTATTGTGATATAAATATTTAATTTAATTTTTATGCGTTGTTCTCGGAAACCGTTTAAGTGTTGGTGACGTAAGCGGAATCGGGGAGGATAATCGATATAGCATAAGCCTTCTAAAAATATCCGTATCGATTCCGGCAAGCAATGTCAATGTCAACAAGACTTGGCAAACACCAGGGCCGTGTCCATTGTTTGCACACATAGAACGCATGGTTACGCTAATGTCTATTGGATTGCTTGTTATGTTCGTGTGTTAGTAGCTTGTTATGTAGAGTGTTAATAACTCCTTGACATGGAGCCAATTATAATATACTTTTTTAAATACTTTAGCGGACAATCACCGATTGAGTAGGTTTTAGTTTAGAAATTTTGAATTTAATACCAGCGCCACCGGGATAGTTTTAAACTTTCCGGGGTTATCCTATTATGATTCCGTCTGCTTCATGCGTTACCTTGCTAAAGCAGGTTAAACACGGTCAGGCAGGCCTCTCAATTAGACCTGAACAGTCCGCCTGAAAGCCGGTCGCCTGAACATGTATATGAGGGGCTAAGTCCCAAAGGTGACTAACCCACAATCAGGTCAAACTGAAAGAATTAGATTTAAAGTTCTGAAAAGATATTTAATTGGTCCAATTAAAATCATTTCAGTCACCGGCACTAATATTTTTCATATTCTTCCTAAGTTTAAGTCCAATTTTCTCAGTTTATTCTAATTATGGGTTATTCACCTTTGGCACTGCGCCCTACATATATTCCAGCCGCCTTAACAGTCTTAACTGACAGACCGGCCGGAATATATATACGTTCAGGCGACCGGCTTTCAGGTGGACTGTTCAGGGCTAACTGACACACCGTGTAGCCTGCTTTAGAGACAAGTCTTGAAGACTTCCACTGCTATTAGGAAATGTTTCTAATTCTTTATTTATTACAAAAGAAATGTTGAGTGGTTAATTACTTTAAGGACATGTCGCATACTTGTTATGAGATTATTTCTCTTAAATTTTCATGGAACTTATTTCATTGGCAGCGCTTTATTGGTTTATAATTCTTATCTTATTATTATTATTATTAATTTTATACATCGCTTCTTTGACGATTTGCATTAGCTCATCTTTGTAGTTCTATGGATGCTTTATTGTATAAACGTCAACATGTTTTGTTGTAAAAACGTCAACATAGTGTAAATTAACTGTATATATTGTATAATCTGTATTTGGGCTCATAGCCATAGTTGCGAAGCCCTTATAATGAAATAAATAAATCTATATAATATAATATATAATGGTATAAAATCACCTGTCCGTTTGTCTGTTTGTTCTTTATACAAATCCACACCGTTTGACCTATTTGGACCAAACTTGGCACACATCGTCGATACAAAAGCAAACTAACGAATATGAAAAAATTCATCTTTCATTGTCCATCTTTAATCATTTCTGCTGGACTTATTTACGGCAAATTCTTCAATCAGACTTCACTCTATTAAAGGGAAAGTATTCCACTATCAAAAGGTCAAATCTGCCGAATATTTGACTGTCAAAAAAAAAGTTATGAATAAATACTTTTCCACTCTGAAAAGTGTTGATTTTCATATTCGTTAGTTTGCTTTTGTATCGACGTCATGTACTTCTTGATACGGGAAATCTCCTAGGCTAGCTTAAAACTGTCAAATACAGAAGAGTGAATTCTCATAAATCGCCATTTTCTTTCCAGTGTTGCCTAGGTGAATTGCCTAGGTGGAGATTAGCAAGCCACCAAAACTTTCTTCTTTTCTTTGCGAAAAGTTTTTCTTTTTGGAAAAAAACTTTTCAGTTTAAACCTTTGTATGTTTACCTAAATTATAGCCTTATTTTCTCAGAATTTGGACAAATAATATCATATAAGATGAATTTTCTTAGTTTCTGATAAAGATGTACGTAGGACAACACTGGGCTCCTAGAAGCTATTAACCTTTTTTTTTTTTAAATTTGGTGTGTTTATCTAATTTCCAAAACTTTTTAGTTTTAGCAAAATCTTTGTGATTTTCTAAATTATAGCCTCATACTCTTAGAATATCGACTAATATATATTAATAAATAATTTGCAATAATCCACAGCATTGCTCTGTTATCATCTCAGGATTGTTACTAATCACAAATAGCATTATATGAAAATGACATGACCTCGTAGTTTGAAATAAATTCTTGATAACTCATAAGACTAGGTTCAATTACTAATTATAAAATTATTAATTGCATAAAAACTTCTTAAATTCGTCAAAGCTCTTCATTAGCATTAATTGCACAATTTCCATATCAGACCGGTATTCCCCAATAATAATTATTCTCTCATCAATAATATCAGTTCTATTATTTCGCAAATATTAATATATTTTCAATACTTAGAGATTTTAAATTAACATTTCCTTGATAACATTTGACACTTTCCCTTTTTCTAATTCTTAAATGTTTCTACAACCACTGTTGGATTTGATAACCTCTGAAGTGCTTGTAAACAACTACGTCATAACTGGGAACGGTATATTAAAGGCTTCTACCTCCTTGTCTTGATATAGTTCTTCTTTGCTCCACAGCGAACGTCTTCTAATTTCTCAGGTAACTAGATTTATTCTAAATATTTCTTCATATTGATATTTATATTTAGCTCGCTTCCTCTGTCTCTCCGTTGGGGAGAAATCCCTGGTTGGACTTTTGTACGGAAACTTTACTGCTGTCTTGTTTTGCCATCTTCCTAAGGAATCCGCTTAGTTACGCAGCTCTTGTGTGACGTGATTTTGTTATGAACTTTTCTAAGTATTTATAATTCTCTTGTGAACTCAATAAAATGTAGTTTTTCTTGCAGAAATGGCGATCCTCGTACCGGTCTTGGTTGGAGTCCTATTCTTCGGAGCATACTCGGTGAGTAGAATAATTCATTCTATAATATACTGTGCTACTGGTTGTAGGTTCGAGTCCTGAGGGAATGTAGAATGCACCTGACAGACATTTACAAAACACAAACTCTGTTCCGTTAGCGTCTTTCAGATTAATCATTATTACTTACTTACTGACGGGCGCCGAAGTCCATGAAGGACCATGGCCTCTGCTAGCAGCTTCTTCCATTCTCCCCGGTCGGCAGCGAATCTCCTCCAACGGCTGATCCCCAGGCCCTTCAGTTTTTTATCAACATCATCCAGCCAGCGAATACGGGGCTTCCCACACCTCCGTCCTCCAGGCTTGCTGTACAGGAGTTTCCGGGGTAGTCGTGTAGGTCCCATCCTTTCCACATGACCAAGCCATCGCAGCTGCCCCATCTTTATGTGTGCCACTATGTCCTGCTCTACATAAAGATCCCGCAGCTCTTGGTTGCTCCTGATCCTCCACTGCTCACCGATCTTCACAGGCCCATAAATCCGCCGCAGAACCTTCCGATCCCAAACTCTCAGCATACGCATAGACTCTGAAGATAGGGTCCATGCCTCGCTGCCATAGGTGACTGGGTATCAGAATACTTCTACATACAAGTGCCTTTGGCTTTCTAGACAACCTTTTATACTTGAGTACTCTCTCCAGTCCAAATAAACATCTGTTTACAGTAATCATTATTATCGGCGTGATTTTTTTTTTTTTTTTTTTTTATAATTTATTTATGAGCACCCCGCATTGACAGCGTTTCGCCCAGGTACACATATAAAATAGAAATACATAACAACAACAAAATATTTACAATATTACATAAATACAAATCCAATTACATTATTGTGTGTATCAATCTAATTATACAATTAAGTTTGTGAATAACATACAGCTAAAAGTAAAATTAACTAGTAAAAAACAATACATCTTTAAGAAAAACTTATAATTATAAAGGAAACGAAGAAAATAGTTCCTAGCGTAGTTTGGGTCGTCTAGACAATCAAAGACAATGAATTAAGAAAATTAAGTGGTTGTTGTAATACATACTACACCCACATGTTGACTATTTGAGGAGTTTGGTCTGGGGTTTGTTAATTTTTGTTAAAAATATTGTTGTCTTTAAGAAAGGTAAGTATAGCGTTGATATGGTGACTGCTATCACGGAGTAGTTCGTTCATGTCTCGTGGAATTTCCAAGTCTTGTCTCAAATTACAGTCTGTCAGTATATATTGAACTGTGAGGTCTTTGTTACAGATTTGGCACAGTGGTTTATCAGACTTTGTCATAAGGTATTCATGAGTTATACGTGTGTGGCCTATCCTTAGTCTGGCTAACACTACTTCTTCTCGCCTTGAATCCCTGTATGACGAAGCCCAGTCGCTTACGGTCTGTTTAATTTGTCGAAGTTTTTTTTCTGTTATGCTCGACCAGTTCAGTTGCCATTTGTTGGCCATAAGTTGGTTCCTCCGTAAGTCAGCAGCCGTGCTTTGTCCTAAGTCTTTGTGTCCTGGCAGCCACCATAGTGTGATGTGCTTTCCAAATGTATGTAAATTGTGAATTTGCTCTATAATTTCTATGCATGTAGGATGTGTTGTGTACATGTTCTGTAAGCACTGGAGTGAACTCAAAGAGTCGCTACAGATGATTACATGTGGCTGGTGGGTTAATGGGACGTTCTGTAGTGCAAGAAGGATAGCACGGAGCTCGGCTTCTAATATGCTAGAATATGGTGGTAGCTTAGACTCGGCGTGATTTGAAAAGCTTAAAATAGAAATTCTGAATATTTCTTCCAAACATCTTCCAATTTGTGCTCGGACCATAATATTATATTTATAAATGCCTTTTTATTTATTTAATTACTTTACACTGCTTCCATCTAAATCATTAGCGGTGCCATTATCGTTATTACCAGCTGTAGAATTATGTTATTGTATTAAAGACAGGGGGTTTAGAAAACTAAAAAGTAAAAACTAAAAAGTGAGCTCTAAGAAGGACGAGATGCTTATACGGATGGCTCCAAGGATAAAAAGTCCGGCTCTCAGGAACTGCGTCATCTTAGCGCGGTTCCCGAGTGCGTTGAGGTGACGCGAAGTCAAAGGATGGTCGGGACTCGGCTAGGAGAAAAAATTGTCAGATCTTCAAGCAAAACTGCACTTTGGAAGAAGGGTGGGCATTTCATAAATCAAACATCGGCCTTTCCAGCAAATGTAAATCTGCTATATCTTACTCCTGGGGTAATCTGCTATCCAAGAGCTTATCCCCATAGATGTGAAACCCTTAAAATTAAATAAATAATCTCCTATCCTTTTCTTTAAGAAATGTTATAATAGAGTTCTCTGTAAAAGGTTTAATGAGTTCTATTTAACACATATTTTCCAATTTCTATTAATAGTTATAATTTTAACTACTGGACTTTTCATACAAGAATTCATTTAATTACTCAAAAATATATTTCAATTTGAACCACATCTACTTTCGTTACCTACGAGTTCTAAAACGTGAAATCTTTTAGTCGGCACCTTCGGATTATGTCATTTGGGCGACGTCAGAATCAGGTTTCCTATCTATGGAGAGAAGGAGGAAACGAGTTAAAAAAAAAAAAAAAAAATCCAATATAATTGTGTCTCTAACGTTCATGCAAATTTTTATTTTGCTAGAATTTATGTAAGGGTGCTCTAATTTTTCTAGCCCATCTATTTTTAACAACAGTAAATTGATTCTCATTTTACGTATCCTGTTTTACAGACATATACATTTTCCTAATAGAAGCAATTAAAGAAATAAAAGCAATAAAAAACTAAGGGAAATAGACAAAAATTAAAAAGTGATTTAAACGACGACCAAAACTCGCTCAAAAGAACAAAACAAACGTGTTTGAAGTTTTAAGAACTTATTTCTCCGATTGACATCGCCTAATCAAAAATGTCTTTAGAACCTTTTTTGTAGGGAATTTAGTAAGCTTTCAAATGGTTTTTATCCACCTACCACGATTTCACAACTTTTTTCGAGTTAATAAGGAAAATATGCGAAGTTCCCAAAACTCTTCATGTCTCTTAATAAAATATTTTATTGTAATCCTTCCTTATTTCCAAATGTAACCAAAATTTAAACATCTTTGTATGTAAGAATTTCAAACATGCAGAACATATTTTAACCGAATCCCATGATTCTATGTAACCAAACCAAAAACTTGATTTAACAACTATTTTTCCGATTTTCTCGGAAACGGCTAGAGTTATCGCCTTAATTCCATTCGTTTTCCTAGCCCAAGAATCCTATAAAACGAGTACTTACATATGATGTAAGCGTAAATATTTTTTTCGCGCGAATTTCGCTCCAAAAACCATGTTCCGGTGGACGGATTCTCCTGGTTAACGAACTTGACATTTCAAATTAGAGGAACGATTTTTGTACCAAATTTCATCAAAATCGGACCATTATTGAGGCCATGAAAGAGAGAATAGGCATATATATATACACATATATATATATATATATATATATATATATATATATATATATATGTATATATATTGTGTTTTTTATATAGTTCATTTTCACATTATATTTATTTTTTTATGTCCGTTGTTATTTGTTATAGATTTTGAATACTTCATTTAAACCTATTTGATTTTTCTCTTATATTAATATTAAACGATCACTAATTACGCGAGCTAATTACCTTGCTGTTCTGTAGCTCCGAAAGTAAATAAAGGTTTTGCTCAATTAAACGTTTATAATCATTCTAATGCGATAAAAACCATTATTAGAATATAAAATTATAATATTAGTCCAAAACAAAACTATTTTATTGAGTGAGCGTATATTTATTAAACTTAAACCCCTGTTGTATCTCCGAGATACATTACGCGTTCTCACGATAGCGCACCCATTAAGGAGTTGTTAGGGAGTCGAAATAACTCCTCTCCGTAAAAAACTGCAAGAACTTAGAATTTAGTCATTTATGATAAGTACATATTGCAATATCTATAGCCTTTGTGCCGGGGGGAGGGGGGTTGGAAGTGCCATTTTTCGGGTTTTCACTTATATCTTGGAAACCCTGCGTCCTAGCGACATGACTATTCTATAACAAATGAAAGCTGATTTAAACCCCTAAAAGTTCTAATCAATAAAGTTTTTCGAGATATCTTTAGTTTTCGAAATATCCGCTCTTGAATGTCAGTAATTTTAGGGAAAGACGCACTTTTTTCAATTCTCGAACGGATATCTCTTCAACGATGTACCCAAAAAATAAATGTTGGTTATAGGATTGTAGAGCATTCCATTCGCTTCAATAATATATATTACTTTACTATTTTATGTATTTCCTTTCAAAAGTTATATACGCACTCACATGGTCTTAGCAAAGCCATTGCCAATATAATGGACAAGATCTTATCTAATTGATTGTGAATAACTGGTCAGTGGGCCCAAAATTATATATTTTGTGCTATTTATACGCACAGTACAGTATATTTACATAATGGAGTTTATTTTGGACAATACATTGACTGGAAATGGTGGGAAATTGAAAGGTTCATTTGTCGTCAGTTGTCGCCAGATATCACGATGAATACTAAAACTGTTTTCACGTTTAAAGGAAAATAGATGAAATAAGTAAAGTTATATATATTCTTGACGGGAATGTAATCCTCTACAACTCTATAAACGGCATTTATTTTTTGGGTTTATCGTTAAAGAGTTATCCGGTCAAAAAGAGCAAAAAGTGTGTTTTTTTCCCAAATGACAGACATTCAAGAGCGGATATTTCGAAAACTAAAGATATCTCGAAATCTTTGTTGAATAGAACGTGTAGGAAATTTGATCAGCTTTCATTTGTTATAGAATATTCATGTCGCTAGGACGCAGGATTTCCGAGATATAAGTGAAAACCTGAAAAATGGGACCTTCTAAACCCCCCCTCCACCCCGGGACAAAGGCTACGGGCGGGGGCTTTTGATATTTTCACCTCCTATCTAGCCCAAACAAAGTTACGAAGTCCAAAATTGTGTTCCAATGAACCGCTTCATTTCATTTTATGCCGAAATATCTGGGAATCTAGACAAATGTTACATTTTTGTTCTGACGGTTTAGCTGATCAAGTGATTCTAAGATCTCTATTGTCAGTGGATGTTTGGTAAATGGATTATTCAAAGCTATTAGTGCTAATAGTCTGTAAAAATATTAATATTGCCATATTCTGGGGTTATTATATTCAGAGCCTTGTTGATAGCTAATAATTCGGCCGTGTAGATGTTGCAGTTAGGCGTTAAAGTGAACATGTATCCTCTTTCTTCTGAATAAATGGCGGAACCAACCCCATTTTTAGCGCGGTTCCTACCTCCCTTCATAGGGAGGAACCCCGCTTATAAGGTTGACCTCATGAAACCACCCGGAAGTGCCGACTAGAAAATTTTACGCTTCAGAACCCCCTAGAGACCGAAAATAACGGTAGTTCAAATTTGTACATATAAGTCTAATTTGAAAGGTCAAGTTTGCTAAACCAGCAGAATCCGTCTACCGGAACATGGTTTTTGGAGCGAAATTCGCGCGAAAAAAATATTTACGCTTACATCATATGCTTGTAAGTACTTGTTTTATAGGCTTCTTGGGCTAGTAAAACGAATGGAGCCATTTTTAAAGCGATAACTGTAACCGTTTTCGAGAAAATCGGAAAAATAGTTGTTGAATAACGTTTTTTGTTTGGGTACTTAGAATCATGGGATTCAGTTGAAACATTTTCTGCATGTTTGAAATTCATACATACAAAGATTTTTAAATTTTGGTTACGTTTGGAGTTAATGAAGGATTAGAATAAAATATTTTATAAAGAGATATGAAAAGTATTTCCTTAATATCTCGAAAACAGTTGTGAAATCGTGGTAAAAGAAAAGGATAGCAGATTATTTATTTATTTTATTTTAAGGGTTTCACATCTATGGCGATATGCTCTTGAATAGGAGATTACCCCAGGAATAAGATATAGCAGATTATTTATCTATTTTATTTTAAGGGTTTCACATCTATGGCGATATGCTCTTGAATAGGAGATTACCCCAGGAATAAGATATAGCAGATTATTTATCTATTTTATTTTAAGGGTTTCACATCTATGGCGATAATCTCTTGGATAGGAGATTACCCCAGGAGTAAGATATAGCAGATTACCATTTGCTGGAAGGCCGATGTTTGATTTATGACATGCCCGCAGTGTTGGGCAAAAATCATTCAGAATAATGAATAAATTTGATATTTCATTCTGAATAATGAATAATTTTTCATTCATTATTCAGTGAATTCAATGAATAACGTAAATTTTTATTTTTATTCATTATTGAATAACAATGATTTATTGAATAAAAATTTTCTTTGATTGAAAATGATTTTATTCAATGAAAATTTTTATTAAATAAAAATGATTTATTGAATAAAAATAATTTATTTGATTGAAGTTTTTATTGAAAAAAATGATTTATTTGAATGAAAATGTTTATAGAATAAAAATGATTTATTTGATAATAATAATAATTGAAATTTTTGGTTAAAATACATTAAAATTTTTTCTTTCTTCTAATGAAAACTATATATTTGAGAGATATTGTTTACTATACTTATTATATATATATATATATATATATATATATATATATATATATAAATATATGTATTAAAAAAAATCAGTCAATGAATAACTGAATAAATGAATGAATTCTTATTCAATAAATTTATATTGAATAATTTTTTTTTTTTTTTTACGGCGCGTCTACTTCTAGGTCATTAGCGCCGACATCCAGGGTGCAGCGAGGAATTTTCCCAGCGAGCCTTGAGATGAGAAAATTCCTGCCGGAGGTGGGAATCGAACCCACCATCTCCCGCTTATGAATCCAGCGCGCTAGCCACTAGACTACGGGAGACCCCTCCAACCCTGTTATTCATAGAATAAAAAATTATTCAGTGTATGAATAACGTAATCCACGAATAAATTATTATTCAATAAAAATTTATTTGAATGATCATTGAATAAAAAATGTATTGAATAATGCCCAACTCTGCATGCCCGCCCTCCTTTACCTGCTTTTCCAAAGTGCAGCCTAAACGTCCAGTTCTGCTTGAAGATCTGACTTTTTTTTTTCTCGTAGCCGAGTCCCATCTTTTGACTTCGCGACACCTCGACGGCTAACTATCTCCATCTCATTTAGTATTTCCATACGCTCTCTAGCTGGCTAAAATTGGGCAGATTTTAACGAAATTAGGTATTATTCCTTTACTAATGGCACTCGGGAACCGCGCTAAGATGACGCAGTTTCTGCGAGTTGGACTTTTATGGATAATATCCCAATGCCATGCCACATTCTTTTTCAATAAAGACTCCATATGTTTCGTCTCTTCAGAAAGTTATTTAATATACTGGGACAAATATGTTAGCATTCCCAAATAACGCCTTTAGTCCTGAGCATTTATAGGCACCGGCATATTTACAATCGCTGTTACTTTCTCTTTAACAGGTGAAAGTACCTTACAAGAAAAATTATGAGTTTGACATAGGCAAAATATTTGAATTTAATATTAACTGATCACGCGCGCTCTAAATTTGTATTATGCTCATGTTCATCTGGAGCATATATGAGAATGTCATGAAAATAGATAATGAGATTAGGGATGTCTTTAAAAAGGTTAATCATAGTAGAATGAAAAATCTCAGGAGCTGAGCTTACTCCAAATGGAAGACGAAAGAATCTATACCTTTTCAAAAGGGGAAATAAAAGTAAATACTTTAGATGATTCCTCATCTAATGGGATAGTCCAAAACCCTAAGTATGCATCCGGAGTCGAGAAACATTTTGTCATTTTTAAGTTGTGACTTTACAGTATCAAGAGTAGGGAAAGGATAATGATGTCTTAACCCTTTAACGCACAGAGACCATATGTATGTCCCACTTAAATACTCTGCCAATGCAAGGTTGTGAAGGGGTTAAAAAATTAGTAAGTAGTAAGACCTCTCAGAGGGACATATATGACCCTCCTTATTATATGGAACCATATTTGTACAGATTGGCAAGCGTTTTTCAATGCCCTAAAATAAAATTAAAAAAAAAAAACCTGTTGTATAAAAAAAATGGTTGTGCGTTAAAGGCTTAAGCGGCCCCTACACGGTCAATAATAATGACATTATCAGTAATGTCATTACTATTCAACTCTCGTCATTCCATATCATCATTACAATGTACACCTTACACCGTCATTCCACGGATCATTTTTAATGTCATTACTTTACTTAGAAGCGTTTTGTTAATAATGGATCCTCGCAAAGTCGCCAGTGTAGCTATAATTGCGACACTAGCCACAAAAAAAAAAAAACATGTGAAACGTTCGTAAAGGCCTTAATGTGACACATATCCTTCCAATCGAGGCGTTTCCAAGTGTTCTGGGACCGAGGTTATGTGCAAAAAAGTTTACATTTTATTTTTATTTGGATAACCATTTTTCGCAAGTACCTTTTGAGATAATACAATAGTCATTTATATGGTTAGAAAAAGGAGTCTTTCTTCTTTTAAAAGATTTCAATGACGTAAAAATCGAATTATCTCAAGGGGAGATATTGAATTTCAAAACGTCACATTACTTTTTCGCTTACAAATTTTTATTCTCTTCCAGACTGGGAAAAATCATTATTTTTTGTTTTCAATATTATTCACCACGTTAGGGTTTCTTGGGGTGTTGATTTTAAATCTGCTATTATTTTTGGTGTAAAAAAATGTATAATACTAGTTTGCTTGAAAACGTAAGCATATTTTTGAATATATTTGACGAAATATAAATTATAGTTTAACGATTATATTTTCTTCTAATCTACTCTATAAGACAAATGAATTGGTAAAAGAATCACGTCAACATTTTCTAAAGTCGATATAAAAATTAAAGCACTTTCAACCTATTTTATATCGTCGATACAAATGCAAAGTAACGAATGTGGAAAGTTGTTGGTACCTTATAGATGACTTTATATATATTTTATTCTATGATATATTTTAATTAGACTTAATGCGGATTCGTTACTTTGAGATATATATATATATATATAACATTTATAACTATAATGTTACCAAGGTAGAGTCGTACATTTCAATTCATCTTATTTGATGCCCTTTCTACTCAATCTAGTTTAACCTTTACATCTGTTTCACCTAGTTACAGCTCGAGATAGACTGAGTAATGACGCATTAATGATGTAGCGCTCCCTACACCATCATTACTAATGACAATATCCCCTCCACTTTCAGTAATGATGAAGCCGAGATCAGAAAATCCGGATTCACATCATTACTGTTCGTCATTCCAACTTTGTCCACCTTACACTATCATTATTACTGTCATTTTGATAAGGTAATGTCATTATTACTGACCGTGTAGGGGCCGCTTAAGCCTTTAACGCACAACCATTTTTATATCACATCACACAAAATGAATTACTAGCTCCCGAGCAGCTAGGCTGTAGAAGTGGTTCTAAAGGATGTAAAGAGCTGTTAGTTATAGACTCGTTTATTGCATCTCAGGCCTCAGCCAAACAGCGAAGTCTATCGATGGCATGGATTGACTACAAGAAAGCTTTCGATTCGGTTCCTCACTCCTGGTTAATCGAGGTGTTAAGAATTTATAAAGTCGCTAATAATGTAACTGACCTTTTATCACGCATGATGGCCACGTGGAAAACCAAGCTTACCTTTGGAAAGGGCCGACATACAGTGGAAAGCGAAACGATAAAAATACAAAGGGGAATATATCAAGGCGATAGCCTGAGTCCTTTGTGGTTTTGCTTGTCCCTGAACCCCTTGAGCCAGTTGCTGCGTGATAGTGGGTACGGTTACCGGATGACTATAAATGACCAAGAAACCAGGATATCTCACAGTCTATACATGGACGATCTGAAATTGTATGCAAAGAATGCTTCCCAATTGGAGAGCATGATAAGCATTGTGCGAAATTTCAGTAACACCATTCGAATGTGCTTTGGTTTAGATAAGTGTGCTGTGCTACATGTTACAAAAGGACGCACAGTATCTACTGAAAACATAGCACTTTCGGATGGGGATCATGTACGTGAATTGGGGGAATCCGAAACGTATAAGTACCTTGGCATCCAACAGCACCTTAAGATCTGCCACAAAAATGTTAAGGAGGAGCTTAAAAATAAGTTTTTAAAACGGCTGCGATTAGTATTAAGAAGTTATCTGCATGGAAAACACAAAGTAAAAGCTATTAACACCTGGGTAATACCTTCATTAACGTACAGTTTCGGTGTGATAAAGTGGTCAGATACATCATTACGGGATTTGGATCGACTCATTCGAACTGAAATGTCTAAAGCACGCATGCACCATCCAACATCTTCAATGGCAAGACTGTATTTGCCAAGGAAGAAAGGTGGCCTTGGCCTCATCAATATTGAACATTTATGTAGATCTCAAGAAAGTAATCTGAGGCATTATATGAGATCGAGTGAGAGCCACCTTTTTAAGGAAATCGTTAAATTGGACGAGAATTATACAGCCTTGAAATTAAAGATAATTAATGAACCGGAACTAAGGACAGACTTGGATCTTCTTTCTGAATGGCAAACGAAAGAACTGCACGGGCGATATTACAGTCGTTTATTTGATCCGGAGGTGCAGACGACGTTGTCGGTAGCATGGTTGACTTCTGGTCGGCTATTTTCGGAAACTGAGGGTTTCGTGATAGCCATCCAGGACCAAGTAATTGCAACACGGTCCTACCGACGACACGTTTTAAAAGATATTAGTATTTCGGACAAGTGCAGATTATGTAACAAGGCGTATGAGTCGATTCAACACGTGACGGCAGGCTGCGAAATTCTTGCGGGATCGGATTACCTTCAGAGACACAACAATGTTGCCAAGATATACCATCAAGCAATTGCAGAAAGGTTCGGCATTATGGAAACTACGGTACTGTATTATCGCTACGTCCCACAAAGACTTCTAGAAAATGATAGAATTAAAATCTACTGGGACGAAGCTATGATTACGGACCGAACTGTTCACCATAATAAACCAGATATTCTCATCATCGACAAGCATAATAAGACTGCTGATATAATTGATATCTCAGTGCCGAACGATGAGAATATCCGGAAAGCATATGCCGAAAAGCTGCGAAAATATCAAGTCTTGGCCATTGAGTTAAAAGATCTCTATAAATTAGATTCCGCTAGAGTTACTGCAGTTATCATTTCGACCAATGGTTTGATACCGAATACTACAGTTAGTGCCACCAAATATCTGAAATTGTCAGAGGAACACCTAATACTATCCCAGCAAGCAGTTCTACTCGACACAGCTAGAATCGTCAGAAAATTTCTTAATGCCCATAATTGAAAAAAAAAAATAAATATAATTATTTTTACTGGTTGGAACTATCCCCCAGTAAAAATATTCTCCAGTAATCTGAGAGACCCCACCCCCATAATAATAATAATAAAGAAATCTTTGTTTACAGAGCAACACATTTGTTTATTGTTCATTGTTCATATATATATATATATATATATATATATATATATATATATATATATATGGAACGACTTCTTTCTCCAGCGGTTGTATTTCTCTGCTACTTTATCCTGCGATATATCGATGAAATATCGGCATCCTCGGTTGTTGCCAAGGGAATAAATTTTGCCTGGATCTGGGCCTATACTGTAGTATATACAGTCCACAGGAATTCATCGAAATATCGCAGGATGAATGAGGAGAGAAGGACAACCGCTGGGAAAAGAGAAGCCGTTCCATCTAAAAATATTATTCCCAGCGATGAAAATAACACCATAATACATACATACAAATTTGAACCAACGTTATCCATGGGTTCTGAAACTTGAAATTTTCTAGTCGACACTTCCGGATTGCTTCATGAAGTCAACCTTATAAAGGGGGTTTCCTCCTTATGGAGGGAGGGAGGAACCGCGCCAATGGAGGAGCTTTCCATCTTTCTCCTCTTACATTGTAAACATTAGATGGATAGGAAGCATTCAGAAAGGTCAAGAACTTTCTTGATTCTTCGGGACCGTCCTGCTAGATCACTAATATGTCTTCTATTGCTCTGAGCCACAATTTTGGCTTGAGATTCGCCGTGTTTATCTCTTGCTTCTCGATTCAGCCATTAAGATGTCCGCTACCACTGTACAAGGGGGGAGGGGGCTTTCCATTGTCGCATTGACAAACTAAATAACATACTTCGGGATTCTGCGCGATGGAATGATGAAATATCCTTAGAGTAGAACTTATCTCTCTTCGCGGGACTTGATGTCCAATTAATTATTTGGTTTTATGCGGATTTTAATTAATTTCTATTTTTTCTTGCAGGTGAACTCCATTACCGATATTACCTACAAGAATAACGAAAGTGCAGATGTAATCCTGAATCACCTAAGGTGCAGAAACACTCCTCTTCATGATGCAGTCTTAGCTGGCATCGTCAGTACGGTGGACAAACTCATAAAGGAAGGCGCAGACATGTACGCCTTAGACTGCGAGGGTCTGACACCGATGCACCTGGCAGTCATCCGAGCGAGTGACGACATGGTCTTCACCCTTGTCAGGAACAGGTTTGATGTCAACAGGAAATTCGCAGATGGGAACACAGTTATCTTCCACGCTGCGGTCTACGGAAGAAAAAAACCATTGAGGAAGCTGGTGGACGTTGGTGCTATAGTTGATTTCCTCAATGCCGATGGTTCCACTCCACTGTATGAAGCTGTGGTTGCTCATAGAACATACACGGCTGGAGTGTTAGTAAGTCTAGGAGCGGATCCGAAGAAAAAACTACCTGGAGGCAACACTTATCTCCACAGAGTTACAAATCTAGAGAGCTTTGATGCTGTTTACTGCTTCCTTGGATTAGGAACACCGGTTGACGCTACCAGTGATGATGGGGACACAGCTTTGAAGATGTCGGTACTCCAGGACAATCCAGCTCTAGTGAATTTGCTAGTGTCCAGGGGTGCGGACATCACGAAGACCAACAAGCAAGGAGATACATACCTCCACATAGCAGCAGCTAGCAACAGCAGTGATGCTGTCCTGGCTTTATTAGAGAACGGGGCGTCAATAGATGCTGTGAATTCTAATGATGAAACTGCTATGACTGTTGCTGTAAAGAAGGATTCTGCCAATATCATCCAAATACTTTTGGCAAACAAAGCTGATATAAATAGGTTAGACAAAGCAAAAGATAGTTATGTACATGTAGCAGCAGCATACAGCAGCACTCATATCGTCCAAACATTGCTGGAACAAGGAATAGCAGTAGATTCTACTAATGCAAAAGGCGAAACACCATTGAATGTTGCTGTAAGGATTAACAGTACTAATATAATTGGTATTCTTTCAGAATTCAAGGCGGATCTGAGAAGACTGTCTGGAGGAGAGACCTACCTTCACCAGGCCGTACAGAACCAGAGTCTGGCGGCTCTCCGGACTTTGCTGAAGTGCGGTCTTCCTGCAGACTCCTGGGATTCTGATGGATTTACTCCAATAATGCGGGCAGTAGAGAAAGACGACACGAATGCTGCTGCTGTACTTGTAGAGTTCAGAGCAAACATAACACAGACATTCTTTAGTGACAACTTGAATCTCCTGCACTTGGCTGCACGGGAAGGTTGTCCTGCCTCCATTAGGTGGTTGGTGGAGAAAGGACTTGATGTTGATAGCACCGATGGTGATGGCTGGACTACACTTCACTACGCAACCATCTACAAACAGCTGGACTGTGTAAAGCTCCTCGTGAACCTTGGCGCATGTATTAATTGTCGGGCTAATGATGGATGGACAGCACTTGGTTTTGCCCACGGCTGTACAGCTGTAGAAGACTATCTCCGATCAGTCGGCGGGGAAACATACGAGGAAGGGGAAACATACGAGGAAGAATAAACACAGTACCCTGTAGTTCATATCCAGCTGTAATATACAGGCTCATAAATCACTAGATGTTTCTATGCATTTATTATTTTCATCAGGACAAATTTAGAAAATCATCAGAATAATCATCTCACAAACATACCGATCGTCATTTCTTCCCTTCCTTGAATATTTATTATTCAATTGTGTAATTCATCGACATTACCATGTAGAACAACTGGAACAATAGTTGGCATCTAAGCATCATCACAACTTCCTTTTCATAGTTCGCTTGATCATCGAAATAAAAATAGCAAATATCTTTCAACAATATTTTTTTCTTTCTTACCTCTTTTTTTCTACTTTTACGAAAATCTAGTGTAATAAGCTATATATATATATATATATATATATATATATATATATATATATATATATATATATATACATACAATAAATCTAAGAAGCATATAAAAAAAAAGGAACATAATCTTGCGAAAAAATTACGATCGAATACAAGTAACTGAAAAAGTTAATAATAAATGAAAAAAAACATGGGTCATGCAAAATGACGATCTGACAGTTTTAATGTTATTTTTGTATTGTGAAAATACAATTCTTAATTTTTTATATATTTGTTTTCTAAATAAACGTTTTATTGTCCTAATTTATTTATTATTATTTATTTTGAATTGTTGCTTGAAATGTCCAACTCCTGTTCAATTAGCATTTCCTACATTTTGTTCAATAAACAAATACAACAACACAATTCTCTTGTTGTTATTTATCATAAGATACTGTAAGAATAAAACGCAGTTTGATACTGTACATATATATATATATATATATATATATATATATATATATATATATATGTTTGATGTTATTTTTCGTCGCTGGGATAGTATTTTTGGATGGAACGGCATTTTTCTCCAGCGGTGGTACTCCTCCTCACTTCTTCCTGGAATATTTCGATGGATTCAAAATATTCGACCGAGGAAGAAACAAGTACCTGGCTGAAGAAGATGGAGATGAATCCATCGAAATATTCCAGGAAGAAGTGAGGAGGAGTACCACCGCTGGAGAAAAATGCCGTTCCATCCAAAAATATATATATATATATATATATATATATATATATATATATATATATATATATATTATTCTTGTAGATGACCCAAAATATTTCTTAATGCTTTTCGTTCATTCACATTAAAAATAAAGTGGTGTGATACAAGGAAGTACTACTTTTTCCGACCCTAAGCCTAAAAAAACGAAACGCATTAATATATATATATATATATATATATATATATATATATATATATATATATATATATATATATATATATAAAGAGTGTCCCGTAAATGTCTAGTCATATTGTGGGAGGAGATAGATTATTTTTACCTAGATCACGCATTTGAACACATTTTTACAACACTATGTACATCTTATTTTTTAGGGATGAATTATTACAACAAACACACATAGACCCACCAGAATTCATCAAAAAAAGTCCGACTCACAGGAACTGAACTTTGCGACGTAGAATGTGCTTGTGCGTTTCCAAAAGGAAACACACAGGAACTGTGTCATGCTAGCGCGTTTCCGGTCTAATCCCTAGTGTCATTAGTAAAGGATTTGAAGCAATTATTGGAAGGTTTTGACGTTTCGTGAAAATATAAATAAAAATCTCAAAGGAAAGGAATATTTGCGGCGCTACAACTGGAAAATGGCAGTATCCTAGCCGGAAATGACTCCCCAGCCTTCTCAAGGTTCCCACTAGGAAACCACTATTACCAAAAACTTTCTCATTTCCTTACCTTGTATTACTAAAATACTCATTTTAATAAAAACATAATTTTATATGTAATTTAAAATTAAAACTACTCAATTAAAAAGACAAAAACCCGTTCAAAAGAACAAAACTAACACTTTCGAAGTTTTGAGCACATATTTCTCCGATTGACGTCGCCCCATCGAAAATTCCTTCTGAGCGTTTGTTGTAGATAATATGTGGTTATATTTCGCTTACCACGTTTATCTAACCGTCTTCAAGATATTATAGAAAACATGCGAAGATCCCGAAACTTTTCATGTCCAATAATATAATCATATTTTTTCGTATACTTCCTTAACTCCAAATGTAATAAAAATTTAATCTTTATGTAGATGCATTTCAAACATGTAGAAAATATCACAATTTTTTTTTAATTTATTTATTTATTAAAAAGAATAGAACAATCTGTTCCTAATACCAGGTACACTTTTTTTTTTAATCATTATTCTATGTTGTAACTTACATTTTAGCACAAATTTTACAATAAAGGAAAGCAAAATGAAATAAAACCTATGCATATATAAAATATTTCAATAATTTAATGCGGAAGTACCTACGCAAACCGAAAATTAGTTTGAAAGGATGTTTGTATACACTTTGCTTGAAAACGGAAATACTCTCGAAAATAGATTCATTCGTTTTCCTGCGATAGGAAGAAAAGCAATAGCAAGCATATTAACTCAAAAACGTAAGCATTATGATTTTTTTAGCGGGAATTTCGCTGCAAAAAGCATATTCTTATGGTTGTTTTCTAGTTAGTCGTTTGGGATTGCGCAAAAAGTCAACCGCATAAGCAGATTTTGTGTCTATGAGGGGGGGAGACGTGTTAAAACCCAGGTAATGAACTAGGCCCTAAAGTTTTTTTTTTTTTTTTTTTTTTTTTTTTTTTTTTTTTTTTTTTTTTTTTTTTTTTTTTTATTTGAAATCTGTACAAAATATAAAATGTACAATGATCAAGTGTGTTGATACAGATATTGATATGTACTTTATATGATCAGAACGGAAAAAAATAAAAAATAAAATAAAATAGGTACAAAATTTGGAAGAAGCCAACCATTGTTAGCACTTCCTAGTTATTTAACTAAGTATTTCAATGAATCCAGAGGGATCAGGCAAGTAAATTGTCTCGGGGCCACTGTCTCTTTAGCCGCCTGGGAGGATTGTCTGGATGGGATTGGGATGATAAGGATTGACCTACAGGATTAGGATGGTGAGACAATTTGGAGTGGAACGTTTGGAAACGGGAGGCCCTAAAGTAAATAAGTTTCCAAATGCGTCGGCATTGCTTGCGTGTTTGCTTAGGCGTGAGTGTTTGCGTTACTTTTTAAATTTGATGAGTGACTAAACGAGCAAGAGGTAAAGATATTGTACGTGTCAGTGTGAGTGATATTTCACATTTGATTTACTTCCTTGGGGAATATGTTAAGAGATAAGGATTTCTGGTACTTAAAGTAACGCTCCATGCGTTTTTCGATAGTTTAAAACAGTTAAATTATATCCCAACCCGACATAAATTACATTTGCGTGCTTGATAATTTTCTTTTACTACCTACGTTTGGTATAATCATTATTTATGAAATTTATTACTTCTTTAGAGGCGGTAATAAGCCATACATATGACAGGTGTGACATTTTGACAAGTAATAATGATTTTACCAATATGTCTCCTTCAGATTTCCTTTAACGACAACATACATAAATATATACTCATTATTGAATGTGTATATATTTATGTAAAGAACTTTATGCGCGTTTACAGGCGTTAAAGTGTGCAAAAAAAAAGTTTCTATAACAATATACTCGTAATAACGGACTCTCTGAGTGCAGTAAAGGCCTTAATCTAAAGAAGACTCGTCTAATGGATTCATTCAGAAAATCCGAAATATATGTTTTGGAACGAGACTCAAGACGAAAAATTTTTTATGGGTCCCACCGCACAGTGGTATGAAGTACAACGGACTGGCAGATCTTGAAGCAAAACCGTGCTCGATCTGATAATGACGCGGATGTGCAGCATGTCGATGAAGCAAATTTTCAGGGCGTAAAGACATTCATCAAAACTAAGATCACAGAAAAATGGAGAGCCCAAACAAATATTCAAAGAGGAAAGTACTGTGAGAAAAACGTTATGCAAGATCTTGGGATACAGCTACACGTCACTTTCGGAGGGAAGAAGTTGTTATGGCACGTCTCCGAATATGCCACTCTGCAATAACACATACATACCTCCTCAAAAATCTGCAACCTCTGAAACTTGCAACATGACAATGAACATAGAACACATAATTACGCAATATACAAAGTTCTCTTTATAACATTCCAAGAACTCTACAGGAATCTCTACCGTTCAAAATTTGATAGAATTTCTGAAGGACAACAAAATATATAAGGACATATACAACCTAAATGTACTACCAATGACCCTCACGGGTAGAGGCAGAATAATTTAAGTGAAAAAATACACATTATTTTCAGAAAAATAAATAATATAACTAAAAACATTTACTGGGAAACAGAAACATGTTTAATACAGAAATTTTATGCTAATTTCAATTTTAAAAAAACGAGTAATTTATAATTGTGTGTTATAAATTTTATAGAGTTTTTGGAGAGGACTTCCTGGAGATCCATCTCTATTAGTGGAACTCTAACAAGCCATCACTTCTATAACGCCATCTCCAATTGACAACTTCACATTCGCCAACTTAATTTACCGATTCCTGTCAATGTCTTACTTTTTTTCTTTGTACATTTACTACTCAATTGGTCATTCAAAAATGTGTTTGTTAGTAATGGCTCTGCAAGAATTGAAACTTTTCTTAACTAGCAATAGTTAAGACAGATTCGCAAAGTGCAATTACATGTTTATTGCATATCTTTTTTTTTTTTTTTAATAAATGTTTATTTAAAATCTGTACAATTTATATAGTACAATAATTAAATGTGATCGTCTTGCGTACATTCAGTGAATAGTATATGGAAGGAACCAATCATTATTGGCACTTCCTAATATATGCTAACATTTATATTTTCACTGTTTTAAACCGCTGCTAGGGTAGCTGGTCACGGGGCCAAAGTCTCTTAAGCCTCCTGGGAAGGTCTTTAGGGTGGGTCCGAGTGGATAGGGATTGACCTCTAGGATTTGGGTGGGATGACAATTTGGAATGGAACGTTAGGAATCTGGATGTTGCGAGGTCTTTTACGAAGAGGATATTTAGGTCATTGTGTAGGGTTTTGTTGGAGACATAAAAGGGAGCATTAACTATTCTACGAAGGACTTTGGATTGGAATGCTTGTATTCGTTGTATGTTTGAGTGTTTTGCTGTTCCCCATAATTCAAGTCCGTAAGTCCAGATAGGTCTAATTATAGTTTTGTATATAGTAGTTTATTGCATATAATTATGGAATTACACGCAGCAAACATTCGAGCATGTAAGAAACAAAAACATATCGTCTATAATTATATTCTGTGGAATACTTTGAGGTACTGTCCGAAAAATCCGCTGTACACAGATGTAGAAAGGTATTACTCGAAAAAAAACAACATTCCGTTTGGAAGCCCGCGGGCTTCTTATTCTTGAAAAAGCTAAGGACTTAGCTAATTTTTGGGCCACAATTTTAATGGAAGTAACGGTAGGTACGTTTATTTGTCTAAAATATTCGTAGATGATTTTAAATTTATTTTGTATTCATTTACTTTTATTTATTTAAATTTTAAAGTCCATTTATTATTAACTACGAATTTTAGGACGGGTTATCTAAAGCTTACCACCCTTTTCTAGCCAGGATAGGAGTGATGGCTTTTCTTTTTTTTCGAAAGAAAAGCTACCGCCCCTAGTGGGAATTGAACCCACGACCTTTGGCACGGAGTGTTAAGAGCTCATGCCTTAACCCTCACGGCTACCGGGTCTCCTCATTTACTTTTAAGTTAGTCTAATTATTACCTCGAAAAGTCGATGTTCTGTAAGTCGTACTGAATAAAAGTCGAACAATTTTTGACCCCCCCCCCCCCCACTTAATCGCTTAAAACATGCAGATTCCATCACAAATTACGATTTAATAATCAAAAAAAAATATGTAAATACAATAACATGCGTTCCGTACTAATGATTGTTGAAACTACAGACTTACTTTTGACGTACTTGCGAACCTTGGACATGGTCCCTGCGGCCCTCCACTCAGGTAGCTAGGTCACTGACTGGTGATGTCTCTGTGTCTAGGTCTGTTACCCCCACCACCGCATTCATTGACTACTAGTAGTGGAGTAGGCGATCAGTAGACTCATAGGAAGTGCTCTTATTGGGGGAGGAACTTCCCTAGATGCACTGGTTCTCGTGGAATCACGATTATCAACTACTGAACCACGTTCTCCTAAACTATTGAAGTTATAGGAGAATTGTCATCGCTGGCCTCTTCTGTAAGTTATTGCTTTCTTCAATAAGGGGCTTCAAAAAGGGGTCGAGCTAACATTAATTCACACACAAGATTTTTTTTTTCTAATATCCTTAGGTGTGGTGTGATTATGCTGAAACTAAGTTTTCATCTCGAAAGCCGGAGGGAGAACTTTTGGTAGGCGGAATTTTTGCACTTTTTTCAGTTTTTCTTCATTAATTTAAAAATCGTTGATTTTGGGTAAACAAATAAAGAAAACACTTCAAACGGGGAGTAATGAACATTAAATTCGGCTTCAAATGAACTAAATTAGGCACCTAAGTATTTCCTTAATAATTAATATATATATATATATATATATATATATATATATATATATATATATATATATTCTTTTTTATCCTAGTAGGCATGAGGTCATTAAAGCAGTCTTCCCTTTTTTTATACTACTTTATTTATTGGGCCCGACATGTTTCGTGCGTCTTTTCTTCGCACCTCTTCAGGGGCACTTCTTGCAAGGAAGTCCTCTAGTTCCCAAGTACTCCCTCTGGAGTCCGGCTTATTACAGTATTAAGCCGGACTCCAGAGGGAGTACTTGGGAACGAGAGGACTTCCTTGCAAGAAGTGCCCCTGAAGAGGTGCGAAGAAAAGACGCACGAAACATGAAAGTAGTATAAAAAAAGGGAAGACTGCTTTAATGACCTCATGCCTACTAGGATAAAAAAGAATTTGGATATTTTCGGTCATCTATAAGAATAAATTATATATATATATATATATATATATATATATATATATATATATACAGGGTGTCCCAGTATATGTGTCCACCCCCTTTTCCCCCTGGTAGGTCTTAGTTATGTTGCATGAGGTTTCTTTTAAAGGTTTAGTTGACTTTGTAACATTCTCCAGTTTTTCTCCAGCGCATCTAACTCTTGATTTTCTAATGGCGGCAGGTATTTTTTATGACGAATTCTGATAGAAAATTTAATTGTAGGACTAATTTATCCTGAGACATCTTTTGATCCGACGCCTCGTTTGCGCGTAAAACGAAAAAAACTGAAAAAATATCGCCCTTTTGTAGACAAATTCCTATTTATCACTGAAACCAATCCTTTTACGTAAAGACACCTCGATACAAACGTTGTAGCCTATTAATTTTCCTTTCAGGTGATACCAAGATCAAAGTTTCAGGTTTAACATTTAACGGGATATTATGAATGAAAAATATACCTTAAAAGTTTTAAAAAGTAACAATTCAGAAAATCGATATGAATAGAAAAAAAAGTAGCTGACATAAACAATAAAAAAAAAGTACTTATTTACTTTATGAAAAAAAGTATATAAAAATTATTATAAAACAGAACAGAATTATTATATCATAAAACTAAAAAAAAAAAAAATTGCCTTTGTTTTCATTCATAATACCCCGTTAAATATTTAATCTATAACTTTGGTCTTGGTATCATCTGAAAGGAAAATTAATAGGCTAGAACGTTTACATTGAGGTGTTTTTACGTACATGGCTTGGTTTCATTGATAAATAGGAATTTGTCTACAAAAGTTTTTATTTAAAAACATAGATCAGATAACTCCCATACAACTTGACTATCAAAAACCTCCAAGAAACCAAGCTTACTACTGTACATGAATCGTCATCCCATAAAACATGAAATATCCCTTTCATCTGCTATAAGCACCATTTCCCCATTTTATTTATAATTATTTCAATTATTTAAAGAATTAAGATTGAATCTTAAGTCAGGGGGAGTCTACGGGTGAACCGCCTGCAGTGAAGAACTGGAAGCACTGAGGATGGAGCTGTAGACTCCGAAAGCATGCTTTGTTGGTGAATAAAATAAATCATTTGTGGTGGAGACCTTGGAGTTTGTTGGTTTTCCTATTTGAATCTTAAGTATATCTTGGCCCCGAGGCGATTGGCCCAGTCAGTACGTGACAGAAGAAAACAATAATATTGATACGATTAGTTAACGAAATTATCAAAACAAATTTCAATACGACCAAATAATATTGAACTGTCATTAGCAATAGTGCCAATATCACCGCATAATAACACTGGAACAGATTCAATGCCGGAAATACAAAGAATCCTAGGCGTTGATAACCTAGTCGCTTATTTAAAAAAAATACCGTAAATTCCAAATAAACAGTAATGTTTATTCAAAACGACAATATCATAGCCTTGTTGAATGCACCGGTTCGCGTAAATCACGGAAGTTAAGAAACGTCGGGCATGGCCAGTACCTGAATGGGTGACCGACCACGTGCTGTTGGCATTATAAAATGGTGGCAACCTGTAGATAGCCCGGTATTAATAGCCCAATTGTTGATACCCCGTTAAACACAGAAAGAAAAGCGGGAAAAATGAGAGAGCCTACATTGGTCCCGACCCGATCCGATCCGATCTGGTCACAGGCCGTCAGTAATGACCTCTTAGTGAAGTGAAAATGAGTGATTAATTTAAGAAATACCACCTAATTAGCCTAGAAACCTTCGATTAGGTTGAATGTTGGAGGTATAAAGGAGAGGCCAATCAATCTTCCGGAAGTATATAAGTCCCGAAAAAATAAATCTTAATGCAACAGTTAATATTTAACTGTTACAATACGAATAAGAGAAGCATTAGTATACATATTCTAAAATTATTTATAAGAAAGGTACTAGCTAGAATGTTATAGGCATTGGAAAGTTATAAACATTGGACGGTTATAAACATCTTTCCACGTAATTTATTACACAAGGGGAAAAAAAAAATGTGAAGTGACAAAGTTGTTCTAAATTTTATTAGCTTTCTTAAAAAAAAAAAAAATAAAAAAAATAAATAAAAAAAAAATAAAAAAAAAAATAAATAAATAAATAAATAAAATGCATTTAAATCAGTTAAGATGTAGAGTCTGTAGACCTTTTTGAAACACAATATTTCTTTTGGCGCCAGTTTGCTTTGTCGGTCCGAAATCGTGTCCATCGGATCGGGTCGGGACCAATGTAGGCACCTCCATTGAGATGAATGCGTTTGTTTTTCTTCCGAGAATCGGTGGCCATCGGATCGGATCGGGTCGGGACCAATGTGGGCTCCTCTATTGAGATGCATGCGTTTGTTTTTTCCCGACAGTCGGAAATTAGAGAACCGGTACTTCCTAAGTTAAAAACCAAAGACCCTTATCATGAGTGACCAAAAAAATTAAAATATTTGAATTCCTCTCACAAAAATTTTAATTAATTCTCACAATAATCAATTCTCGTAATAATTAATTTTATCGAAAATAACAAACAGTTATAGTTAGGAGTAGGTTGCACTGTCTACGTGTTGGTACTTCTAGTTCAAATATTAAGTGTCCAAGATTAAGAAGAGAATGGCCAATACAGAGACGGGTAAAAACTACTTCTTGTGGCACAATAAATTTATATCTCGTTAGGTGTAATATTTGTTACATACCATTAGCCATGAAGACACCAGTGATTCCTGTTATGTGTTGTACTATGCTCTATTAGTCCAATGCCACGCCGCACAGTGGTGCCAAACTCCCGATTTTGGGGAAAAAACCTGTAGGTACTTGAATCTTTCTGATTTTGGTATCGTTATTAAGGTATTTTGTAGTGCTGAGTCAAATGAGACCACTGCCAATTCGATAGAATTATTATTTCGGAAGATAAACGTGTTTTATAGTACAAAAACCGTGAAAAACAGCAAGTATACGATTTAAAAAAGTCACATTTTACTCAATTGGTAGAGATATGTATCCTTCCAAATGTATTTTTGAATGCTGAGTTGAATAAATTAACAAACAATCTAATACAATTAATTAGCCTCGACGTATTTCTCTTTATTAAAATGTTTGCTTATAACGAATACATTTTGACATTTTTACACGAGATATTAGGTAAATCTCACTGTAAATGTTTAGTTACTTGCTATCACAAAGTGTTCAACAACTCTCTGCAGAAAATAGTAACGGTAAACTCATTTTTCGTAAAATAATTGCATCGCTTCGTTTTATTAGGCCGTGCACACATACGGCCGAGTCCGGCGATGAAATTTATATGAAAGCAACTTCAAAACATGGACTATTAGGTAACACTATGCGGAGAACTCAGCTGAGTACCGCTTTTTTTTCTACACCAAATAAACTAAGGATAATTGAGTTCCATTACAGATATCTTCACAACCTAAATGCACCAAGTTCATGGTAGATTTTGGCAAAAAAGAAAATTCGCTTAAAAGCTACATATGCTCATGAGACTTCCTGGGTAATATCAATTTTTCAGGAATAAAATAAGTGGTATAAAATATTGTTTTATTTTTCACTAAAAACTGTGAGATTTTTACTCAGTGAGAAAACAGACAACAAAATGATTTTTTGTGATCATACCTATTAATAAAATGGAAAAGCAATATTACAGCAGCATTCTAAAACTAATTAGGTATAAAAAAAATGTTAGTTCAAACACGAACTCCTTCGGTTTTGGAGGTTTTTCCCTCTCGGCACCACTGTGCGCCGCACAGCGGGGCCAAACGATATTTCGTGTTTCAAAAAAGGCTATAGCTTCTAAATCTTAAGCGATTTCAATGTTTTTTTGTTTTTTTTTAATGAAATCTAATAAAATTTAGAACAATTTTGGCGGGATTTTTGTTTTGCCTGTATATTAAAATACGTGTAAATAATTCACAAACTTTTACAATTGAACCTAAAATAATATTTTATTTTTCATCTAACTTTATATCAGCACTGATATCGTTGAAATTAAACATTCAAATCCTGATTAGACTTGGAAAAGAATTGACACATCATCATAAAACGTAAATTTATTTGTAATTCAACAGTGAGATTAATTGAAATAATATGATTTTCATCAATTATTTTCACGTAATCTAATAAACAGGAGAAACAAAAATCTGGCCCGACAAAGGCCGAATCTGTTAAGATTTAAAGGCTGTGGCCTCTTTTTTGAAACACGAAATATCGTTAGGCCCCACTGTCCGGGGCACAGTGGGGCAAATGACCGGTTTAGGAGGGCAAAAGTTAAAAAATAAATGTCACATCTAGAGATGAATACTATTAGCAATGTACGAGTAAGCACAAGTGTCTTGGCGTTCAAAACAGTACGCTCAGTGTTGACAAGCAAAGAGGTCAGAGTACACATTTTTCGCAACGAATAAGTCAAGTTTATTAATAAGCTTCTAAACAGTTGATTGTGCGATAGTGAAAGGCTACAAGGTAATCTCCAAGCATGAGATTATTAATGTCGGAAATCTCCAAGCATGATATTAATAAGATTCTAAACAGTTGTTTGTGCGATAGTGAAAGGCTACAAGGTAATCTCCAAGCATGAGATTATTAATGTCGAAAATCTCCAAGCATGATATTAATAAGATTCTAAGCAGTTGTTTGTGCGATAGTGAAAGGCTACAAGGTAATCTCCAAGCATGAGATTATTAATGTCGGAAATCTCCAAGCATGATATTAATAAGATTCTAAGCAGTTGTTTGTGCGATAGTGAAAGGCTACAAGGTAATCTCCAAGCATGAGATTATTAATGTCGGAAATCTCCAAGCATGATATTAATAAGATTCTAAGCAGTTGTTTGTGCGATAGTAAAGGGCTACAAGGTAATCTCCAAGCATGAGATTATTAATTTCGGAAATCTCCAAGCATGATATTAATAAGATTCTAAACAGTTGTTTGTGCGATAGTAAAGGGCTACAAGGTAATCTCCAAGCATGAGATTATTAATGTCGGAAATCTCCAAGCATGGTATTAATAAGATTCTAAACAGTTGTTTGTGCGATAGTGAAAGGCTACAAGGTAATCTCCAAGCATGAGATTATTAATGTCGGAAATCTCCAAGCATGATATTAATAAGATTCTAAACAGTTGTTTGTGCGATAGTAAAGGGCTACAAGGTAATCTCCAAGCATGAGATTATTAATGTCGGAAATCTCCAAGCATGATATTAATAAGATTCTAAGCAGTTGTTTGTGCGATAGTGAAAGGCTACAAGGTAATCTCCAAGCATGAGATTATTAATGTCGGAAATCTCCAAGCATGGTATTAATAAGATTCTAAACAGTTGTTTGTGCGATAGTGAAAGGCTACAAGGTAATCTCCAAGCATGAGATTATTAATGTCGGAAATCTCCAAGCATGATATTAATATTATTTTTACTATTTAAGTAATAATTAAGAATTTAAAGATAAGAAAATAGTACTTGCTTTTCGCGCGTCAAATTTAAAAGTATAGAAGTGTACATAATTTGCAAGCTTAGGCTAGATTAAGTACGAATTCAAACAAAACTGTTCTCTGGAATAATGGGAGTTTATAATTGTTTTGTAACCAACCGTATCTAACTTTTTAAAAAACATCAATTTTTAGGTATATGCGTAATTCCACGAAAAGAGGTGTTTGACGTTTGGCGGACAAAATTCAATTTGTCAGACAAAAACGCCAGCGTTTTGCAATGTGTTTTTATCAAATTGACTGGGGATGGTGAAGAGGGAGGTGATTTTGATCAAATTGCAAATTAAAGCTAAGGTTTAAGCTTTGTTCGTCCAAATTCAATCTTTAATGGCTCCAAATGTTAATGTAATTATCTCTTTTTATTATTTCATTCGATTACAAAAGTGACCACGAGTGATCGGAATTTCTCTCCTAAATCTGTCATTGTCCCCACTGTTCGCCGCCTCTGCACCTAGCCTGCATTGGAACCAGAAGTAGACCGGGCTGTATATTGGGTCAGGTCGATGATACAAGCAGGGTTCAGCTATTTCTACCCCTGCACGTCATGGGAATCTCCTCTCGACTCTCAGCTGGCCTAATCTTACTGACCTTTATATCTCGGAGTCTCATCTTTATTGAGTCACGTTTCCTCTAGGGGGGTTTTCTTTATTTTTTTTATTACTCTGTATAATATTTAAAATATTTAAGCATTAATACTGATGTGAATGATAATTTAGACAATTAATTGAAATAAATAACGCTCATTTCTGGAATTCGGTTAAAGCCCACGAGGACAAACTTACATTATCTTAGGAAGTGTAACGATGTGTTGAAAAAAAAATAATTTTTTCCGCTATTTCACTGCGCAGCGTGAATTAGTGGGAATTTAATAATCTGTCTAAGAGGCTTGGCTAGGTACGAATATATCATCAATCCTTTTGGTCATCGGGATTTCGAAATCTCTTCATTTTTATTATTCAACTGACCCTTTTCTTAATCTTCATATTTTCGTGCTAGGCGGAGGGTCTAATAATAAAAACTTCAAAAATAAAGTTGGTGAAAATGTGTTATGAAAGCTTTTATTATTTGACTTTCCGCCTAGCACGGAAACACTTCATTTTTTTTTTTCTTTAACCCTATAGAGACAGCAGCAGTGGTATGAGCGAGGGTACCCGGTGACGGGACCCTCCCTATACCTGCCTGTCCCTCTTGACGGCTACTAGCTAGCTACCTCTCACGCCCCCTCGACTTTTTTTTTTTTAAGATTTGTATTCTCCTATTAGTAATATATATTCTTTAATTAGTGCTTTCCAGGTAACACCTTTGTAGAAACGTAACTACTGATAGAAAACATATCCCTGGAAACTGCGATGCTTCCTCAGCAAATTACATTGTTTACGCTTCGGAAAAAGCCTATCTTCTTCGTCGAAATCCTAGAATGCTCTTCAATATTACTTCCTGGAGCTGAGGAAGTACTGGGCTGCGATTTATCATCTTCCGAGAAGTCTCAAACACGTCTACTAAGAAATCTGACGAATATTCTAAAAGAACTAGAGAAGCCCGCCGTCCTTATTTATTTTTAATTTAATTTTCGATCATCGCAATGACGGAGATTTGCTCTTTTTAAAGTTCAACAAATACCGACTTATACAAAAATACAAACTTATAGAACTAAATACAACAAAACAAAAGAAGCGGCCGTCCTTATACGATATATAGTGAGGTGGCTTCTACAGAAGCCCACCGACAGCCAGTCACGGCTTTCTGCTGGCTGCTGGAGGAGCCCACCGCCCAGAAAGGGTTAATGTTTAGCGGCAATGCAACAGCATGGAAGGCAAAGACAAAGCTCGAAGGCCAGCGGCAGGTGGGCCTAGTCAAGTTCGAATAGAGTCCCCCTCTGCCAGTTCTGCCTTTGTGGCCCGCATTTGGTGACTGGCTGCTAGGTCTATGATAGAAGATGTAATTTTTGTTGGGGGGCTCCTCCCCAATCCTAGCCAAGCCCACCGCTCCCTCCTTCTTCCTAAACAATCGGAAGTGCATTATCTAGTACAAACTAATATAAACAAAGCCACTTGTCTGCTGCATGAGAAGGTCACGAGTTGTGTACGGGGTATTTTTTACCCCGCGGTGTAGTTAACGGCTAACCTTTTCGATCATATGATAAATCTTCACAGGTCGATCACTTTTATAATACGGCTTTCCATGTGACAAAATGGCCCAGAAAAGATTTTGCAGGTGGCAGTTAGTGCCTAACTGGAGAACATGCCAAAACCACTGAAGACACTGATGCTAGTTGTTTTGAGAGATGAATCAACTCCTGGTGGACCTTCAACATCATTTGTTATCTTAGAAAAACCCGTGAGTTTATTGTTCGTAAAAAATATTTTCAGTTTAGTAATATTTTTTTAAGGATAATTACTTGGTGTATGAACAATATTGAGTTTTAGGATTTTCTAACTATTTTGTGAATTTTTAATAAATAGTTTGCAGATTTTTTACTGTTTGAATTTATTTCTTGATGTTCCTGTTCTATACATTGTTGTTTTATAAAAAATCAAAAGAAAAAATTGAAATTTATTTATTTTAAATTTTTTTCAAAGTTTGGTTACGGTGTCATTACCGTAGATGTCAATGGCAGTGTCAATCCAGGGTTAAGCTCCCAACCCAAAACTTTCCAAGTTCCGGAAAAGTGCTCGCACGTAATGTGATCTAATCCGGTTAAGAGAAACAAGGATATCGGCCTTTAAATTATTAAAGTAATCCCAGGAGAACTTGCAGTCCAGTGAGGATTAAATATTTAATAAATATCGATCTATTGGTAGAGCAGAATTAGATTTAGTAGGTATTTCCAGCCTTTCTTACAGAAATTGCCTTTTAGTTTCAACAAATCCTCTAAAAGGTAGTATAAGAAAGTTGAGTTCATATTACCTTTACAAGACTCAACACGCAATTCTGACAAATTATGAACATATTAATTCTTGTTTTACACCAATTAGAGGTGAGTGTTTAAAAAACGACTAAAACATACTGAGGCGAATTGCATTTCTCATAAGTTCAAGATAGGCTGGAAATTTCATTTCTTTTAGTGAAAAAAATAATTTATACGGCAAATAAGATGTAATTCTTCGAAGAACAAGGTTTCCAATTTGTAAATATTAGAATAATTCTTTAAAAGTTATCTCTGCCCTTAAAAAAGGGTTGGCGTTTGATCATTTCTATCATATAGCATTTAAAAGAGTGGCCATAAACGTTCAGGTCAAATCTCAAGGCCGAGAGTGTACAGTTTGACCTCAAGGTTTGGACTGTACAGTTCTAGCACACACACGAGTTAATAAACCTCAAGGCAGGGACTGTACAGTCCTGTTATAGTAGACCCACCGTATGTGAAGCTCTCTGAATGTAAAGGCAATCAAGAGAATAATGAATTACTGGACTAAGTTGTCATTGATGTCAGAGGAGAGGCTGCCTAAGCAATGTTTTAATAAACTAAGATTGCTTGATGCAGAGAGTCCTGACTTAGGGTATAACTGGGTCTCACAAGTCCATACGATAGCTCAACAATATGGATGCTGTGAAGAGTTCAAGGCTTTACACCCTAATGGAATGTTGCAGCATATGGATGATATCCTTGAAAGGATCCTCAACCATAATTTCTCAACTGACATCAATAGAGCTTTCAATTCAAGTAGGAATCCCATTTACAGAGTGCTGTATAGCTTTAATCTTAGAAAATTAAGATGCATTAGCCGGCTAAGGGTTGGAAACCCTGAAAGTATACAGCTATGCCAAGGAAGTCAACATTTCACCCTCAAAACAAGTTATCTCTGCCCGTTCTGCTAACAGTACATAAATAACAATAGTCTATACCTCCTCCTCCTACACTGTTCAGCACTTGAAGAAAACAGAGAAGATATTTTAAATCCATCCACTTCTGCATCCTCTCACCTTGAGGCTCTTCAAAATATGTTAAATATAACCACCATAGAGGAATTGAATGGGCTTTATACATTCATTGAGACTATCTAACAAGTTTCACTCTCTTAGTGTCAATGAGTAGATTGACAATATCAACAATTTTTCCATGTTTTACTTTCAGTTTTAGGGGTTTTTTTGTTCTATTTTGAAGCGCACATTAATTAACATATTTTGACAATACTGATAAATTTAAGGTAATATTAACAATTGTAAAAAACATTATAAAAATAATCTTAATAAGTTTTAGTATAAATGTATGATTAATATAAATAACATATGTAATAAAATAAATATATGAATGATGTAAATTATATATTAAGCTAACTTTAGAACTATACAAAATTTATATTGTCATTTGCTGTGAAATTGTTAAAGTATTATAGCATTTACCAGACTCAAATGGAAAGAAACAAAGTGTCTAATATTGATATTATTTGTACAAGATATATCTTACACAAATAAAATAAATATCTATCTATTTATCTATCTGTATGTGAAGCAAATATCCTCTTATAGGCCTGGCCTCCACAGTCCCTGCCTCACTGGACTGTACAGTTAATCTATCGTTTTTTGTTTTTTTTTCATTCTACTTCGATGGACTGTACACTTCAACTCTGACCTCGAGGCTGCCTCATAAACGGTGAGGAATATCTCAAACGTTGGACTGCGCAGTCCAACATTTGAGATATTCCTCACCGCGTATGGGCACCCCCTCTCTCTCTCTCCACCAAGGCGACTCAGAAGACAGTGGCCTAGAGATCTGCTGCAGTGACCAAGTGAAGTTTTGGTATTGGCTTTTTCTTTTTTCAAGTGCGACAATTTCTGTGGCTCACCGATTTCTCTTCGTCTCCAGCCACTTGTCGGAGCAGAAGGGAGCTTGTGTAGGCACCTCAACGTCATCTTAGCGTCCTTCTGGTGTTAATCGAGGATGAAGTTGGGAGGCCTTGAGCACAGAACCCTCATATTGTATCATTCATCATATTACCAGATGTACTTATACACAGGATGTATTAATAAATAAAGAAATATTCTAGTTTTCGGGATATCAAAAAAAAGAAAAGAAAAGAAGTTCCTAGATGTCCACATTGCAATCATACATCGCTCGGCCTTTTTCTTGATTAAACCTTTTGGAAAAATTATGGCATTGGATAATATCATGAAAAACTACAGTACCTCAAAGATTTGTGAAATGGCCAGCGTTCTTCCGAAAATATTTTATATGAATTTAAATGCCGGGGTTTCTTTTACTCCAAAAACATTCTTCTCAAAACAATCGGAGAACAAAAACCCCCAAAAAGTTTAGCTTGATTTGTTTTATTTTAACTCCAGAAAAAAATGAAAGTGTTTTAGTTTTAGATTCTGAAGAGTATTGGTGGAAAATGATTCTCCTATTTATAGCTTTACACGACGTCACGTACCTCTGCTTGACCCGGGGGATCGATTCGACAGCCGAGCTTCTAGATAGGGGCGGAAGGAATACCAGACATAGCCTCTTCAAGAAATAGCCTCTTACAGGCTGATAGAATATAGGCTAATTGTATATAGGCTGATAGTATATTGACTATCATTATGTAAGGTGTGAGAACATAGCCTAACATGACAAAATCTGTTAGAATATACGCTACCAGGATTCAGGCTTTTGGCTATCTTAGTCTATGCTGGATGATAGCCTTTAAGCTGCTAAGATAAAGGCTCTTGGAATGTAGGCTATCAGGATATTGGCAATCGGTATATAAAATCGTACAATACTGGCCAGTAAGAAATAGGCCGTATTAATGTAACCACTGAAGCATTGGGGAATAAATTCTTAGGATGTAGGCTGCTAGAATAAAGGCTATAAAAGTATAGGCTGCTATAATGTAGGATATAAGAGTATAGGCTGTCATAATATAGACTATAAGGGTATAGGCTGCTAGAATAAGGACTATAAGGGTATATCGGTCATAGCCACGTTGAATACACCGGTTCCCGTAGATCACCGAAGTTAAGCAACGTCGGGCTTGGCCAGTACCTGAATGGGTGACCGACCACGTGCTGTTGGCATTATAAAAGGGTGGCATCCTGTAGATAGCCCGGCGCTAATGGCCAAGTTGTAGATGCGCCGTAAAAAAATAAATAAAAAAAAAATAAGGGTATATGTGGTGAGAATATAGAATATAAGGGTATAGGCATCTAGAATATAGGTTTTTGGGGTATAGGCATCTAGAATATAGACTAAAAGGGTATAGGCTTCTAGAGTATAGGTTATAAAGGTAGAGGTTGCTAGAATATAAGGGTATATGCGGTGAGAATATAGACTATAAGGGTATAGGCATCTAGAATATAGGCTTTTAGGGTATAGGCTGCTAGAATATAGGCTCTTATGATATGGACATACCAGATATGAACTGTTTGAATATGGGCTGATAATAGATGTCAGGCTAATATTATTATTTGATTATGTTTTGATTTGAGGACAAATTTCATTTGACTCACCCAGTATTTGTTAGGATAAATCCAATACATTTCATGGAAATTCCAGGATTATAAATAAAACTGGAAGTTGCACTTCCCTCCTATTTCCACCTGAGTTGTAGGAGGAATATTTAATACTCTATTTATACACAGAATCTAGGTCCGCGAAAATACATTCCTCATTCTTTATTTAGCGATGCAGAACTATCTATGCCTCCAATTATGCGCCCTATTTTCATGTCTGAGAAAAACCAGTATCCCGAAACAAATAACAAAAAATGAAGATACTCCATATCTGTGAGGCATCGTAAGCACCATAGGTTGCCTTCCCTAAGTATTTTAAAATAATATATTTAGAAAACATAGTTTTATTTATTGACCAGCAACATTTTTGATTAAGTATTACGATTATGCTTATAAATATTTCGCGTTACTACTTGACTAGTAGCTTATAGGACGGGTTTTTCATCCTAATTAAATGTACATTGTGTTCATGGTTGAACATCTGTTAGTAATATTTGACCATCGCTAGTCAATAAACGTCATCTCTAAGACAATCCTCTTAGAGACGAAGATTATATATTTTGATATGCTTTGACAGGCAAAGCATATCAAAATATTTAAGACTACCCTTGATCTTTTCTACGATTTGTCCTGTGAAGCCTTTCAAAACATATAACATAAACTTTTATTTGGAACAAAAACATTTTTAGACCCATATTTTGTAAAATAACAAGAAAACAATAGAAAACTCGAGCAGAAGGTGGGCCTACAATGTCATTTGCCCTAAGGAAAAGGCCGTCTTGCGAATTTCAATAAAAACTTATCCGAAGAAAACCACGACTTAAGTTCCGATAGTTTCGTCTTCCGTATGATGACTACCATGTCAAACTATCAAATAGGAAAAATCTCTTTTTTCAGATTGAAGACTTTGCTCCTGGATTATGGACGATGCGGCTTGCCGCAAAATGTGTTACCTTTCTAACACGTTTAGAATAGCCTTACATTAGCGAACTAATGTTTCGCAACACATATTATACGAATCGCATGATTTTGCGAGTATGTGATTTAGGCACCACTGCCCACGTGCTTGGCAAGAGAGCCTGGTCCGCCTTTCTTTCTACCACCTATAGCCGGCACGTGCGTAAGCTACTCTTGTTATATGAGTGTATGCCAGTGGTTTTTAATGGTTGTTTTCTGCTTCCCTTGGCTTTACAAGTTGTTCTTGGCATTATTATTTCTACAGCAAGCCCAGGTTTTTTATATTGGTCCTTTCTGGACGCCTACCTACCCGGTGAATGGTGAGATACTCCCATAATTCCCTCAGTCCTCTTCCTAACATAGTATATTGAAAAATGGTCTTATTCAATGTTTCTTTTAAGGCATGATAAAGAATTTAATAAGACCATTTTTCAATATATTAGTTCGTATGTATCGAATACTTTCGTTCGCTAGTTTTCTCCGATTTTCACATTTTTTCTTTTTTTTTTTTGTTTGACATGGTAGGGGACGATATATAAAACCATTTTGATTCTACGTAATCTTTAGGGCTTACTACTATTCTCATATAAATATTGCCGAGGCAGATAGCTCTTCTTGAATTAAAATAGACAGTGGGAAAGGTGAGTTGTTGTTTTTTTTTTTTTTTTTGTTTTTTTTTTTTGTGATTCTGCCAGAATGGCTACGATTTTTGAGATCCCCCATGATTACAAAAGAAACTTAACTAACCGAATCGTGATCTATACTGGCCCTTTAATCACAAATAAATATATTTTTCTAGGAATTTACTAATATTTGTTCAAAATATTCAGGAATTTCTTAGCGGTCTACTTCATCCTTGTATTATATGCATGGCTGAGCAGCTATGCGACGCACCAGCGCACTCTGCAGCACCCGTAAGATCTACTCTTCCAGCACTGACCCGGCAAACTAAAATAGTCTAGAAGTGCAACACAAAACACAACGTAGTCTATTTACTGGTTAATATTATAGTAATAAAGCACTCACGCCCACCGGGTCTCCAAAACAGATATAAATTTCCAAATTTTGTTAATGTTTATTTAGAATTTATATAGGTTCTTTTCTATGCATTTGTTACTTTGTTAAATGTTCAATAATTTACTTGGTAACTTTGTTATTTAACTTACTATCCGTAATATAGCTTACTATCCGCAATTTCTTTATATACTTTTATAATAATATTTGTCTAATTTTAAAGAATTATTTATACCTTGTAATGCTGTGAGCGGAGCAAGGTTGTTGTTAAAATGTACATAAATAAATAAAATAAAAAAAAAAAAAGGTTCTTTTAAGTAAAGTTTTCATGAATGCAGCGTACATTACTACCCTTCGGAACTTTTATTATTATTAGTTTTTTTTTTTTTTTTTTTTTGTTTTTTTTTTTTTTTTTTTTTTTTTTTTTTGTTTTTTTTTTACATTCAATATCAAGAAATTTCCCTCGTGAAACATAATTTTTTGGAATGACAGGAATCTGAGGAATAAAAAAATATAATTATGTTATATTTTTATATTATAATAAATAAGTAATTTAGGTCCGGAGTGAACACCCCGATTTAGTTTATTTTTACAACACATTTATCTAATAATATGACCACAACGAATAACGAGTTTCGTTGCAATACAACAAAAATTACGGCCGGAATGGGCAAATAACTTTTTTTTTTTAATATTTATTTATGAGCATCCATGCGCATCTAAGGCGTTTCGCTCCAAACAGTTATTCCATTTATACATTGGTTACAATATTACATATATACATCTATAAACAAGTGGTATTATTCATATACATCTGGTTCGTAAATTAGTTATAAATTATATTACAAAATTATAGAATAGAAAAAGAAAAAAAATTGTATTTGTGAATGTTTCACATTACATAGTGGAGGTTATCATGTCTTAATACAAAAATATACAAAAAATTATCATGTCTTTGTATAAATACAAATAATTGATAATTTTATTTGTATTTATACAAATAACCATAATATTTGTATATGGGAAGATAACCGAAAGTATCCAAAAGTAATTATCAGTAAATAATAAATAACAATCTTCTAATCTAAAACTAACAAAGACTTTTAAACTAAATTTTCATAATTATTATTTTCCCACTTCATTTAGTAATACATTACATAGACGCCTATAAAATAATTCTTCTTTTTCCTCAATTTATTTATTTAGTTTTATTATTATTATTTGGTGTATAGCTCTTAATTTCTGTAATATGCTGATATTTATTTATTTAGTTTTATTCATTCATAAAGTTAGTTCAATTAATTCCTAAGTTAGCTATTTCCACCAATAACGCATTCATTTATAACATAATCTCTTATTTTTAATAAGTTTGTAAAGTAATAATAAATATTGTTGAGTTTTTCTATTACCAATTGATGCGTTAAGTCCCCACCTAGATAAATATCCAAATGTGAGTATTTTTCTATTATTTTAGATAGATATTCTAATAATTCCGCAACATAGTCCAACTGTAGATTAGGTCCTAGATAGAAACATCCAACAATAACATGTGACAGGCCAGATAATAAATAAATAAAATGATAAAAAATATTCTTCTTTATTAAAATAAAATAAACAATGCGCAACTGATGATAAATAAAAATAAATCAAAGTAAAAGTCTCCCTGTCCAATTCACCACACAAACACGACACACTGATTTCGGGAACAACCAAGGAATGCTTCAGAGAAACACGAGGTACTCCCTAACAGCTGATGAGCTAGAAATTCATTACCCGCGCAAGCAATTAATCATTAATTTAGTAATTAGTGAGTTGCAGGCCGTGGTTCACTGATAATAGATTTGCTGCGAGCTTGGCGGGTGAGTTTGACAGCTAGTGCAGTGGGAGGTTATAGTGCGGTTGCTACAGGTACTTTACAAATAAGCCAGAACCTAGAATCATCTATTAGTTCATAATTATATGATGAATCTATAAAGTATTACAAAATTAGACAATACTAGATATTCATTCATTACATGTTATTTATTGCACACGTTTAAATGTAATAGAGACATTGCATGTTGCTATTGCAAAAAAAAAAAAATAGAAAAAGTAAACTACATACATATTAATAGTTTTGAGGTGTGTAAGGATTGCTGGTATGTGTGGACTGCTGTCAGTAAGTAATTCGATCATGTCATATGGTATGTCTAGATATTGACCTTGTCGGCATTCTGTTAGTATGTGTTTTACGGTTGGTTCGGTGTTACATAAATTACATGTGGGCTTTTCTTTTTTAGTCATTAAGTACTCGTGTGTTATTCGTGTATGTCCAATTCTGGCAAATAACTACTTTGGGTCCGGAGTAATCCCCCTCCCCTCCAGAATAGGGCGATTTTTCTGCTTAACAAACTCGTTCAATCGTTTGCTAGGATAATACTATATACAAAGTTTCGTGACGAAAAAACCAAAACTATTGTATGTATCTTGTTAACGATGGTTCATAAGAGTTTCGATGTCATTTTATACATTGGCGTAACCGTTTATTTATGAATGACGAATGGCCTTGTAGTCATCGAGATAACAGACATGAAAAAATAATTCCGAATGATGTGCAGGAAACCCTAGGCAATGATAGCCAGTACATCAACACTATACTGACCTACCACAAAAACACCGGGCTATATAATCTTATTATATATCCACCTGTTCAGGACAGCTTCTGTTATTGTTATTCAAGACCTACAAATAACAATAACAGAAGCTGTCCTGAACAGGTGGCATGCAATGTGTTATACCACTCAAGATAACCACCTAAGGGAAATAATGAGCAATATACGACCATTCACGTCAAGCGAACAGAGAACAAGGCGTGACGAAGTTGTACTTACAAGACTAAGAATCGGACATACACGCCTCACTCACTCACACCTATTTACGAAACAAGACAAGCCAAAGTGCGAAGCATGCAACGTTCCTTTGACTGTGAAACACCTACAGACTGCATGAAAAGAAACAACCTACAGGCACCTCATGACCTTAGCGAGCTGTTAGCAGATAGCAGTCCATATATTGATACCATACTGACATACTTAATGACCACGAATGCATACAACGAAATATAACTGTATTTCAAGTAACGCACAATTAAAATCAAAGACAAAATTTCTGATCTCAAAATAATTTTAGAGCAATTTGTCTATATTTTTGTGTCTTTGTTTTCTTTAGGTTAGATCCTACTTACTATTTTATAAATTTTTATTATGATTTCAATCATACCATTATTTTATTACTTATTATTTGCTACTTATTTTGTTTTGTATACATAATAAATGTATATATTTCTTTTTTTTTATATAAATATGAACAATCAATGTTAATTATGAATGTAAATTTGAAAGTATTTCCTTATCATTTTTATTTTTATTATTAATTTTCTTTGAGCAGATCACCCCTGTTGCGAAGCTCTTCAAGCAAATTAAATAAATAAATAATCTTATTTGATGACAATGAGCATTGTTGACCTTAAAATAACATTATACTTTCATAGATATTAAGCAAAATTTATCGGTGAACTCTTCACACTTCCTACTTGAGTTCTACTTAAGTCTTTTACAGGTAAACTTTTATACAATTACATAAGCTATGCTGATTTCCTAGAATGAATGGTTCAGAGGATCCTGTTCTACCTGTTGATTGCCAATGAAGAGGAACACATCAAATAAATAAATCAATTATTTATGAAAGTTAAGTGAAGCTTACCACAATATATGAAAACCGCAACTAAATCGGGTTAGCCGTATCTGAGATTAGCGAGAACAAACGCACAGACAATAACTTTTTTTTTTTTATATATATTTATTTTATGAGCTTTTCGCAACTATAGCGACTTGCTCAGAACAAACATTACACATATATACATACATACAAATCTACATGCATATACAAACACATTATTATATATATACATCAACATCACCAATATATCATCATCATTATTATATATATACATCAAATTATACAAATATACATTACACTATGTTTATATAGTTTGTTCTACTTCTATACATAGGATAATACTAATCAGATTAAGATATAATAGAATAAATACCTTAATAAAGATCATAGAACATTAATAAATATATAATAGAGAAAGATAAATAAAGATATAATATAATAGAGCGTTAATAAAGAAATAATAGAATAAATACATTAATTAAGATATAATAGAATATTTAAAAAAAAACAAAAAACAAAAAAAAAGAGGGGGCTTAGCTAGAATTTAATAACATAGATAGACAATAACTCTAACAAGTATTGTTTTGGATACTATTGCGTTGATAAAAACCCCCCAATAGTATTTTTTGGACTTTATCTACCATGTACCTACAGACAGCGATCCGTTACATATTTATTATATTTATGTATATATATACATACGTACATTTAAGAGGAGATTGTTGAGAAACTACGAAGGGGAGATTGTCGTATGAGAACTAGGAAAGGTTTGGAGCGGAAAATATTGGCGCGTAAAATCAATATATTCCCCGCTCCCTGTGAATAATAAATATGGGCCTTCAGAGCTGTGAATATAATCCCAGGCAAGTAATAGTACTCTGGAGGTTTGCTGAAGGAAAACATTCTCTCGAGATTCGTTCATCAATCATTTCGGCAAGTCATCAGCTGGAACAGAAACTTCTTCTTGCAACGTCAGATTGTCCTACTTTTTAATAATATAGAACTGGTGGGACATTATACCAGCACAGTTTGAACTTTGAAAAAATCCTTACGCTTGGAACGTGAAAAATAAATTGAAAGTTATGGACGCTAAAATGAGATTTGTTTTCTCATAACAATTTAATACTTAAATTATGCAATTACACTGATGGGTCCACTTTTTAAATATTTCTACTAAAATGTTGTACGCGTGATATTTAGCATTGTTGTCACTGTATTCTTTGCTATTGATTTTCCACAAACATGGAAACGACTTGAAGTTTTCTTTAAATTTTAGAGTTAATTTTGTTTAAGACATTTTAAACAAAAATTGAACAAATACACACGAAACTAAATAGAAAAATTGAAGTCATAAGTGATACAGGATCAGAAACAGGTGGTCAAATATCATCAGTGACCTATGTCATAGGTTGGTGCAGAGCCATGATTATCGAATTTGCACAAGCCAAAATATTTGGCTTTGCAAGCCAAATCCTTGAGTTCACGCGCAACTACTTACTTGTGCAAACTGACTTGCTCGAGCCAATTTGCGCAAATTGCTTGAGCGTGTGAATCAGCCTTAACAGCTGGTACGGGAATATTAATAATTTGGTTCCAGAATAAACCACTATTCTTAATGGACTTTTGATTTTGGTCAATCTTATAAAACATCTTTGTCTTTAGCTACGCAAGGTGCGCCTAACTACACACACTTTCGGAGGACACATTCGGTATCTCTTAGGCAGGATCGACAAAATTTGGAGAAATTATTCAACAATTCTTTCTTTATTATTATTTTTTTTTTGTATTTCATTTTAATTATCCTGCCCCTACCCCAGTGTCTCATTGGCAACTCGGCCTTTTATATGTATTTTGTCTTCTCTATTTCCTCCCTATAGTAGCCCTATAGAGAGGGAGTTTATTCTGCATGTCCCATGCTTTGCATATAACATACATTTTTTATATATTACATTTTGTTTTCTCTATTTCCTCCCTATAGTAGCCCTATAGAGAGGGAGTTTATTCTGCATGTCCCATGCTTTGCATATAACATACATTTTTTATATATTACATTTTGTTTTCTCTATTTCCTCCCTATAGTAGCCCTATAGAGAGGGAGTTTATTCTGCATGTCCCATGCTTTGCATATAACATACATTTTTTATATATTACATTTTGTTTTAAATATATAGATTCTATGTAGAAAATATTTACACTTTATATACTGTTTTATATTCAATATCTTTTATTGAGGGGCATCATATTTTTAACCCAATTTTTATTAGGTTAAAAATATGATCTGAAGTCACACAGAGAGCGCTCAAGATCCAGAGTGACCAACCCACACCAGACGTCAACCACAGAGTCTACCCGGAGAGATGCTTAAGGTCATCGCCCTCCACAACAGCATCAACCATCGAAGTCAACGCTGTCTCCACTCCATCGGCCAAATGTTTCGTACGCCTCTCTTCTCTCTTCAACCTCCAAACAACCACAAAACAAATCCTTTCCAACCCTTCAAAAGGAAAAACCATTATTCACACCTTCTATTCCCACTTTTATTCAACCCTCAACCTCCCAGATAAATGATTTCTCTAAAAACGTTGAACAAACTCCCAAGACACCTAATCCTCCAAAATCACAAGACCCATTCACCATGATGTCCGCATTCCTCAACAAACTAGAAACCTTGTTAACCCCACTTATTTCCCTTATGACTTCCCTTATAACCGACCTTCTCCCCAAACTACTTAAATGATCCCACCCACTGCTCCTCCTACCATACTTCTATGGAATGCAAACGGACTTACAACAAGACGACTTGAACTGGAACTTCTACTCACAGAAAAGGACAACGACATTGCACTAATAACGGAAACACACTTACTCAACAAACACCATTTTTCAGTCCCAGGATACGTATCTTACAGGGCCGATCACCCAACTGTAGCCCACAAAGGAGCAGCTGTACTTGTGAAGAACACAGTGGCTCATTTTCTTCACTCCACAATCTCGACAGACAATATTCAGGTAAGTTCAATATCCCTTTCTCTTTCCTCTCAGAATTTCATAATATCGGCTGCATATTTTTCCCCTAATAGTACCATCCACCATCCTGAATTCCTTTCACTATTCAAATCCTTTGGTCCTCGCTTCCTTATAGGGGCTGATTTTAATGCAAAACATCCCAGATGGGGAAGCCGTCTCACAAACTCCCGTGGCAGAATCCTATACGACATCCTTCAATCCCAAAACTACGAATCCATTTCCACAAACTCTCCCACCTACTGGCCTACAGATCTCTCTCGAACTCCAGACTTGGTCGATTTCTTCATCGCTTCTTGCCTAGGAAGTATATCCTATTCAGTGCAGTCACTGCTTGATCTATCCTCCGATCACTCAGCCATTCTCCTAAAGCTAGATACCGTTACTCAACCTCGTGCCCAGTATCCTAGCCTCATCCAAGGTCCTACCAACTGGGAATTATTTCAAGAAATCCTCGCCGCTTCCATAGACCTCACTGTCCCTCTCAAAACCCCCTCAGATGTCGACACTGCTGTTCTTACGTTTACAAAGGTCATACAGGACAGTGTCTCAAAATCATGTAGACTAAGAACACACCTTCCTTTCAATCCCAAACCTCAGCTTCCAGATCACATCCAGAACCTCCTTACCGCCAAGCGCTGAGCAAGAGCTCTCTGGCAGAGAACCCGCTATCCCACTCACCGTACCTCCTTCAACAGACTATGTCGAAATTTAAAACAGGCTCTTTCCGAACATCGATCAAAATCCTTCAATGATTATCTTCAAACCCTATCCACACAAGATAATTCCCTTTGGACCGCTACCCGTAAAATCCTAAAATTCCATACCGTTCCACATCCTCTCCAACGCAGTGACGGCAGCTGGGCAAGGAGCGATTAAGATAAGGCCGACATTTTTTCCGCACACCTCGAATCCACTTTTTCTCCGCACCCAAATACTAATTCTATCCACGACCAGCTGGTGCAAGATTACCTTGATCGCCCTCTTCCCCTCTCCCCTCCTCCCAAAGCTTTTCATCCTCCAGATGTAAAATACATCATTAAGCATCTCCCCAGGAAATCCCCTGGGTATGACCTCATTACATCCCTCATCCTAAAAAACCTACCCCATAAAGCGATAATCTTCCTTACCTACATCTTCAATTCAATCCTAAGAACTACTCACTTCCCCAAACCATGGAAACACTCCATAATAATTCTTATCCCAAAACCCCAAAAACCTCCAAATACACCATCCTCTTATCGCCCTATAAGCTTACTCCCAATCATGTCCAAAGTTTTTGAAAAACTTTTTCTAAAGAGAATCCTTCCCGTCGTTACATCCTCGAATTCCATTCCTGACCACCAGTTCGGTTTCCGCTCCCGGCACTCCACTATTCAACAATGCTTTAGCGTTGTTGACACAATATCCTACGCGCTTGAATGTAAAAACTACTGTACGAGTGCCTTCCTCGACGTCGCCCAAGCGTTCGATCGGGTTTGGCACCCGGGGTTGTTATACAAAGTAAAGCGTACTTTACCTCACACATATTACCTCATCCTTCAATCCTACCTCTCAAATCGTTCCTTTCAAGCAAGGTCTGGTACTACCTTGTCCTCCTCTCGACCCATATCCTCAGGCGTCCCACAAGGCAGCATCCTATGTCCTGTCCTTTACCTCCTGTACACGGCAGATATCCCCACCCATCCGACTACACACATTACGACCTACGCCGATGATACAGCCATCTTTTCCTCTTCCTCTGATCCCTCTACAGCTTCCCAACAATTGCAGGAGCACCTTGAGTCTGTCGAGAAATGGTGCAACTTGTGGAAAACTAAAGTGAACCCAGAAAAGTGCTTCCATGTTACATTTACACTTAATAGGAGCGCCTGCCCTCCTGTATTCATTTGCAGCAGTCAACTTCCAACATCAAATGAGGTACGTTACCTGGGACTCCTACTAGACAGCAGACTCACATGGAACCCACACACACGACTGAAAAGACAAGAGCTAAACAGGAGATATGGACTCCTACGACGACTACTTGGACCTACTTCAAAGCTTACAATACAAAACAAACTCACAATTTACAAAACTATAATTAGACCTATCTGGGCTTACGGACTCGAATTATGGGGAACAGCGAAAAACTCAAACATACAACGAATACAAGCATTCCAATCCAAAGTCCTACGTAGAATAGTTAATGCTCCCTTTTATGTCTCCAACAAAACCCTACACAACGACCTTAATATTCCTTTCGTAAACGATCTCGCCAAATCCCGATTCCTAACCTTTCATTCCAAGTTGTCATCCCACCCAAATCCTAGAGGTCAATCCCTTTCCACCCAGACCCATCCTAAAAACCTCCCCAGGAGGCTTAAGAGACTTTGGCCCCGTGACCAGCTAAACTAACAGCGGTTAAAGACACCAAAAATAAATATTAAGATATAATAGGAAGTGTCGATAATGTTTGGCTCCTTCCATATTCTGTTCTACACTGATATGTATTCATTTACCAGCACAATTAATTATTGTATTTTATTGTACAGATTTTAAATAAACATGTATTCAGAAAAAAAAAAAAAAAAAATATGATGCCCCTCAATAAAAGATAATGACATCAAGACCACATGTTTGGTTTATGTGGTCATTATTTGTGTTGTGTTCATTTTCGTGGTTATCACGTTCATGTGGTTTCATGACACCTGGATACACCGGGCCTCTACTTTTTATATGTGTTTGCAAATGTCGATTTGTCTAATTAAAGTTAGCATTTTTTGGATTGTTTGTTCATCTCCAATGCAAATGTTTTTGTTGTGTGAGTATTGTTGTATATTTATTATTCTTCAATTTTTTTTATGGCTACAATTTAATTTGACCGAGGCAGTAATTGTTGTTAATGATAAATAAATAAACATCTCAAGTATTTGACTTATGTGGTCGTATTAGTTGGAGTTGGTAATTATATGTTCAACTCTGAATTATTTCTTTAATACAACCTCAATAGCTAAATTCCTTCGAAAATTGCTTAAAAAAAGTGCTCATTAATGCTTATTAATAAAAAACTAGAAAAAAAAGTTTAAAACAAAACAAATATTTACTAATATAGGTATATAAAATATTAATACATAACATAAATCAAAATAGAAACAAAAATACTAGATTTCAAATATCTAACAAATATTTACATGTAAAGAAAGTTTAAAAAGTAAAAAATAATTATTTGTAATTATAAATACAGTAATCACCATTGTAAAAGTTATTATAATTAATTTTACAATAATGATTACTTTTACTCAAATCATTACTTGTTTATAGATATTTCTTCAAGTAATAAAAGGGCATGTTTGGAAACGTAACGTCATGAACTTGACTTGATATCAGAGCTAACTAGAAAGAATCCGTAAGAAAGTTGTATTTATAAATCACGGGCACTTTAAAACATGCCGTTAAAATGTTTTTATTTCGGAATTACTATTAAGTATTAAAATAATTAAAGAAACGAGCAAATAGGATATAATGTGGAATTCTCGACTCCCAGGATCTATGGACTAAATGCTAAACATTTGTAGACATAATGGCAGAATTAAATATTTTTCTAAAGCATTGGTAAAAGAAAGACAAACAGAAACAGGGAAGAAAAACAGGGAAGTAAACTGTAATGAATATAAAAACCGGAACTAGGTCACCGACCTCTCTAGCTAGTGTATCTAGGTTTTATAACTTGTTATTCTACAACCTGCTAACAATAACAAATAACTTAGTTGGAGTTTCTGTAACAGCTTTGCTAGGGTTCTTGTTATATTCTATCGAGTAATTCCTGCTCTTCTTACAGAATATTCTGACAAACAAACCTCAGCATATGTGATCAGGAAAGAACGTGCAACTGATCCAGTATATCATGGGTGTATATAAGAGGGAGCTTAGGTGGCTGCAGCCCCCCCCCCGAAATGTTTGTTTGATCGGTAAAAATTTCATAAAACTCTTAAATAAAATTAAATAAGATCATTTAGTTCATAAAACATATTATATTTTGGGTGTAATAGCGTTTAAGTTGGCTAAAACTCTTCCAAGATCTAAACTGTTAGTATTCCATACACCGGAAATGGTCTCAGCCCCCCCCCCCGAAATTTTCCTAGCCCCCTCCGAAATTTTTATCTATATACGCCCATGCAGTATATATTGATTTTAGGCGACCAATATTACTCGCCGAAGTTCGCTTTTTCTTTAACATTCTTTTCTTAAAGTTTTATATATATATATATATATATATATATATATATATATATATATATATATATATATAATTTGAAGAACTAATTTTAGCAATGGTATTTTGTGGGCTTTAGTTTTTCTTTGAACTGAATATGTGAATGATACATATATATATATATATATATATATATATATATATATATATATATATGTATCATTCACATATTCAGTTCAAAGAAAAACTAAAGCCCACAAAATACCATTGCTAAAATTAGTTCTTCCATTGTTGACCTCCAACTTCCAATATTTTTTTTTCTTTTTGTAGCCAATAGGTCATAAAAACACACCTTTCACTTCATGTATTTTATTATCTTCACCCTAACCGGTTTCGAGCTATTCTGCTCCTCCTCAAAGGGTATTTCATTCGATGGTCTTATCCCATCACGTACAATTATATAATAAAGTAATTTTAATATTGCATAGCAATATGCGTCTCAGGGTTATGAAACACTGAGACGCATAGTGTTTCATAACCCTGAGGCGCATATTGCTATGCAATATTAAAATTACTTTATTATAATTGTACGTGATGGGATAAGACCATCGAATGAAATACCCTTTGAGGAGGAGCAGAATAGCTCGAAACCGGTTAGGGTGAAGATAATAAAATACATGAAGTGAAAGGTGTGTTTTTATGACCTATTGGCTACAAAAAGAAAAAAAAATATTGGAAGTTGGAGGTCAACAATGGAAGAAAAAGTATATATATATATATATATATATATATATATATATATATATATAATCACGTGTCTGTCTGTTTATCTGTTTTTTGTTTATTTATTTATTTGTTTGTTTGTTCCTTATACAAATCTACACCGTGTGACCGATATTGACCAAACAGGTAGGTCTTGATACGAGAAATCTCCTAGGCTAGGTCAAAATAGTCAAATTTCAAAATTTTGTCAAAAGGTCAAAAGTTTTGTTTAAGAAACATTGGCTACACTGACCCATTCAGATTGTGACGCCCATTTAGAATCGACTACTACTGGCCTCTGTCGGCTGTTAGATGAAGTGTTGTTGTGCTGGCCTCTTGCGGTAACATTATGAACTAAAACAACATCGTTTGACCGATTTTCGTAAATAAATATAGACAACTAGGTATCAAGTAGATCTTGATACGGGGAGAGTCATAGACAGAAAGTAGGTGTAGCATAGCACACTGGGTAACAGCTAGTATATATATCTATATATATATATATATATATATATATATATATTGTGACGTGGCGCCCTGCGGGGAGTGAGAACCTGCTTTCTCTACCTCTTTGGACTGATAACATTTCACGTTTTATATTTTATTTGGAATTCGCACCACTTGTAAATGTTTACTATCCACAAAAGATAGTCAATTTTCTTCTCCATTTTGGATGTAACAGTTTCGTATATAATTTAAGATTTTTATTCTTTTGTTTTTTTTTCCCGCGGTCGGTAGGCCTTGGGGAGAAGAGGCGTCGGTTCTGGGGCTGTCTGTGAAAAATGGCGTAGGTAGACGCTAGTGCCAGGGAAGAAAAGGGTTTTTTTGATGCAAGTATGAGGTTTCCAGCTTTTTAAGGAGGGACTGAGGCGTCCTTTTTTTGTTAATAATGAAACTGAAGATCCAGTAGCACGAAGAGGCGGCATTTGTCTTCTCCGTTTATCGTTTTGGCCGAACATGTGATTGGAACTCCATGTGGTAGGCTTTTAGAGCATATTGTGGGACAAATGAGTGAGTAACCCATACATTTTATCTTCTGCTGGACACCAGGCTCCACGTTTTATTAATCTCCAGGCCTCATTATGTCAAATTTTGTCATACTGCCATGAGTGCAAGTAACTATATTGTGCATAGATTAAAAATTTGGGAAAAGTTAAGTTTATTATCGCTAATAAGTTATTGGCAATGCCAGATTACCAAAATTTTGTGTTGTAATTTGATATTGGTGGCTATGCCAGGTTGTGGAATTGTACATGTAGTTGCAATTCGATAATTCTTCAGTATGTGTTTTCTATGCCAATTTGTTGGATAGTTATGGACTTCAGTTTTACCGTCATGTATTATTCTCAAGTAGTTATTGGCCAGGCCAGACTACGGGATTTTATGAGTTTTTGAGAATTGTGTTTTTCCCAAATTAAATGTTATATTTCCATATATATATATATATATATATATATATATATATATATATATATATATATATATATATATATATAAAAAAATCAGTCCCGTAACAGGCCACGAGGGCCCTGAGGGGCAGATACTATAGAGGTATCTGATTCATGACCATACGGCACACTAGGGAGATAGTGTGGTCAGTACTATGCTCCGGCCGCCTGATTTTCCCCTTGGCTGCTTCGACTCTTAGAGTCATTAGCACCAACCAAGGTACCCATTATTTTTTTTTTTTTTTATTTTTTTTTTTACGGCGCATCTACAACTTGGCCATTAGCGCCGAGGTACCCATTATTAAATTAATTAAAGGCTGGGTTGGCCTAGGGACGGTCAGGGAGGCCGAATTCAACCGGTGAACGAACACACTAGAAGAAAAGTCCGACTCGCAGGAACTGCGTCATCTTAGCGCGGTTCCAGTCCTTTTTTTTTTTTTTTTTTTTACGGCTCATCTACATCTGGGTCATTAGCGCCGACATCTAGGGTTTAGCGAGGAATTTTACCAGCGAGCCGTGGGATGATAAAATTCCTGCCGGAGGTTGGGTATCGAACCCACCATCTCCCGCTTATGAATCCAAGGCGCTAGCCATTAGACCACGGGAGACCCCGGTTCTTGTTCATATCCCTATTCTCATTTGAAAAGCATAGAATAGAAACAGATAATATTTTCCTCGGCCTTTGTTCAAAGGGTTTTATGGCTATACCTGGGGTTAGGGTCGGGTCCGCAAGACCCTAGAAACCTCTTCTAGCGATACTTTATTTCATACGTTTCAATGAATTGGAAAATATCAAAAATGTTCACATATTCCTGTGTTCTTTTACTATAGTAATAATTCTACAGATAAAATCAATTAAAAAATAAAATAAAAAAACCAACAGCATAAAGGCAATTGAAAATATTCAAAAGACGTCATCGAATCTTTTTCTCTTGGCAAGCTATGTTTCTAACAATGAATTGTTTTTCTTATTTTGCCTCATCTGTTTTATTGTAAAATACATTATCCAAATATAAGCAATTAAAAAATAACAAGGAATAAAAACAGACAAAAAGAACAGTTCGAATAAGCAAAATCCATTACTTTAATGTTTTAAGCACTTATTTCTCCGATTGACATCGCCTAATCAAAACTTTCATCAGACCCTTTTTTGTAGAGCATTTAGTAAGCTTTCTAATGGTATTGTTTCGTTTGCCAAGATTCTCAACCTTTTTCGAGATATTAAGGAAAATATACAGAGTTACCAAAACTTTTTATGTCTGTTAATAAAATATTTTATTCTAACCCTTCCTTAACTCCAAACGTAACCAAAATCTCAACATATTAGTTTTAATGATAGTAAAACATGCAGAAAATGTTTCAACTGAATCCCATGATTCTAAGTACCCAAACCAAAAACTGTATTCAAAAAGTATTTTTCCAATTTTCTCAAAAACGGTTAAAGCTATCGCCTTGAAAATTGTTTCATTCGTTTTACTAGCCAAAGAAGCCTATAAAACGAGTACTTACAAGCTTATGAACTCAAAAACGTAAGCGTTACGATTTTTTTTGCGCGAATTTCGCCCCAAACGCCATCTTCCAGTGGGCGGATTTTGCTGGTTAACGAACTTGACCTTTCAAATTGGACGAAAGATTTTTGTACCAAATTTCATCAAAATCGGACCATCAGGGAAGCCAGAAATCCGCGAACAGACAAATATATATATATATATATATATATATATATATATACACATATATATATATATATATATATACAAATTTTAACCACCGTTATTTTCGGTCTCTAGGGGTTCTGAAACGCGAAATTTTCTAGTCGGCACTTCCGGATTGTTTCATTGTATCAACCTTATAAGCGGGGTTCCTCCCTATGGGGGAGGGAGGAACCGCGCTAAAAAAATCTTTAGTGCTTGCTCGGGATTTGAACTCAGGCCTCCAGCTTATTAGTCCAGTGCTCTACCACTGAGCTAACCTCGCCCCTATATATATATATATATATATATATATATATATATATATATATATATATATATATATATATCTATGCTTTTATTAAGAGTCTAATTTTGTTCTTCCCAGATTACTGATAGTATCTGGTGTATATACATATATGTTTATCTATCGATACCTTTTGCTATATTATTCAATACTTGAATAATATTGATTCTTCTTGTGATATTTCTATATATATATATATATATATATATATATATATATATATATATATATATATATATATATAGATTTATGCTTTTATTAAGAGTCTAATTTTGTTCTTCCCAGATTACTGATAGTATCTGGTGTATATGCATATATGTTTATCTATCGATATCTTTTACTATATTATTCAATATTTGAATAATATTAATCCTTCTTGATATTTCTATGTATTAATGATATTTAAAATATATATATACAAGCTTACCCTTTATTGGGAATTTATTTTTTTTTTTTTTGTATTTATAGACATTGATTGTGTTTGGGTATATGGGTTTGAATAATATTAGTCCTTCTTGATATTTCTATGTATTAATGATATTTAAAATATATATATACAAGCTTACCCTTTATTGGGAATTTATTTTATTTTTTTTTGGTATTCATAGATATTGATTGTGTTTGGGTATATGGGTGTTTACATTTTTATTGGGAACTATTTGTGGTGTTTCAAGATATTTACTATATTTAAGGTATATATATATATATATATATATATATATATATATATATATATATATATATATATAGGTATATGTTGTTTTTTTTTTGGAACCTTTTGTACTTATCTCAATATAGTTACCAGCTCTGAGTATCTTGTTGTGTTCTTTTTTTTATTTTGGATCACCTGGGTTTCATACCTCATTGAACCTGGCTATCCGTTGGTCTATCCGGATAAATTGTACCACTCCAGGTGTCGGTAAGTGAGTCTCGCTTTAAACTGTTTTTCTTTTGTTTAATATTCTTTCAAATTAAATTTATTTCGGTACAATATATAGATATAGATATATATATATATATATATATATATATATATATATATATATATATATATATATGTATGTATTGTCTGTTTGCGCTCTCACAGGGTCAAAAATGGACAGGGTTTGATGAAATTTGAAACAAAAATACTTAAAAGGTCAAGTTCGTTAACCAGCACAATCCGCTCGTTAACCAGAACATTGTTTTATGGGTGAAAAAACAAAATCTTTGCGTTCATGGATTTTCGTTTACTGGCTTCCTGGTACACTTTCTATGGGTTTTTGCTAACGCAGGGAAACGAATGAAAATTTTCAAGGCAATATCTTTCGCCGTTTTCGAGAAAAGTGTAAAAAAAAATGTTTTTGTAACTCTTTTTCGGTTTGGGTACTTAGATTCGTGGGATTCAATTGAAATATTTTCTGCATGTTTGAAATTCATCGAAACTGATATATTTAAATTTTGGCTACAATTGCAAGGGAGTATTCGAAAATATATATTTTATTGAAATACATGACAATGTTTGGGATCTTAGTACCAATATTTTCTAAAATGTCTTAAAAAATCGCGTTAAGTAGAAGGTGACCATACGAAAGCTTACTAAATTCTCTACAGCAAAGGTTCAAATGTAATTTTCGAAGGGGCGAAGTCAATCCGAAAAATAAGTGCTTCAAACTACAAAGTTGTTAGTTTAGTTCTTTTCAAGGGTTTTTTGTCTCTGTTTAGCTAACGTTTTAATTTCATTTATTAGTAATGTGCATTTAAACTTATTTTAATAAAATAAGGCAAGAAAATGAGAAACGTATTGGTGATGATGAACGTTGAGAAGCTGGTGGAATTCATTTCCGCTTAGAATACTATCAGTTTCCTGTTGTGACGCCTTAAATCTTCCTTCTTTTTGAGATGTCATTTTATGTTTTTCAAGAAACATCAGAACCTACTGCTTCCATTGCTTTACTAATGGCACTTGGGATATGAACGGAACCGCGCTACGATGACGCAGTTCCTGCGAGTTTCAAATATTAAAACAAATATTAAAATACAACTAAATGTTTGCTCCATGTTCCCCTGAAAAGCCTCCAGTAATCTGATTCAGCTAGACAATATCCGACCATCCGTATGAATTGATTCGGCTGGTCCTATTGTCTCGCAATCCGCTCTATTAAGCCGAGACATTGCTAAATCCAGCTAGCTCGGTCCGGGATATTGTATGCCATGTATTGTTCATGAGTACAGCTGTAGCCAGCTTAAGCGTACACTCCATTCCACAACATCTTGTCTGGACTGTGATCTTGGCATCGCATTCAAATAGAATGGAATTATACAATATCGTCCCTAACTATAGAATATAAAAATCGAACCAATATAGGAACGAACATATTCTATCGATTGACCAAGTAATATATGGATTCAGGCCTTTTTGAATCCCAATTATACGGAATTAGCTTATGGGGAAGTTCCAAAAACGCGAATGAAGTCCTAACAATACAAAAAAGTCCGTGACGCAGGAGCTGCATAACTAAGCACTTTCCTCAGAATTTGGGTAGTGTAGACTGCTTTCCAGAACAATTTGCTTAAAATTTCCTACATAAATAAAATAAAAACATGAATAGTTCTCTTTTAAATTTGTAATGAGTAACTTATCAATTATTAATTTGCTTCCAGAGCTATGTTTACACATGGTACCTACTACACTACGTAATAAATACAAAAAACCTCATATTATCGTATTTTGATCTAACGCAGGAACAGGATACAGTCCCCCTAGTGGTAGAAAGCGCTCCTTGCGGCGGCTTTGTGAACCTACGTCTGGCGGACTTTTCTATTGAAATATATTACAAATTAAACCCCCGCTTTCCGATTCAACTCATTTTTACAACACTTCTTTCTCAAGAGTTACCCACGACGTATACCGCGTTTCGTTACAATTCAGAAGAAATTAGGACCGGTATTAGTATATTAGGAATTTGGGTCCGGAGTAAACCCCCCTCCTAATGAACCGATTTAGTTTATTTTTACAACACATATTTTCCTGTGGATTACCACTACGAATACCGAGTTTCGTCGAAATATACCAAAAATCACGGCGGGTAGTGGGGAATTGGTATTGTGGGTCTGGAGTAAACCCCCCCCCCCTTCTAATGAACCGATTTAGTTCATTTTTATATCTCACTTTTCTCTCTATATTACCACTACGAATACCAAGTTTCGTTGAAATATAACAAATATTACGGCTGACATAGTCAAATTAGTGTTATGGGTTCAGGGTAAACCCCCCCCCCCTTCCGGTGGACCGACTTTGGTGGTTAACGAACTCGTTCAATCGTTTGCTAAATGAATGCTATATACCAAGTTTCGTGACGAAAAAACAAAAACTCTGGCCGCTATCGTGTTAACAGGCACACACATATATATATATATATATATATATATATATATATATATATATATATATAGATAGATAGATAGATAAATATAAATTTTAACGGGGGTCATTTTCGGTGTCTACTAGGTAGGATCGATAAAGATTTGAAGAAATTTTTCAAAAATTCCATCATGAGTCCAACCTCAATAGCTACTTTCCTTCGGAGGAATCCTTCAGTATAGCAGAACTCTCAGAGACAGTGGAAAAGCTGTCCATCTAATGTGGATTCCCGGACATCGTGGGATTCCTGGCAACGAGAAAGCCGATCAAGCTGCACGGGCTGCGCACAATTTGAGCGACATTACCAGGGTTCCTCTATCTGGCAGGGAGCTAGTAGCGCCAGCAATATGCAAGATCGAAGAAGGATGGAGAAAGACGTGGTTGGATTGCGGAGAACAAAAACTTAAGCAAGTCAAGCATGACTTGAGTGCCTGGTCCTCCTCAAACAGAATATCAAGAAGAGAGGAGGTTGTCCTAGCTCGGCTCAGACTCGGCCACTCCAGGCTGACTCATGGGTACTTGATGTCTAGAGGAATCCCACCTGTCTGCGGAAGATGCAATCAGCTGATCTCTATGAAACATATTTTCGAGGACTGCCCTCGTTATAGGCTGATGCTCCAACAGCTGGGAATACCAAGGAACTTGACAGAAGCTCTGCGGGACGATGGCAAAGCAGTTGGCCTAGTTGTGGAATTCTTAAAAAAAGCGCAATTATATCTCATGATATAAAATAATAATTTAATCTATATATATAAAAATCACGTGTCTGTCTGTTTTTCTGTTTGTTTGTTCCTTATACAAATCCACACCGTTTGACCGATTTTGACCAAACTTGGAATAATGGTAGGTCTTGATACGAGAAATCTCCTAGGCTAGGTCAAAAAAATCTACCAGCTGTCTGTCTGTATGTTTGTCCCTTATACAAATCCACACCGTTCGTCCGATTTTGACCAAACTCGGTACATATGTGGATCTTAATCTGAGGAGTGTCGTAGGCTAAGTCAAAAACGTCTACCAGCTGTCTGTATGTATGTTTGTCCCTTATACAAATCCACACCGTTCGTCCGATTTTGACCAAACTTGGAATAATGATAGGTCTTGATATTGCGATTGCCTTAGGCTAGGTCAAAACGGCTACCATCTGTCTGTCTGTATGTTTGTTCTTTATACAAACCCACACCGTTTGACAGATTTTGATCAAACTGGGCACACAGGGTGGTCTTGATCAGGGGAGTGTCATAGGTCAGGTCAAAAACGTTTACCAGCTGCTGTCTGTATGTGTTTTTTTTTTTTTTTTTTTTTTTTTTTTTTTTTTTTTTTTTTTTTTTTTTTTTTTTTAATAAAAGTCCACACTGTTAGACCGATTTTTACCAAACTTGGCATACATGTATGTCTTGATACGGGGGGGGGGGTGTTATAGGTTAGGTCAAAGCCGTCTAGGACTCACAGTTGAGAGGTCACGGGTTCGAAACAGTTACACATTCGTGTTATTTGATGTTAATAATACTTATTTGGTTTCTAATTTATTTAGGCTTTTCTATATGCAGAAATTAGGTGTAGCATGGCACGCCGGGTAACAGCTAGTAATAAATAAATAAGTATGTATGTATGTATGTGGGTGTGTATATGTGTATGAACGTGGGTGTATGTGTATACACGTGTGCTAGATTAGTTTTAGAATTGGTATTACTATAAATTTGGTTATTTAGTATAGTTTTAGTATTAACATTGCATCCAGTAAAGTATTAGTTTTAGTACAAATAGTTGTAATAGTTATGTTAAGTTTGTATTAGTTACTTAGTTTGTATTCGTTAGTGTTTGTGTAAAAAAAAGAAATAAAAAAAGGGATATATATGACATTACTCAGAAAAAATAGATATATAAATATAAAAAAGATATATATAATATATATATGCATAAAAAAAAGGATATATACAACATTACCCAGAAAAAATAGATATATACATATTTTTTTTTTTTTATTTTTTTCCTTCTAAAAGTACCCCTTTTAGAAGGCCGTTTATTGTACTACATGCATCATACAAGATACAGTATATCACATGTATGTTTTTTTTTTTTCCTATCTTAGTTAATTTTGTTCAAGTTAGCAATTTAGTTAGGTTTACATATAAATTATTCACGTTAACTTAAATCAATTAGTATAAAACAAGGAGTATACAAATAAACTTATATATTCAGTAAGGTCCGCTTTACTTCAATAAAAATGCAATTTTTCATTTTTCACTCAATCTTTGAATAATATCTTTGCATAAAGTTAAGAATAATTTGTAATTATTAAAAAACAATTTATTTTCTTCAATAGGCCAATAGGTTATTTTCTTTCTAATTCTGTTTCTGTATTCGTTAAACAGTGTACAATTGTATATGATGTGGTGTGCTGTCTGTTCTGTATGTCTGTCACAGGGGCATGAATTTTCTCTTTTTATTTTAAATCTACTTAAATAGGATAGAAATACCCCATGTCCCGTGAGTACTTGTGTTGTGTAAAAATTTGTTTGTATGTTTGTATTACAAAAGTTTTGTATGATTGGGATAAATTTGAATAAATGGCGACCTTTGTTAGAGGTATCCCATTTTTGCTGCCATTCTGCAATTGATTCTAGTTTTAAGATATATTTTAAGTGAGTTTTTGAAAGTTTATTATATTCTATGGGTAGTGACGTATCTTTTGACGCTGCTTTGGCGAAACGATCTGCGATTTCGTTACCTTCGTCACCAGAATGTCCCTTTATCCATTTAAAATATATTGTATGCGTATTTTGGCATATTCTTAACAGTTGTCGTATTTTTTCTATTAGTACTTCATGTATGTCAGTGTTTTTGAGTTTTTGTAATGCTATCATGCTGTCTGTATGTATCTGTATAGAAGATGGTGTAGTGATGTGTTTATTAATGTAGTCTATAGATTTTAATATAGCAAGTTGTTCAGCTTGGTTGTTTGTACAGTAATGTCCAAGTCTAATTTTGAGTGTTGTTAATAGTTTATAGTCTTTGTATATGATTGTAGCTGCTCCAACGTTGTCATTGTCTTTACTGCCGTCTGTGTAAATCTGGTAATCTGTTTGTTTGTTTGTATATCCGTTGAGTTTGAGTGGTTTACCGGGATGTGTCCATTGAGTATAATGTATTGTCTTTTCCAAATCATCAGATTTTATGTTATTCGAGTCTTCGTTCAGTTTCAAAAGTTTATATTCTTTAATATATTGCTTTGCTAGAATGTCTATTGGCATTATTTTTGCTAAAACGCAGGCAGCATCATAAGAAATAGTCCTATAACCTTTTATTATTCTTAAAGCAATCAATCTCTGAACTCTTTGCAATTTGCTTAAGTTGTACTTCTTTTGCAGTCCTCTGTGCCAAATATGTAGTCCGTAAGTAAGTGATGGTACAATTGCTCCTATGTAAATGATGTGTAATGCTGAAGATTGCAGTCCCCATGTGTTACGAGCTGTGAGTCCTAAGTAGTTGATTAGTTTTATAAGTTTGTTTTGTAAATTTTCTATGTGTTTATTCCAAGTTAGTTTGTTATCTATTAATATTCCTAGATATTTTGTAACATTTGTTTTTGTCAGTTCGTTTCCTTGTAATGTAACGTGGATAGTCGGTTCTAATCTGCTTCGTGTAATTATCATGTAAGTTGATTTTTGATTATTGAATGTTAACTTGTTGTGTTTTGCCCAGTTTTCGACTGTGTTAATGATAATGTTAATATTGTTTTGTATTTGTTCTGGAATTCTGGATTTTACTAGTATTAAGATATCGTCTGCAAATGCTATTAGTTCTACGTTTGGTTGAGTATTAGTTTTCAGTAAGCTGTTCATGATAATATTCCAGAGTAATGGTGAACAAGAAGACCCTTGTGGTGTACCAATTGTCTGTCGTTTCATTTTCATTATGTTGTGTGTGATTATGTAAGTCTCTCTATTGGTTAAGTAGTTTTTAATAAGTGTATAAATGTTTTGAGGGCAGTTATATTCTTTCAAAGAGTTTAGGATTGACGGCCACCATGCACTGTCAAATGCTTTTTGTATATCTAATGAAATAAGTACGACATGATTTTTATTATTTAATGCTTGTTTTATAAATGTATTCATTTTCTCTAAAGCTTGAGAAGTTCCTGTTTGAGGAGTAAAACCAAACTGATTGCTATCAATTATATTATTTGAGTAAAGGAAATGTGAGAGCCTTCGATGAATAATTTTTTCCAGGATCTTCCCTCCAATTGGAATTAAACTTATCGGTCTAAGGGAAGATATTTCATTTGGTGGTTTATTAGGTTTCTTTAATAGAGTTAGTTTTGATTTCTTCCATAAATATGGAAATACACCTTGAGAAAAGCATTTTGAATAAATAGTATGCATGAAATTAGGATATTTTTGATAAACTGTTTGGATAATTTCGACAGATATGCCGTCTATTCCTACTGATTTTTTTTTATTTAAATTATGTATAATGTCAGAAAGCTCGAATTTTGTTAAAGGTAAGTCATTTAAGGTGTTGGGCGGTATTTGAGAACAAGTTCTTAATAATTTATGTTTTTCATTGTCTGTTTCATAATTGTCGTTGCCTACTATATTCTTAATTATATATTCGTAAGTAGATTCAATGTCAGTAGTGTAGGTTCCGTCTTCTTTTAGAATAGTTTTCAAATTTAGATTTTCAGGTAAATTTTGTTTAGAATATTTGTAGGGCCAAGACCAAGGATTTGTAAAATCTATGGAATTACAATAGTCTTGCCAGGACTTTAGTTTTTTCTTCTAATTTTTCTGAGGTATATTTGTCTTTTTTGGAAATATAATATTTTGCGTTCTTCTTTGAAATTAGAATCATTTGGAGTACGCTGATATCGCCTTCTAAGACGATTAGTTTCCTTTCTTAGTTCAGATAAGTTTTCATCCCACCAGGGTGTATATTTATGGGGTTTCTGGTTATTTTTATGAAAATAAGTTTTGATTTTGAATGATTTGTTACAGGATTTAATCAAACATTTTTGAAATTTATTTAGACAATCGTTTATTTCAGTGTTATTAGCTATTGCAGAAAGTTGAATATCTGTAGTATTATCTAGAGATAACTTAAATGATTTTATAATTACTGACTCTAAATTTTCCTCGAAATAATTCTAATTAGCATTTTTTGTAATATATCTTAAACCATATGTTTTGTTAGGAGAATAAAAAACAGGATGTTCTATTGTGTATGTTATTAGAAGGTGGTCAGAGAAAACTTCATTTGTTAGAATATTCCAATTTTTAATATAATCTGCTAAAGATGGTGATGTTAGTGTGACATCTATATTGCTAGTTCCTCTTGGACCATCAAAAGTAGGAAGGTTTTTGTCAATATTTGCTAAAAATAAATTGTTCGATACAATGTAATTTTCTAATTTCCGTCCTCTTGAATTTGTAATTTTGTCATAATAGAATTTTGATCTACAATTGCTGTCCATTCCTATTAGGATATTTTCTGTTTGGAAGTCTTGTAATATTTTATCTAATTTACGAATATCTATGTCTATGTCTCTGTTTATATCAAAATAAGCGCTAACAATTATACAATTAAACGAATTATATTTTATTTGAATAACAGTTATATCGTTGTCTGAATATTTATTTAATAATATAGCATCTATATTTTTATTTAATAACATTATTTTAGTGCGAGAATTTCCATTTCCTCCAATAAGAGATTTATATTTTGTATCGAAATGCATTTTTTTATGAACATATGGTTCCTGTATTATACATATAAAAAAGATATACATATAAAAAAGATATATACATATAAAAAAGATATACATATATATATGTATATATATATATATATATATATATATATATATATATATATATATATATAAGCTCTTAACTGTATTAATAGTGCTATACTGTGTATTAGTATTGGTTTTAGTGCAAATAGTTCTATTAGTATCTAAGTAACATGTTAGTCGTAAGCAATGACATAGGTTAAAAAAAAAAGGAGTACAGGTCATAAAAATTACAGTTCATTGTCATACACTGTCCTAAACACAAAATTACAATCCCTCTCACACGACTCTCTAACACTACACTTGAGGGCGGTGAGGATCTAGACGTTTTCTGCCCTTAAACACCCAATCCATCCATCCTTCGGAGGAAAGTGCTAAAAAGGCAATTCGGAAAGTATTAAACTTGAAGAGGAAAACGTCCTGTAAAAATCATTTTAAAAAATTGAAAATGTTAACAGTTCTAGCACTATACATTTTAAAGGTTCTAAATATTACAAAAAAACATCTCACATTATATAAAAAAACATGGGGATATTCACTCCTATGCCACAAGGCAACGTAATCTAATAGCACTGGGCAAGCACTGTACATTTTAGCACTTTCCTCCGAAGGAAAGTAGCTATTGAGGTTGGACTCATAACTGAATTTTTGAAAAATTTCTTCAAATCTTTATCGATCCTACCTAGTAGACACCGAAAATTACCCCCGTTAACATTTATATATATATATATATATATATATATATATATATATATATATATATATATATATGTGTGTGTGTGTGTGTCTCTGTTAACACGATAGCGGCCAGATTTTTTGTTTTTTCTTCACGAAACGTGGTATATAGCTTTCAATTAGCAAACGATTGAACCAGTTCGTTAACCATCAAAATCGGTCCACCGGGAGGGGGGGTTTACCCCGGAGCCAAAACACTAATTTGACCATGCCAGCCGTAGTTTTTGTTATATTTCAACGAAACTCGGTATTCGTTATGTTGATCTAAAGAGAGAAATGCTTTGTAAAAATAAACTAAATCGGTTCATTAGGAGGGGGGGGGGGTTTACTCCGGACCCACATTACCAATTTGCCACTGCCAGCCGTAATTTTTGTTACATTTAAACGAAACTTGGTGTTCGTGGTGGTAATCAACAGAGAAAAATGGGTTGTAAAAATAAACTAAATCGGGTTATTTGGAGGGGGGGGGGGGGTTTACTCTGGACCTAAAGTACTAATATACTCATACCGGTCGTAATTTCTGCTATATTGTAACAAAACGCGGTATACGTCGTGGGTATCTCATGAGAAAGAAGTGTTGTAAAAATGAAGTAAATCGGTCTATTGGAAAGGAGGGTTTACTTTAAACTCTGTTTCATGGCCAGACGTAGGTTCCCAAAGGCGCCGCGAGGAGCGCTATCTCCCACAAGGGGGACCGTATCCTGTTTCTGCGTCAGATCAAAAGACGGAAAATGAAGATTTTGTGTATTTATTAAGTAGTACTGTATCATGTATTAACATTTCTCAGGAAGTAAATTATTTACAAAATTAATAATTGAACAGTTCTCATAAGAAATGTAAATTAGTAGAAGTATTCACGTTTTTATTTTATTTATATACTAGGTTATTTACAGCAAATTATTCAGTAATGTAGTCTACACTACAAAAATTCTGAGGAACGTGCTTAGTTATGCAGCTCCTGCGTGACGGACTTTTTTTAAAAACAGGCTTGCGTACATGACAGCAACTTTATAAAACCAATTACCTAAGGAATTGAAGAAGGAGGAGAATAACAAGTTGTTTTCCAAAAAAAATGTAAGAATTACATGGCAAAACATCCCTATTATACAGTTAATTTTTTTTTTTTTAACCTACTAACTCCTGGCACATTCATTGCTCTAATTATCACCAAAATTTTGTTATCTGTTTTATTTAATTGATTGTATGGAAATGGCATATTTAAAAAAAATTCATTGAGATATTTTATTTATTGTTAAAATCTTTAAATGTCTTGACGTTCCTATTTCCACTGTTCAGTGGGTTAATGGAAAAAAAGATTTATTTATTTAATATATTGAAAAATATTTTTATTCGATACTTTATTTAAGGCATTAAATGCTATTCTATAAAGGGGTTAGAGACAAGCCCTTGCAACAACTTGAGAAACAACTTGAAGTTGTTGCAACAACTTGAGACAAGCCGTATCGTCCACAATCGTACAGCAAAGTCTCAAATCTGAAAAACGAGATTTTCCATATTCGATAGTCTGACATGGTAGGGACGATATAATGAGAAGTTTTATTTAGACATCTCCCTCCTTAAAAGGTATTCGCTTCACAGGGAAAATTATTAAGCCTTTTTTTTACCTATATAGGGTGTATTGCGAGTAAATGACAATACTCCAGGGGGCGAAATCAGACAAACAATTTATTTCAACACCACCAAACACACAATTCTATCTTCTTTACAAAACAATGCGTGTTTTTTCAAGTACTCCAATTTTCCTGCTTGTACACATTTTTTTTCAACTTTTCATTGCATAAATCAACTTTTCAACTTTTAAATCAGCATTACATTTATTTACATCCATTATTCACAAATATCTCATTTAAACTGCAATATCAATTCAGAAAGTAAAAACTAATAAAAGTTCCTGGATATTAACAACTTTTCGAAAATCACTTATTTACCAAACGAAATCCTACAGGTTTCCGAATCATACGAAAGTTGTAAAATTTAATCAGCATTATAACGGTTTACTCATAATTGAGATTATCTCTCCTTTCATATTGTAATTGGAATAAAAGAGGAATGAAACAACGAATATAAACAAAACTAATAATATGTTCATTTCTGTAATAATAAAAAAATTAACAAATTTCTTTGTGTAATTTACATTTAATAATTAGTGACGAGCTTTCATTAGGTTCTACTTTTAGCACTTTCCTCCGAAGGAAAGTAGCTATTGAGGTTGGACTCATGACGGAATTTTTGAAAAATTTCTTCAAATCTTTATCGATCCTACCTTGTAGACACCGAAAATGACCCCCGTTAAAATTTATATATATCTATATATATATATATATATATATATATATATATATATATATATATATATATATATATGTCTGTTAACACGATAGCGGCCAGAGTTTTTGTTTTTTCGTCACGAAACTTGGTATATAGCATTCAATTAGCAAACGATTGAACGAGTTCGTTAACCACCAAAGTCGGTCCACCGGAAGGGGGGGGTTTACCCTGAACCCAAAACACTAATTTGACTATGTCAGCCGTAATATTTGTTATATTTCAACGAAACTTGGTATTCGTAGTGGTAATATAGAGAGAAAAGTGAGATATAAAAATGAACTAAATCGGTTCATTAGAAGGGGGGGGTTTACTCCGGACCCACAACACCGATTCGCCACTACCAGCCGTGATTTTTGGTATATTTCAACGGAACTCGGTATTCGTAGTGGTAATCCACAGGTAAATAACTGTTGTAAAAATAAACTAAATCGGTTCATTAGGAGGGGGGGTTTACTCCTGACCCAAATTCTTAATATACTCATACCGGTCGTAATTTCTGCTGTATTGTAACGAAACACGGTATACGTCGTGGGTAACTCATGAGAAAGAAGTGTTGTAGAAATGAGCTGAATCGGTCAATCGGAAAGCGGGAGTTTAATTTGTAATATATTTCAATAGAAAAGCCCGTCAGACGTAGGTTCACAAAGCCGCCGCAAGGAGCGCTTTCTACCCCTAGAGTGACTGTATCCTGTTCCTGCGTTAGATCAAAATACGATAATATGAGGTTTTTTGTATTTATTACGAAGTGTAATAGGTACCATGTGTAAACATAACTCTGGAAGCAAATTATTAATTGATCAGTTACTCATTACAAATTTAAAAGAGAACTATTCATGTTTTTATTTTATTTATGTAGGATATTTTAAGCAAATTGTTCTGGAAAGCAATCTACACTACCCAAATTCTGAGGAAAGTGCTTAGTTATGCAGCTCCTGCGTGACTGACTTTTTGAATTGATTTTGTGATTTGAAGGCAAAATGTTGAACACTGGATGTGCATTAGTCTTAAGCAAATTTAATGCTGATTTAAAAAAAAAAAGTAATGAAACGTTAAAAAAAAGTGTGTACAAGAAGAGAAAATTTGAGTTGGCCAACAAGAAGCACGCTTTTTTTCTAAACCTTCAGAACGGCATATCTCTGGAACGGAGTGAGATAGGAATGTTTGTTTGGTGGTGTTTTAACTACATTTCTTGCCTAGTTTTACCCCCTGGAGTATTGTTATTAACTTAAGATAAAAGCTTTAACACTCCGTGCCAAAGGTCGTGGGTTCGATTCCAACTATGGACTGGTGGATATTCTTTAGAAAAAAGAAAATGCATCAGCCCTATCCTGGCTAGAAAAGGGATGTAACCTATAGATAACCCGTCCCAAAATTTTTAATTAATAATAATGGACATTTTATGTTTTTTCAACCCATATATATATATATATATATATATATATATATATATATATATATATATATATATATATATATATATATATATATATATATATACCAAATAAAATATTAGGAGGCACTTACAGTTTAGTTTGTTACCCTAAATACTGTAATGCACAGAAGGTTTGCATAACCACAATCCACAAGGCGCATTACACAAGGCAAAATATAAACTTCTCACTATATATTCAATTTAATATTTATATTAAATGATAAATATGACATTATTTAAACAATGATCTAGACACGGAAGAAGTGTACGGGAAAAGTTGTAAGTACCAACAAGAAAATAGTTCTCAAAAAAAATAAGTTATAATATCTAGTAGTTGAACATCCAGATTTCTTCCACAAGTCCCTTCAACAATTTATTAATGTTTCTTAAAATAAGAAAATAAATTCAACCCTCTAATGAGAACATTGCTATTTTCAATGTTCAGTAAATAGCGTCAATTTACAGGTTAATACATTTTTTTTTTTTTTTTTTTTTTTTTTTTTTTTTTTTTTTTTTTTTTTTTTTTTTACGGCGCATCTACAACTTGGCCATTAGCGCCGGGCTATCTACAGGTTGCCGCCCTTTTATAATGCCAACAGCACATGGTCGGTCACCCATTCAGGTACTGACCACGCCCGACGTTGCTTAACTTCCGTGATCTACGGGAACCTGTGTATTCAACGTGGCCTGTGTATGGCCGTTGGCTACATTTTTATTTTATTTTAATTTTGACATCCGTTTATTATTAACTAGGAATTTTAGGACGGGTTATCTATAGGTTACCACCCTTTTCTAGCCAGGATATTGGTGATGCCTTTTCATACATTTTTAAGGATTAATACAAATGATTAAAAAAATAAGAATTTTAAAAGTGAAAATCAGGTGTTGTGCTAAACGTCCATGTAACTTATGTGAGACAATTCATATCAAATGGTGCAAAGGTGTTTCCTTGATCATTTTAGAAAAAAAAATGATATTTTTATCACCAATTACATATAAGATCGGTAGCTCAAAACATTTTTTTAGAGTCGTTTGAAAATTTCTGCCATCTTTGTTTCACCGCGCATGCTGATTCTGGAGTTTATAAGCTCTTATTGATAACTCATTTTCTCGGGATTTGTAACTTACAGACTAATAATTTGAACACCATTGTTTTCCTGACAGCCTGGTCTGTCTTTTAAGTCCAACTTACTATTTGAATATTTTGAAGTCCAAAACCTGAAAACTGTCATTGAAAACAACTGTTTATATTTCTCAAAAGGTCAGATTTATGGATTCTGATTATAAATAGAACTAAAATATTATTTGTTGTACTGTACCTAGATAAAAAGTTTTAAACCCAATTAAAAAGAGTTATTAAAAGTAAAAAGTTCAAAAATAATATACGAATAATGTGGTGTGTAGAGAGGAATTACTGTAAAGTGGATTCTTTTTAATATTCAAACGACGGTGTATAATCCTAAACAAACCAAAAGATATATCCAAAAAATACAGTCCGAACACACTATTCTACGCGGGTGAAGTCGCCGGCACAGCTGGTACACAATAATATTTAAGTGGTGTATAATAATATTTAAACTGAAGGTGATCACTTATTTACTTTTGTTTGAGTATTTAATAATGTTTTATCCAATATTTGTATTGCATTCTTTTCACAATTATACGTCCATAGGATGGCGCACATTTCCTTTTAGCACTTTCCTCCGAAGGAAAGTAGCTGTTGAGGTTGCACTCATGACGGAATTTTTGAAAAATTTCTTCAAATCTCTATCGATCCTACCTAGTAGACACCGAAAATGACCCCCGTTAAAATTATATATATATATATATATATATATATATATATATATATATATAGATGTCTGTTAACACGATAGCGGCCAGAGATTTTGCTTTTTCTTCACGAAAAATGGTATATAGCGTTCAATTAGCAAACGATTGAACGAGTTCGTTAACCACCAAAATCGGAGTGGGGAGGTTTACCCCGGACCCAAAACACTAATTTGACCATGCCAGCCATAGTTTTTGTTATATTTCAACGAAACTTGGTATTCCTTATGTAGATCTAAAGAGAAAAATACTTTGTAAAAATAAACTAAATCGGTTCATTACGAGGGGGGGGGGGTTTACTCTGGACCCCCATTACCAATTTGCCACTGCCAGCCGTAATTTTTGTTACATTTCAACGAAACATGGTATTCGTGGTGGTAATCAACAGAGAAAATTGGGTTTTAAAAATAAACTAAATCGGTTTATTTGGAGGAGGGTTTACACCGGACCTAAATTACTAATATACTCTCACCGGTCATAATTTCTAGTCTATTGTAACGAAATGCGGTATATGTCACGGCTATCTCATGAGAAAGAAGTGTTGTAAAAATTAAGTAAATCAGTCTATTGGAAAGGAGGGTTTACTTTAAACTCTGTTTCATTAGAATTAGCCCGCTAGACGTAGGCTCCCAAAGCCGCCGCGAGGAGCGCTATCTCCCACTAGGGGGACTGTATCCTGTTCCTGCGTCAGATCAACGAAGGAATATGACGTTTTTGTGTAGTTATTAAGTATTGTAGTATCATGTATAAACATAAGTCTGGAAGCAAATTATTTACAAAATTAATAATTGAACAGTTCTTATAACAAATGTAAATGAGCAGAACACTTCACGTTTTTATATTATTTATAAAGGTTATTTACAGCAAGTTATTCAGTAATGTAGTTATGCAGTAGTAGTGTACTGTGTACAGTTTTTTGCTTTTTTAAATGTCCTGAGCATTTGTCTATTTGATCTTTTAGGCAATGAAAATGTATGTATATAAATAAACATATCATTATGTAAATCACTCCTTATCAACATTAAAGGAAACGGTGGAATAGTGCACGTGGACGGTATTTTGCCTAAGTAGAAGAAATGTGAGGTTTTTTAAATATACAATACGTAAACTGGTTGTTATTGAAGTTAATTCATTATGTATTCAAATAATTATAAGGTTAGTAGCTGTATGTAATGAAAAAAATGCTAAGATGACAAACCCCTTTTAAAACAGCGTGTAGAAAATGGACTGCTTATTTGATGATAAAATTAGCTTCAAAGAGTATTTTAAGAAATTGTATGAGGGTTTTTTTAAAGTAAATGTATAACAAAAATAAAGAGGGATTTTATTGTAAATTGATAATAACTTTATTTGTTATTCTAATAGTTTTTAAATAAAACGTTAAAATATGAAAAACAATAAATAAATTTCAGTTGAAGAGTATTTAAAGTAAAAATGTGTTATTCTCATATACATATATATGAGCTCTTCGGAGAAAGGTTTAAAAATATATCATTTAATATTTGCGTTTCCAATATTAGTTTTTCCTATTCGTCCTCAGAATAAAGCACCATTGAGAAGAATCTCATATCTACGATTCAGCAAAACCTCACCGTCATCTCAATATCTCCCTTCTCGCCTTCATATCAGGGGATCATGGATCAACCAAGGACACGGATTAAAGATTACATTCATATTCAGAAGGATGACGTATATCGCTGGATGCTTTCTTGATTTATTGTTCTTTTGGATCTATCTTACTCAGCAATTTTCATGTGAATGGCTCAGAATTCTAGTCTTAGGTAGAAATATTTAATATTCCTACTATATGTTATAGGACGAACACATAGAGCTACCTACATAAAAACGTATGTATATATATATATATATATATATATATATATATATATATATATATGCGTGTAATGTATATCTCGATTACAATTGAAATATAGTTTATAACGCTGTGGACATTGAAAACGACTTCTGGATGCTTTATTTGTTAAGCCCCCAATTAATCTATATTTAACTATTAGCCGCGCTCCCAAAAGTAGGAGTTTTCTTCTCCGTCCCAAATTTGTACATTTTTTAAAACTAATCTAAAAAAATTCCGACTCGCAGGAACTGCGTCATCTTAGCGCGGTTCAGTTCTTATCCCTAGTGTCATTTGGGAAGATAGAAACCGTTATTATTTTGGTTCAACCTTTCCCCCGTAAACAAAGGGCCCGTCACCAAGGAGCAGCGTACTCTCATACCTGGAATGGCACCCACCACTGGTTGGCAAACCCAACTAATGCAAACACTTATTTCAAATATCAAAACAAATATCAAAATGTTTCTAATTTTCTTGATTTCTTCTACAGTAATACTAATTCTATAAATAAATGCAGTTAAAAAAAACAAAAACCCATTAAAATTTGAGCTAAACAACTACAAAAACCCGGTCAAAAGAACAAAACAAACACATTTGAAGTTTTAAGCACTTATTTCTCCGAATGAAAATGCCTAATCAAAAATTTCTTTAGAATCTTTTTTGTAGAGAATTTAGAAAGCTTTCGAATGGTAAAGTTCTCAACCGTTTTAGAGATATTAAGGAAAATTTACAAACTTACTAAAACTTTTCATGTCTGTTCATAAAATATTTTATTCTAGCCCTTCCTTAACACCAAACGTAACCAAAATTTCAACATATTAGTTTTGATGAAAGTTGAACATGCAGACAAAGTTTCAATTGAATCCCATGATTCTAAGTACCCAAACCAAAAACGGTATTCAACTACTATTTTTCCAATTTTCTCAGAAACGGTTAAAGCTATCGCCTTGAAAATGGTTCCATTCGTTTTCCTTGGCCAATAAGCTTATAAAACGAGTACTTACAAGCATATGAACTCAAAAACGTAAGCGTTACGATTTTTTTTGCGCGAATTTCGCCCCAAACGCCATCTTCTGGTGTGCGGATTTTGCTGGTTAACAAACTTGACTTTTCAAATTGGACGGCGGATTTTTTTACCAAATTTCATCAAAATCGGACCATTAGGGAAGCCAGAAATGAGCGAACAGACAAATATATATATATATATATATATATATATATATATATATATATATATATACAAATTTGAACCACCGTTATTTTCGGTCTCTAGGGGTTCTGAAACGCGAAATTTTCTAGTCGGCACTTCCGGATTGTTTCATAAGATCTACCTTATAAGCGGGGTTCCTCTCTATGAAGGGAGGGAGGAACCGCTCTAATAAAGAAGCCCACATTTTTTTTTTTTGTTTCGCGTAGTATTTAGCAATAACGTTGGGACCAAAATCGTAACTAATATCAAACACAAGTGCAGATTTCATGTTTCCCCACTCCAAGTCCTGACATGATTTTGTTTTTAGTCAAATAATTGTAGTTTTATCCACAGATTCAATTAAAACTATTTTAGAGGAGTAAACATCACAGTAACATAAGGCAGGTCTGCTGTCATTGAAATACTGAAAGTATTATAGGATAATTCAAATGCTTATTTTATTATAAGTATTCCTCTAAAAACATCGGTTTCAATATTTAACCTGAATGTTTACATTAAAAGTTCTTCATATCATGATGAAATATCTGAAACTTGTTACTGAAGGTAGTTTTTATAGTGCTTCGTCATCTGAATCTAGACGCTTCAGAGAATCTACAGGTATATTTTTCATGTTGAGTTCGCCCTTCTTTCGCTCTCAAAATTCACAGAGAATGAAAACAATCTGGATGGAGACTGCCATAGGAAGGCGGATACGAAAGGCGAACTAAACACTCCACTACCGATCTGCTGGGTGATGATGTAAATAAAATGCTCTTTTTGTTGATAGTGAAGTTCACACTAATTCCTGGTTAATTTTTTTTTTTTTTTTTTTTTTTTTTTTTTTTTTTTTTTTTTTTTTACGGCGCATCTACTTCTAGGTCATTAGCGCCGACATCCAGGGTGCAGCGAGGAATTTTCCCAGCGAGCCTTGAGATGAGGAAATTCCTGCCGGAAGTGGGAATCGAACCCACCATCTCCCGCTTATGAATCCAGCGCGCTAGCCACTAGACTACGGGAGACCCTTCCTGGTTAATTATATATTTTATTGTATATATATTATGTTTATTAATGTAAATGTTTTGAATGTACTCTGGAGTTCATCCTTATGGAAAAAATATTCAAATGCCTTTTTCTGAAAATTACCTTTTGTTGGGTTCGCCTTTCGTATCCGCAACACATCACATTTAACATTAACAATTTCGCTGCAGCTGTCATTGTTTGGGAATACCTCAGTATCGGGTTCATTTTCTGTTTTAATTTCTCATGGAGACATTTTTTTTTTCATAAGAAATTCATAAAAAAAATCTTCCAGTCAGCCGATTTGAAAACGGAATAAACTGTTGGAAAGCCCAAACAATACTTGTGGCAACTGTCATTACCTAGAGCTGTAAAAGTAAATTCCCTCCATTTACGAGCCTTTTGAATCTAAAGGGAAAATTACTGAGGGGAGCGTCCTTCCGAAAAGACACTCGTAAGCGGGAAGGATCGATAGTGTCCTTCCGTAATGACACCCGCAGCAAAAGTGTTAAATGTAAATTGAAACAATGGTAGCAATGCGTAAATTAAATATGTATTTTGTAATATGTATTAGTGCTTATTACTGTAAATGTGAAGATGTGGAGCCCTTAAATAAATTTTAAATAATATAATTCTAAAAGTCCATTTTATTATTTTTGGTCATCTTATGCGTACCGTAGAACCATTTTTTTTTATCAATGAAACATTTGTGTCATCTAAGATCATAATAATAAAAATAACGTTACCTAGCCGGTGGAATAGTAAGCTCCTCAAATGCGATTTAGCCTAGGACTGTAGAAATCCCCAAATCCAAAATCCTAATGACATATCTATAGAAGTATCTCGGGATTTATCTATCCACCAACGATAATTGATAGTAGGATTATCCTCTCGTTAAGATATCTCCCTGAGATACTGCTTCCGTTCCTGTCCCGATATCCTTCAGCTCTTGTAGACACAGCTATATGCGTTAATCCCTTATTGTCTAATGAACGGTTACTGATTATATTGTTCTATGAAATTTATGACATAATATGTTTTGTACTTTGTTCATTTTTTTATGGAGAACCTGATAAAGTTTCTTTAGAAATGGGATTACTGTTTTATCAAAGGTTATCTGCAAGTAACTCAAAAATCAAATTAATTAAATATACTTGTGTTATCATTTGATTGGTGAAACTTAGTTATTCTGGGCTGAAATTTCATTTGAAAGGGATCCCCCAAGACACCACTTACGCCAAGTTATGCTTTGGGAATTCAATAAAGCAGAAAATGCTGCTTCAAGTTATCAAAAATTTATAGAAATACATATATGGCGAAAATGGCATTATTAAGCGAAAAGTGCAGCGGTGGTTTGAACCATTTTAGGCTGGAAAATTTGAAGTCAAGCCTCGTACAGGTTCGACCAACAGAGCTTGATGACACTGCCAACAATAAGGTTTAGGGACAACCTTATTGTCCGGGCTGGACCTCCGGGTCCTTCTCTTCCCCTCTCCCGCCAGAGGTTGGCACGCCACAAAAAAAAAAAAAAAAAAAAAAAAAAAAAAAAAAAAAAAAAAAAAAAAAAAGCTACTGTAGAAGAAAACCGTATATTTCGTATATTTGTCTAACTGGGCTCATGATTTTAACGTTACTAGGAACTGGTTGTGCGAGGGGTACTAGTCACATATAAGTTTGGATTTTCGCTGATAACTACAGCTAGAGTGCAGTAAGTTGCAGCTAGATTACTAAATAACACTATTAAAATTACGAGCAACACATTGTGGTGAAGTCCATAATAACAATGTGATAATTTGATCCTGGAGTTCGCTCTCTTAGCTTCCTTTTTAGCGCGGTTCCTCCCTCCCTCCATAGGGAGGAACCCCGCTTATGAGGTTGACCTCATGATGCAATCCGGAAGTGCCGACCAAAAAATGTTTCGTTTCAGAACCACTAGAGAACGACAATAACGGTGGTTCAAATTTGTATATATATATATATTTGTCTGTTCGCGATCTAGCACCTCGAATAATGGTCCGATTTTGATGAAATTTGATACAAAAATCTTTCGTTTAATTTGAAAGGTGAAGTTCGTTAAGTATCTGAATCCGCCCACCGGAACATGGTTTCGCGCGAAAAAATCGTTGCGCTTACTTCATATGCTTGCAAGTACTCGTTTTATAGGCTTATTGGCCTAGAAATAGCTTTAGCCGTTTTCAAGAAAATTGGAAAAATAGTTGTTGAATAACGTTTTTGGTTTGGATACTAAGAATCATGGGATTCAGTTGAAACATTTTCTGCCTGTTCGAATTCCATCAAAACTAATATGTTGAAATTTTGTTTACGTTTGGAGTTAAGGAAGGAGTAGTATAAAATATTTTATTAACAGACATGAAATGTTTTGGTAACCTAATGTTTTTGTTAGAAATATAGCTTTCCAAGAGAGAGATTCCTTATGACTATTTCCAACTGCCTATCGGGGGTTGGCCGACCCATCCAGGTAAGATCATAAATCAAGACCTTTCAAGAAAGTTGGAACCAAAATAATAACTGTTTCTACTTTAATCTTCCAAATTCTTATAGGGATAAGAATGGAACCGCACTAAGATGATGCAGTTTCTGCGAGTCGGACTTTTTTTCATGAAGGCTACCAGTATTTGTCAGCACCAGTGTCATTAAATATTTCAGAATCCATATAGACTATGAATGAATAACAACTAGGTGAAATGCCTCATTAACATGTAAGATAAGAATTGATTGATTTAACTTGAAAATCGCTAAAAGCCGGAACGTTATTTAAATAAAGTAATGGCTGATATACAAGTCATATGCAACGGGGGCTTTGTATTTTCACAATAGTGAAAACAAATTTCAAATCAGGTAAACAGAACTGTTTAGGAAACAATTGAGAACCATTTACTTTATATTCAGCGGAATGTGCCATTAAAATTTCTGAACTTCACTGTCCGATATATTTTCACACGAAGGATCTATTTAAAACTCATTTTTAGTGCTATTTAGAGCTACTTTTACCAACGTTTTCCCTCGAGAAGTAATAATGGTCAATCTGGTAAAGAGAAAAGTTAATAACCCACTGTTGAAGTATCAGAAAAAAAAAGTCCGACTCGCAGGAACTGCCTCATCTTAGCGCGGTTCCGTTCTTATCCCTAGTCTAATTTCGAAAGATTAAAATAGAAGCAGTTATTATTTTGTTGAGAGGAGATCGTTGACCGTTGATGATGCAAGGTAGGGATTGTCCGGGTTCGGTCACTGCTACTTAATAATACATACCCCATATGTGTATGTATGTGGGCATATATATGTACATATGTGTGCGTGTATATGTGTATGTGTATATGCATATATATAAATATATATATATATATATATATATTATATGTATATATATAAATATATATATATATATATATATGTTAGGTATATTTACATAGATATGTGCATATATTAGTGTTAAATATGTCCTACTTGTATTTACAGCCCTGATGAAGGCTTGAAGTTCAAGCCGCAACGTCGGCACAATAAAACCATTTTTACGATAAAAGTAGCAGTGACCGAACCCTGACAGTTATATTTTGGTTCCAACAGTCTTGAAAGGTAGGATTTACAATCTTACCTGGAAGGGTCGGCATCACTAGAAACATTCCCGCTAGTTACAAGGTCTTGGAATCTTGGAACTCTATATTTCTAACAATAAATTGTTTTTGTTATTTTACTAAACCTGTTTTATTTTCGAATACATTATCCAACTATAAGCAATTAAAAAATAACAAGGAATAAAAAACAGACAAAAAGAACAGTTCGAATAAGCGAAATCAATTACTTTAAAGCTTTAAGCTCTTATTTCTCCGATTGTCATCGCCTAATCAAAACTTTCATTAGAACCTTTTATGTAGAGCATTTAATAAGCTTTCTAATGGTATTCTTCCGTTTACCAAGATTTTCAACCGTTTTCGAGATATTAATGAAAGTTCCCAAAATTTACATTATTTCTAGCAACAGAAAATTGGTCTCATTTTTCATATCCTGTTTTACACACAACATTTTCCCAATATAAGAAATTACAAAAATAAAAAGCAATAAAAAACAAAGGGAAAGAGACAAAAAGAAAGACAAAAACCCGTTCAGAAGAACAAAACAGACGTATTTGAAGTTTTAAGCACTTATTTCTCCGATTGACATAACCTGATCAAAAATAGTTTTAGAATATTTTTTGTAGAGAATTTGGAAAGCTTTCAAATAGTTTCTATCCACTTACCACGATTTCCCAACCGTGTTCGAGATATTAATGAAAGTATACGAAGTTCCCAAAACTTTTCTGTTCTGTTCATAAAATATTTTATTCTAACCCTTCCTTAACTCCAAACGTAACAAAACTTTCAACATATTAGTTTTAATGAAAGTAGAACATGCAGATAATGTTTCAACTGAATCCCGTAATTCTAAGTACCCAAACCAAAAACGGTATTCAAAAATTATTTTTCCGATTTTCTCGAAAACGGTTAAAGCTATCGCCTTGAAAATGGTTCCATTCGTTTTCCTAGCCCAAGAAGCCTATAAAAAGAGTACTTACAAGCTTATGAACTCAAAAACGTAAGCGTTACGATTTTTTTTGCGCGAATTTCGCCCCAAATGCCATCTTCCAGTGGGCGGATTTTGCTGGTTAACGAACTTGACCTTTCAAATTGGACGACGGATTTTTGTACCAAATTTCATCAAAATCGGACCATCAGGGAAGCCAGAAATGAGCGAACAGACAAATATATATATATATATATATATATATATATATATATATATATATATATATATATATATATATATATAAATATACACATATATATATATATATATATATACAAATTTGAACTACCATCATTTTCGGTTTCCAGAGGTTCTGAAACGCAAAATTTTCTAGTCGGCACTTCCGGATTGTTTCATTGTATCAACCCTATAAGCGGGGTTCCTCCCTATGAGGGAGGGAGGAACCGCGCTAAAAACATTGCAACCTGTAACGACTCGGGCAACAGTTTTGTAAAAAGGGCCTGACTTTTCTTTGGAAGAGTGTCATAAAACAAATTGATCCAAAGCCAAATATTTCTAAAGAAAGAAATTTCTATTGACAATAAAGACACAAGTTAAAATAGTACAATAGATGTTCTTCAATTATTGTGCAAGAACGTCATAAATCAAAATAAAACATAACTGAAAGCTATTAGTTTTTGGGACAATATTGGCATAAAAAGAAATATGCCTTTCTTGATGCAAAACTCAGAATAAAAAATGGATTTTCCTTTTGTGCTAAACTGTTTTAGAAAGAAATAATACATTCTTTTTCTAAAAAATGAAGAAGTTTCTTGGTTTACGATTCGAAGGTTACTGACTTGTGACGTTCTTGAAAAGAACACTTCTGAAATATGTTGTAATGCAAAAACGACACTTCTTATCTCTAGCGGTTAAAAATGAAGTTAAAGATATGATGGTACGTAGTTAAAGATATTATGATACTGCAGGCTTATGCTAATCTTTTAGGGCATTCCGAAAATAGTAATAACTCAAAATTGCCGAATTTCAACATATGACGTTCTTGAAACAAGTGAGCGATATATCCTTCCGTTATTCCAGGAATTATGTGCTATTCACCAATTAATAATAATAAAACTAAATAAATAAATTGAGGAGGACAAATTTATTTTATATGCCTCTCTGTATATAGATAATGTATTAGTAAATACAAATAATAATTAAAAAAAAATTAGCTTATAAGTCTGTTAGTTTTAGATTAGAAGAACGTTATTTATTATTAATTGATAATTATTTTTTATAACTTTTACTTATGTTAAGGATATATTTTTTTTGTATATTTTATATTTTTGTATAAAGACATGATAACCTCCACTACGTGATGTGAAACATTAATAAATACAACTTTTTTTTTTCTTCTTCTTCTTCTTCTTCTTCTATATCCTTCCAATACCCGCGGTCACCTGTGAGGTGCACCTGGCTCCTAATTTTTCTTTGGTTCCCAGAAGAAAAACGCCAGTAGTCTCCCCTCGTCCTACAATCCTCCTGTCTCCCCATCCTGCTGTCGTCAGAATAATTTTAATCTCCCCGAGAGTAAATAAAGCAGTAGTTTACGTACAAATAACCTTTCAGGTGAATGCGAGAACTATTGTAACTTATTGAAATTTCATATTCATTAATTACATTATTTTCATTTCCTAAATCAGGGAAATGTATTAATCTAAATAATTTAATTTCTCTAATTTTTCAAACAAATCTATAGAAAACTAGGGACTGTGCCTCCAGACCCTCCATATACTCGTATCTAGTGTTCGGCCCTCCAATCTTGTACCAGGTATGATTAGAAAACTTGCGAGACCTGTAAAGATTCTACTAATGCTAGAAGAAGCACTAGATACTCCAGGAAATATTTATGTTCGGAACATATAATACCTTTGTCTAATAATTGCTATATATCGAATATTCTTGCATCATAATATTAAGTTAAAAGTTCTTTTATTCTAATCTGAAGTTTGGCTCTGCGTTATAGTAACCTTCAATTACTTACATTTTTTTATGTTTACTAGTAATTTTCATTTGTATTATTATAAAATAATAATTTTTAAGTGCAACTTTTTCAAATTTCCAGGCGTTGTCACTTCATTTTACCGATATCCAGTTTCAAGACGTGCTTTCTTGAAATACCATTTTTATTATTATTTATTGCCTTAAATATGGCTTTTCCTCGTTATTTCCTTCACAAATATATTAAAATTACAAAAAAAAAATACAATTGTACCTATAGACACCGCGAGTAACGGAAGGTTAAATATTAAGAAGTAATTCTGAAATTCCTTCATGAATGCATCCTCAAGTCAAACAAATTTATTAATATGTCCTATCGTCCGTATTTTTTATTTTCTTGCCAAATTTCGAATATCGAAATTCGCAGTCCGTAAGACGGTTAAGACAAAAAAAAAAGGAATTTCACAAGAACAAATTCCTCATCAAAGAATGAACTGCATCACATATTTTTGTTATAAACATCTGATTAAATTAGTGGAAAAAAGACAGAAATATAAAACGTTCGTCCTGGAAGAGTGGCATAGCTGATAACAATCTTTATCACTACATAAATCCTTAAAACATGTATTTAACACGTTGAAACACAAAACGTCAAAGCGGATCAGAAACCTCCGGTAGACGTGTAGAAGTTCTATCTGGTAGATGTTTGGATTATTTTTTTTTATTTTGGTGTTACGCTATATATGCGATGTGCACCTTACACTTTTAATACATTACATTATTGTCTATATGTTTACTAAATGTAAACAAATAGACATTACGTTATTGTCAATATGTTTACATTTAGTTTGGATTAGGAACTGACCTTTCTTCTCTCCTTTAGCTGCCAACATTCTATACTCCTATCTTAGAATTATATACTGGTACAGTTGGAAAGATTCATGTAAGCCAATTTCGGGAGAGTTGTAATTATTCTTGTACGATAGAAGAGGTACATGATAGCACTTAATGTGTGAATTTTCTAACAATAAATATCACATTTTTCAAAACATCTTACCTTCTTTAATTGCGCCCATAGGTGACGGCTTGACGTACACGTCCTCCTGTTGTGGCGGCACAGTTTTTGTCGACAACCGCTGTATGGCGTCCGACAGCGAAGCTATCCTCTCGACTAGATAGCGAAGCGTACCCGTCGATCCTTGGTTCGTAGACATTGTCGAGCCACAAAGCACAGTCTTGCTAGAGAGCTCCATAGCGAATGCTGAGGCGCCGCTCCCCTACCACATGCACTGAGGGAACTTTGCCAGGTCCTTGACAAACTACATTCGGAACACAGGTGGTTTGGCTTTGTCGTCGGGAAATCATAAACATTGAGCGTTGCCCATGAATGAGCTGTGTCAAGTTCAATGACAACCCAATTTAATAGGTCAACAGAAGTTCAGGAAAGAACCTTTTGCTGTTCATTGAATCAAAGCGACCACGTGTGTCATCCTGAGGTTCAGCGTGAGTCCCCAGCATTTCTACACTCACCGATCTCCTTTACTAAAAAGTCCGACTCGCTGGAACTGCATCATCTTAGCGCGGTTCTATTCATATCCCTCGTGTCATTCTGTATACTTAGAATAGAAACAGTTATTACTTTGTTTAGATCATTCTTAATGTAAACACATATTCCAAAGAAAAGCAAGATTGTCGGCAAGGCACAAGAAACTATTCTAAGCGGAAATTACTCTTTCCGCCGTCCCAAGTTTCGCTCTACGAAGAATACTACGAATATGTTCCTGATTGACTTAACTTGCTTTACGAACATATGCATTTTAATGTTAAATGCAATTAAAAACACTAAACTACTCATTTTACTGTTAAATGCAATTAAACAAAATAAAATTGTACAAGAAAATTAGAACGTAGTGTTATATTTTAATGTACTACGCCACATACAACCACAAAATATAATTATATTTCTACTGTAGCATTTGGCTGCATGACTTCCTACAGGTTAAATATCTATCACCTCTCCTAGGATGCATCTTGATTTAGGACGTGCAATAAAAGCCTACCTGAAGCCTGCCTATAGCTCGACCCGGACAGGTGTCTGAGCCTACACAGAGAGTAAACATTCTCTTTCAGCAGGAACTGCGTCATCTTAAGAGGTATCCGTTCTCATCCATATTGTCATTTGCAAAGCTTAAAATATAACTAAACATTTTTTTTTTTATTTAATGAAAATTGTTAACACCCACAGGTTAGAAGCGGAAATTCCTCAATCTAAAGCAAGACTCTCAATGTCAATTCAAAATACAAACACGCTTCTCAATTACATGTCATGTTTTATTGAAAAAATGCAATCAAAATAACAGCAAGCAATAAAAACTAAGGCAAACCGAGAAAAAAAAGACAATTAAAAACGAAGTTAAACAGAAACAAAAAAAAACCAAAAAAAACAGTAGATACAATTATTAGTTTGTTTTGATCTTTCGTGAAAAATTATAAATATCTTTTCAATTTTATTATCGTGTTTTACTCCTACTAGAAGCAATAATAAAATAACAAGAAATAAAAACAGACAAAAAGAACCGTTCAAATAAACGAAAGTTTTATGCACTTATTTCTCCGATTGACATCGCTTAATCAAAAATGTCTTCAGAATCTTTTTTGTGGAGCATTTAGTAAGCTTTCTAATGGTAACCTAGATTCTCAACCGTTTTCGAGGTATTAATGAAAGTATACGAAGTTCCCAAAACTTGATATGCATGTTAATAAAATATTTTATTCTAACCCTTCCTTATGTCCAAACGTAGCCAAAATTTCAAAATATTAGTTTTGATGAAATTCGAACATGCAAAAAATGTTTCAACTGAAACCCATGATTTTAAGTACCCAAACCAAAAACGTTATTCAACAACTATTTTTCCAATTTTCTCAAAAACGGTTAAATCGCCTTAAAAATGGTTTCATTCGTTTTTCTAGGCCAAGAAACCTATAAAACGAGTACTTGCAAGCACATGAAGTAAGCGGAACGATTCTTTTCGCGCGAAATTCGCTCCAAAAACCATGTTCCGGTGGGCGGATTCTGCTAGTTAACAAACTTGACCTTTCAAATTAGACGAAAGATTTTTGTACGAAATTTCATCGAAATTGGACCATTTGTCTGGGAGCTAGAGAGCGAACAGACAAATATATATATATACACACAAATTTCAACCACCGTCATTTTCGGTCTCTAGGGGTTCTAAAACGCAAAATTTTCTAGTCGGCACTTCCGGATTGTTTCATGAGATCAACCTTATAAGCGGGGTTCATCCCTATTAAGGGAGGGAGGAACCGCGCTAAAAATCTCAATTCTCAGAATAATAAGAGCTAATGTTTTCTTCTGACCTTGATTGAAAGTTCCTACGTCAAGTAACCTATAAAACTAGTGTACCTGCAAGCTTATGAACTCGAAAGCTTATGAACTCGAAAGCGTAAGAGTTACAATTTTTTGCGCAAATTTCGCTCCAAAAACCATATTCCGGTGGACGGATTCTACTGGTTAACGAACTAGACCTTTCAAATTAGAGGAAGGATTTTTGTACTAATTATAATTAGTACAAAAATCCTTCCTCTAATTTGATGATAATTATCATAAAAATCGGCCAATTTTTGAGCTTGTGAGAGAGCGAACAAACAAATGTGTATATATAAATTTGAATTTCCGTTGTTCTGAAACATGAAATTGTTTTAGTCGACACTTACCGATTGCATCATGAGGTCAACCTTATTAGTGTGGTTCCTCCCTATGGAGGGAGGGAGGAACCGCGCTAAAAGTCTGAGGTCTCCCTCGGGGGACAGACACAAAAGTAAATACTACATACAGGTATACATTACATATATATATATATATATATATATATATATATATATATATATATAAATATAGTACTCCTTTTTCTTATGTGCTACTTTATTTTTGGCTTGCCCTATATGTTTCGTAGCCTTTATGTCACCTCCTCAAGGCCACGAAACATGTAGGGCAAGCCAACAATAAAGTAGTACATAATATTTTTTACCTGCGCCATATATATCCAAAAAAATAAATACACTTAATTAATGGTCAGAAATATGTGGAATAGAATATATATATATATATATATATATAAATATATATATATATATAGATATATAGATATATATATATATATATATATATATATATATATATATATATATATATATATATATATATATATATATCTGTCTGTTCGCTCTCTCACAACCTCAAAAATGGACCGATTTTGTTGAAATTTAGTACAAAAATCTTTCGTCTAATTTGAAAGGTCAAGTTCGTTAACTAACAGATTACGTCCACCGGAATATGGTTTTTCAAAAAATCTTAACTCTTACATTTCCGAGTTCATATGCTTGCAGGTGTATATGGTATATAGTATTTATATACCCACGAGGGCCCTGAGAAGCAGATACTGTAGAGGTATCGGATTCATGACCATACGGTACACTAGGGAGATAGTGTAGTCAGTACTGTGCTCCGACCGCCTGATTTTCCCCTTACTGCGTTGACTACTAGGGTCATTAGCACCAAGGTACCCATTAATTAATTAATTGAAGGCCTGTTTGGCCTAGGGACGTTTAGGGAGGCCGAATTCAACCCATGGGCGAAGACACTAGAAGCTAGCTGGTCCACCAGCTTATTATTCCAGTGCTCTACCACTGAGCAAACCTCGCTCCCATATATATATATATATATATATATATATATATATATATATATGTGTGTGTGTGATACAAGGGAATATGTATATTTATGTACATTGTTGGTACATAATAGGTAGGATCGATTTTAATTAGAGGAAATTATCAATTATTTCATTAGATAAGCCTACGAAAATCAAATCAGCTCTTGTCCAAGAGGAAGATGTTGATGGATTGAAAGCATTGATTGATTGATGGTAGCCGACGATAATCCATTCAATCTGACGGCAACCTGAACCCCAATCCAATATTCTACTATTTAGGCCGGACGCTGATAACCTCAATCTCCAGATTATAATTATTGGTTAATTTTCCTTTTATTGGCAAATTCACATTTCCTTATTTCAATATAAGTAAAAAAAAATATGGCAATCAAAAATTTTCCAATTTCTGGAAGTGGTTTCTATTCAGCAAAGGAAATTTGCAATAATTTTTTTTTCTTAAGTTAGATTAATTAAAAAATCGCGCCGACATCCAGGGTGCAGCGAGGAATTTTACCAGCGAACCGTGGGATGATAAAATTCCTGCCGGAGGTTGGGAATCGAACCCACCATCTCCCGCTTATGAATCCAAGGCGCTAGCCATTAGACCACGGGAGACCCCTCTAAATTTCTATTATCCGTAGTTTAGTACGAGGCTGATTTTACACTTTCAACGACTGCTAATTAGCTAAAAGTCCGTCACGCCGGAGCTGCATAACTAAGCACTTTCCTCAGAATTTGGGTAGTGTAGACTGCTTTCCAGAACAATTTGCTTAAAATATCCTACATAAATAAAATAAAAACATGAATAGTTCTCTTTTAATTTTGTAATGAGTAACTGATAAATTATTAATTTGCTTCCAGAGTTATGTTTACACATAGTACCTACTGCACTACGTAATAAATACAAAAAACCTCATATTATCGTATTTTGATCTAACGCAGGAACCGGATACAGTCCCTCTAGCGCTCCTTGCGGCGCCTTTGTGAACCTATGTCTGGCTGCCTTTTCTATTGAAATATATTACAAAGTAAACCCCCCGATTCATCTCATTTTTACAACACTTCTTTCTCATGAGTTACCCACCACGTATACCGCGTTTCGTTACAATTAAGCAGAAATTACGACCAGTATGAGTATATTAGTAATTTGGGTCCGGAGTAAACCCCCCCTCCTAAAGAAAAGAGAAGTGTTTATTTTTACAACACATATTTACCTGTAGATTACCACTACGAATAAAGAGTTTCGTCGAAATATACCAAAAATCACGGTTGGTAGTGGCGAATTGGTATTGTGGGTCTGGAGTAAACCCCCCCTCCTAATGGACCGATTTAGTTTATTTTTACAACACATATTTACCTGTAGATTACCACTATGAATACCGAGTTTCGTCGAAATATACCAAAAATCACGGCTGGTAGTGGCGAATTGGTATTGTCGGTCCAGAGTAAACCCCCCCTCCTTATGAACCGATTTAGTTCATTTTTATATCTCACTTTTCTCTCTATATTACTACTACGAATACCAAGTTTCGTTGAAATATAAGAAATATTACGGCTGAAATGGTCAAATTAGTGTTTTGGACTCGGCGTAAACCCCCCCCCCTTCCGGTGGACCGATTTTAGTGGTTAACGAACTCGTTCAATCGTTTGCTAATTGAATGCTATATACCAAGTTTCGTGGCGAAAAAACAAAAACTCTGGCCGCTATCGTGTTAACAGACACACATATATATATGCATATATATATATATATATATATATATATATATATATATATATATATATATATATATATATAAATTTTAACGGGGGTCATTTTCGCTGTCTACTAGGTAGGATCGATAAAGATTTGAAGAAATTTTTCAAAAATTCCGTCATGAGTCCAACCTCAATAGCTACTTTCCTTCGGAGGAAAGTGCTAAAAGCAAAAGCAAAAACATTTTAAACCTCAACGATGTCTGTTCAAATAGATGGTTTGGACGGAGGGATATATATTAGGACGTGGCATATATTCCCGCTGCAGAAAATTGGCAGCAAACATTCTCTCTGTGATAACGTTATCACTAGGAGGTTTAAAATGTTTTTTAGACTTAGCTTTGGCTATTTATCAATAAATATTAAACACTATAGCTCCGCTCTAAAAACCATCCCTAGTCTTATACGAGGCATAATCAGTTTCTATAGTCTTTGACGTATCGTATTGTTCCTTGAAATGGGAATTTGCCAATAGCGAAACCGAGAGGGATATTTCCCAAAAAATTGCGCGCATGCGGAACTGAATCTTTTTGTCTATATGAATAGGCTCTGCAATAACAAGTTTCATGTTTTATATTAATTTTTTAATATTCGTTTTAAGGGACATGTGTCCTGGAATAAGAATAAAAATTGTTATTTAATTTCAGACAATATCTGGAGTTGGAAAAGCTACCAAGATTACAATGAATGTACGTTTCTTAGTAAGGGAGGAATTGATTGTGGCGGGGGTGAACGGAACCTGAAGCAGATAGGAGCAATGGCGGACCGAACTATCAGCTGTTCACGGCCCACTGAATATCCTTCTAGCGCAGTGATGCCAACTGAGGCAGCGAGGAACAGACATCATACATTCTGAAAGTGTCCCTAATCGACCCATATTCATATTTTACATTTCATGCTCTTACATTTAAGCTGTAAACGGCATCCATTTATTTGGTTACATTTAAGATGGATAAAAAGATGCCGAAAAACGAAGCATTTAACCATACCTGACTAAATGTAGAATCTGTGTAGAGGACATTGCACATATAAATAATTCATAATTAATAATACTGCTAATAATAATTATTATTACTACTAAAGACACACTAACTTAAACCAAATCAACCAAAGTCCGACTCGCAGGAACTGCGCCATCTTAGAGCGGTTACGTACATCTCGAAGAAATGTAATAGATTAGGCATCACAAATAACTGGAAACTCACAGCAGCCAACTTACACAGAACCGAATAATTCTTAATCTGTATAAGTCAATAAAATTATGTACTGAAAACGTACTTTCGCTTCGACTACTGCTGAGAAGTCTCTATTCTAAACAACCAATAATTCGTTGTCATTTTAAGTAGTATCTTGTTTTACTAGCAACTTCGTTTTACTGTTATAATCAACTGTAAACATGTGCTTCATGGCGAATAAAATTCCATTCTGTCGTGGGTTAAATCTTTCTATAAAATAAGAAATAACGATCACTTCAGTTGGATGCTATGAGGAAGGTTATATAGGTAAGAGAATAACAACTAACTAACTATGCATACGTCATCATGATTAGCCACAGCCATCTTGATCACCACAGCCACTCCAAACTTATTACTAATACCGCCTTTAAACACCGATATATTTAGTGGTTGAAAGGCCTTTAAACACCAAGAAAAAAATAAATAAATATAATTACCAATACCTTTTACCGTTTCTTAGCTTATTTGACTACAATACTAATTTTACTGATAAATGCAATTTAAAACAAAAAACAACCAATTAAAAGGTGAGATAAACAAAGAGAAAACCCCTTTCAAAACAACAAAACAAACACTTTTTAAGTTTTAAGCGCTTATATCTCTGATTGACGTTGCCCCATCGAATATTGCTTCAGAACCTTTTTTGTAGAGAATTTAGTAAGCATTCGAATGGTCACCTTCCACCTACCACGCTTTCCCAACCGTTATCGAGGTATTTACGAAAAATTTATGAAGATCCGAAAACTTTTCATGTCTATTAATAAAATTTTTTTTCGCATACTTCCTTAACTCCAAATATAACCAAAATTTAAGCATCTTAGTTGGGATTAATTTCCAAGATGTAGAAAATATTTCAATTGAATCCCGCGATTTTAAGTACCCACAAAAAAATAATGACTTACAAAAACATTGATTCCACTTTTCTCAGAAACGGTTACAGATATCGCCTTAAAAATGGTTTCATTCATTTTCCTATGTTAATAAACCTATAAAACAAGTACCTGCAAGCATATGAACTCAAAAACGTAAGCGTTACGATTTTTTTTTTTTTGCGAGAATTTCACCCAAACACTATCTTCAAGTGGGCGGATACTGCTGGTTAACGAACTTGACCTTTCAAATTAGACGACAGATTTTTGTACCAAATTTCATCAAAATCGGTCCATTTTTGAGCTTGCTAGAGAGCGAACAGACAAGCATATATATAAATATATACACATATATATATATATATATATATATATATATACAAATTTGAACCACCTATATTTTCGTGATCTATGGGGTCTGAAACGAGAAAGTTTCTAGTCAGGACTTCCGGATTGCGTCGTGAAGTCAACCTCATCCCAAAAAAAAACAACATAAATGTGAAATAGAGGCCAAGTTCCTCTCCCACAAAGAAACACTCCCTTCCCCAAAAAGCGAGAAATATCTCCTCCTAAAACCCCCAAAAAACGCCTTACCATCCTACACTCCAAAAAAAGTAGTTTGAGTTGGTGTATTAGGTGTACCATATTTTGAACCAAAAATATTTGCCAATACAAGAGATGATACAAGAAAGAAATGTCCAAGTTCATTACTTAGAAGACCTCGTAATTACCTACTAAGAAGACTAAAGACACTTCAACTGACCTTTAAAAACAACAATAAAAATACTTATATCCATTTACTAAAATATCACATTCCTCAACCAGGTATATTCTTAAACTTGGCAATGTTTAGTTTTCTCTCTAAATATAATTTCGGCACAAAAAAAACATTGCCAAGTTTAAGAATATACCTGGTTGAGGAAAGTGATATTTTAGTAACTGGATATAAGTATTTTTATTGTTGTTTTTAAAGGTCAGTTGAAGTGTCTTTACTCTTCTTAGTAAGTAATTATGAGCTCTTCTAAGTAATGGACTTGGACATTTCTTTCTTGTATCATCTCTTGTATTGGCAAATATTTTTGGTTCAAAATATGGTACACCTAATACACCAACTCAAACTACTTTTTTTGGAGTGTAGGATGGTAAGGCGTTTTTTGGGGGTTTTAGGAGGAGATATTTCTCGCTTTTTGGGGAAGGGAGTGTTTCTTTGTGGGAGAGGAACTTGGCCTCTATTTCACATTTATGTTGTTTTTTTTTTGGGATCTCATTACTTTTTTCTAAGTATTAAATAAAATTTAGTTGCCACATACCTACTGGCTTTTTTACTTCATATAAAACCAGGGTCTTTGGATTCTGCATAAAGTTCTCCTTAATGCTTGATATTTGATACCAATAATCAACCTACATACATCTAATCACTAGACTAGAAAAGTTAGAAGCTTTTCCAGATGACAGTACTCTAGTACTCTAGAGGAAAGTGTAGAAGGCCTTCAAGAAAAAGAAAAGAACTAAGACGATACATTTTGGGTTTGTGGTCCTAAACTTTGTAATTTAGGTGACTTTGAAAAACTTAGTATCTGCTTTCAAGCATATTATACATTTAACCCTTACGACTTTATTTACAACATTTAAGAAAGAAGTCACACGTGTTGTTGTTAAGATGCATCAAAATATTTCTTAAAACATCAAATATAGGTTCTCCTTACCAAGACGATTCATTTGATACCCCACATGATGGGTTTCAGAAGGAATGATGGCTTTCCGATGGAACAAAAAGTACAAAACGTCATAGGTAATATGACTCTCCCGTATCAAGACCTACCTGCGTGCCAAGTTTGGTCAAAATAGGCCAAATGGTGTGAATTTGTGTAAGGAACGAACATGCAGACAGACAGCTGAAAGACCTTTTTTACCTATCCTAGTGCATTCCCCGTATCAAGACCCACCTGAGTCCCAAGTTTGGTAAAAATAGGCCAAACGGTGTGAATTTGTGTAAGGAACGAACATGCAGACAGACAGCTGAAAGACCTTTTTTACCTATCCTAGTGCATTCCCCGGACCAAGTCCTACCTGTGTGCCAAGTTTGGTCAAAATCGGTCAAACGGTGTGAATTTGTGTAAGGAACAAACATGGAGACAGACAGCTGATAGACGATTTTGGCCTAACCTATGACACTACCCGGATAAAGACCTACCTGTGTACCATGTTTGGTCAAAATCGGTGAAATCGTGTGGATTTGTATAAGGAATAAACAGTTAGGCAAACAGCTGATAGATGATATTGAACTAGCCTATGATTCTCCCCGTATCAAGACCCATCTGTGTCCCATGTTTGGTCAAAATCGATCAAACGGTTCGGATTTATATAAGGAACAAACATACAGACAGACAGCTGGTGTACGATTTTTACCAAGCCTATATGCGCCTAAATGTTTCTTAAAACATCAAATATAGGTTCTTCATACCGAGACGATTCATTTGATACCCCACATCATGGGTTTCGGACGAAATGATGGGTTTACGAAGGAAGTACAAAACTGGCACGCCCCCGCCCCGGAAGCAGCGTCAAACACAACTTTTCAGGATTTTTCGATTTTTTCCTTTAATAACACCTTAAAATCTATCATCCTGCAAAATTTCAAGTCTCTAGCATTATGGGAAGTGCCTAATAATTTTGATGAGTCAGTGAGTGAGTGAGTGAGTGAGTGAGTCCTATAAATCCCGATTTTCGATCGCTTATATCTCAGAAACTATTCGATGTAGAATTATGAAAATTTCCAGTTTTACTTACATCCAGTAGTATAATACCTCTGTGAAATTTCATAACTTTATCTTTACCTGGTTGAAAGTTATGGGAGAGTAAAAATCGGCTCTAAGACCTCCTGTAATATACACACAGTATGCTTAGGCCGGAACTTGGCCTGGCGCACTGCCGTGCGCCTAGATAAGCGGGTTCCCCCTATGGAGGTGGGGAGTAACCGTGCTAAAACATAGACATTGAAATAATTGATATTACATGGATTTGGGTGAAAGATAAGGACAATAAAATTTCTGTCTCGTAAGCTGCCTAAATTGTAAGTATTTCTCGGCAATGTGAAAACTACTTTAAGAGTTTAATTAATTAAGTTAATTTCAGTTTTGTCAATTTTCAATATTATCTTTCCTTTATGATTTAAATGCAGTCAAGTTATAGCCTGTTCATTTATATAGGGGAGTTCGAAGGAAAAGGGGTATAGCCAAAACACTGAACATCCATTTGTTTAATTCATTATTATCCTAACTAATATATTTAAAATTATATCTCTATCACTAATTATGACAATAAAAAAAAATCAATATTAATATCCTAGTGCAATGGAGCTTACGATAGTTTTGGTTGGTCCATCTTTAGCAAAAACAAACAAACTGGATGGTCTACCCACGCGAGAATGTGCCACAAATGATTGTCCGTGTGAAAAACACGGTGTGCCTTAATCAAAGCAACAAACAGACATCGTTTGGCCTGGCGACTTATTGATTGTCATTGCGAATGCCAATCTAATTGGAAATTGAACGCGCTTGAATTCAATTGGCAAATCTGTGGGAATAATAATGGCAGAAAACTGTGTAGGGAGTGAGAGAAAGCTTATTGTGTGCGAAAGGCAGGAGACCGGCTTCGTTCTCATCCTTACTCTCTGCTGTTTACGAGGTGAGAAGTGACACCGGTAGACGGCTGGTGGGAATAACTAATCGGGTGATCAGTTATCGACCACCAAAGGTAGACAATTATTGAAGTACTAATATCGCTAATAAAAAATGGGGATTGTTGGTAGAAGGGTGAACATTTAGGGTTGTGTGTATTATTTAACGCCAAAACCTAAAATTAAAACATTTTGTCCGAAAAATGTTTGGTGCGAAACACCCTTACCACTTAGGCGTATGAAAAATAGATAACAACCTATAGTAATTCCTACCGAATATACACACAAAATTCCATGAAAATCGGTCAAGCTGTTTCGGAGGAGTTTGGTCTGTGACACGATTATTTTTTTATCTACTATATATTTGTCAAATACCACTCACTCACTCACTCACTCACTCACTGACCTATCATCGCCCAGCCCAAAACACTTGACAGAAAAATTTTAAATTTTGCCTGGACATTCCCTTTAGGATGTAAACACGTGCTAAGATTTTTTTTTTTTTTTTATTGAAGTTTTTAAGTATTTTTAGAGGGGTTTGAATTTTTTTAACGCATGCGTTTTAGGAGGATAACAGATCAGCTGTTACCGTACTGTACCTATTTCATAATATTATTTTTATTTGCATTTATTGTCGACAACGAATTTTAACCTGTTTGTTTTAAACTCCTGTTATTGCTAACCTATAGATAAAGAGTTATCTCTGGGTTATCTGTTTCTTGACACTTTTCCGGAGCGCCCCTCTGTCAAGAAACATTATACTTTACTTATCAATTGATGAATAATTTATTGTACAAAATTATGTAGTTAATTTTTATGATACATTATTCAACGCAATGAAATAAATACTTATCTGCCGTGACGAAGCACGGGTATTCAGCTAGTATTAGATATATATTAAGTCAGAAAGCGTGAGAACCGAGTTGGTATAATCGATGAAGCGTTATAAAAAATCTTTCATGATTCTGAGCTAAGGAGCTAGGAATCTGCTGAAAAAGAGAAAGACATAGTTGTAAAACTCTAGTAGAGGAGAAATAGGAAGTGTGTGCTTTGGAAAGGTTTACCTCTCGTCCATTCCTGAGAGCAAACAGTCCTGAATGGTTCTTCTAGAATCGATTCCTTCCAATCTTTTCCCCTGGAGAACCGTCGTTTCCTTTCCTCACCAATCTTCTTTTCAGGAAATTGCATTTGAAGAAACGTATTTCCCCCTCCCTCTTCCAGCACCAGGCCGGTTTTTGTTTTTTTTTTAAAACATTTAATATTGGCATTCATTACATTTTTTTTAGCACGTTTCCCCCCTCCCTCCCTCCTTAGGGAGGCAATTTGTTTATGAGTTAAACCTCATGAAGCAATCCAAAAATATTATTAGAAATTTCACGTTTTAGAGCCCATTGATCGCGAAAATAACATAGATGGGTCAAGTTTATATATATATATATATATATATATATATATATATATATATATATATATATATATTCCACATGCACTTCTCCTCTTCTTTTAATAAAGGCCTTATAGATCACAAAATTGCTTCAAAACTTCATTTAAACCATTTTATTCATGTCGACTAGATTCTGGCAAACTTGGCCTCACATCAAGGCCTCAGACAAACATTTCTAAAATTATTTTTTTTAAACAAACATAACAATTTTGAAATCTAAAAATAGTTTATAGTATAATTTTTATTTAAAATACGTTATAGTAGTCTTCATTTAATAACATAGTCAAAAACCAACAACAAATAAATTAAACTTTTTTTTTTTTGTTTTTTTGAAATCTAACAAGAACAATCACCAGTTATGGCGATCTTGGTCTCATACAACAAAAGAGAAAAACAGTCCAGTGCGAGCATAGGGCAATATCGTTTTTTCTAAATTATCAGTAAAATTAGTATTTTAGTAAAAAAACAGAGGTAAGAAAATGAGAAACTGAGATGGTCGGGGAGTCATTTCCGATAAAAAAAACTTCAGTTTCCTATTGTGGCGCTTTAAACTTCCTGAAACTTTGAGTTTTTAAATTTATATTTTCAACAAAAGATCAAACCCTACCAATAACTGCTACTATCCCTTTACTAATGGCACTAGAGATATGAACGGAACCGCGCTAAGATGACGCAGTTCCTTTTTTCCAAAATTGTCCGGGAATTTACCAATTTACGCATACCCCATTTATTGTTATTTAAGTTGTTCAGAACGTCCGAAAAACAGAGCATGTTCCCCCTTAAGATACGACTCAAAAACGATACGCCGTAACTTTTTACTGGGGAATAAATTTACGCCCAATGAAGGGTAAGTTGCTAGCCAATTTCATACATCTCGTTGAAAAATGCGAATTAAAACCCAACGATGCCAATAAAAGATATCAACAAACTTTTGACATCGCATCTTCATAGAAATACAGAACCTTATCAGCGAGAGATGTCACATGAATGGAAAAAGAAAAAAATTCTTCTTGCCTCAGGAATGTCTGATTAGCAAGTACCCTACAATTCTGCGACTAATACCCTACAATCTAAAATAATGATATTGTCATTGTTGGGGTCTTGGAAAAATTACAGCGCTTTGTATCATGCAATTCAATCATCACTTCGTTTTGCTTAATTATTCCAGAATGAAGAAAAACGTGTAAAAAAAGTAAAAATAAGAGCGTAGTGGCGTTCTTGCATGCGTAGTGGTGTTCGCGCATGCGTGGTGGCCATGTACGAAAAAGAATACATTATGTTATACAGCACTGTACATAGCGCTGTCAGGTGGACCTAAAGCATATTATGTTCCTGAATTTGAGCAGAAGACTCTAAATAATTCTATAGTTGTTTTTTTTTTTTTAAGGAACTATAATTTAAGGCTTTCATTATTTCCACGATCTGGCGTGTTTTCTTCCTCCAAAGATAGATGGGTCATGACCTCCCGCATAATCCTTGTGATGAGTGTGTGTGTCTCCGGAGCATTTGTGAAAATATCCTGCGAGTCGGACTTTTTATTTATTTGAATTTTAACATAAATTATTATTAACTACGAATTTTGGGACGGGTCATCTATAACCATCCTTTTCTAGCCAGGACCGGGCTAATGCCTTTTCTTTTTTCTAAAGAAAAGCCACCAACCAATAGTGGGAATCGAACCCACGACCTTTAGCACGGAGCGTCAATTACTCACGCCTTAACACTCACGGCCACCGGGCATTTTGAGTTATTCATCTTGACTATATATAAACAAAATGAATTTATTGTTGTATTTTTAATAATTTATTTTACTACTATATATAATAACGTTAATGTAATCATTTATCATTAAAAGAAGAGAATATGAGAAAGAAAAAATAAATAAATAAAAGAAGAAAATCTACATTTGTACGCTCATACAAATAAGGGGAAAACACAAATATATATATATATATATATATATATATATATATATATATATATATATATATATATATATCAAATGTCCCGTATGAAATAGAACCCTCTAAGGGAATGGATATGCTTATTATATAATACTATGTTGAACCAGCAAATACATAATAATTACAATAGGTTTGAATTTATTTAATTCTTATAGAAATTGAATAAGCAACCTTGAGTTTCAGTACTTAAAAGAAGTAGGTTTTTTGTTGTTGCTCATAAGAAGTCTATATTAGACAAGTCCTGAAAACGAAATCCTTGACTCTTTAAAAAACGGTGTCCTTGGACAGGCTCATCCTGAATAGTATTTTCTTTTATTTCTCTTTGTTTTTTTGTTTTTTTTTTTTTTGTTTTTTTACCCTCTCTATAATAATGCACATTTTCCTGGATCGTATCGAACAGGTCTAGGACCAACCTGCCTATGCTTCAGTCTCCAATTACCCTATCATCTGTCGAGTTCATGGCCGCGCTACAAATACAGCATCAAACCCGGCAGAGGAAGAATTTAGTGTTTTCCCGCTCTGGTTCTGAACGCCTCAATTAAACCTTCTCTTTAAAGATAATATAATTTCAAATAGAGCTATTGAGTTTCATTTTTTGAGCACAATATCTTGCGACCTTGTTTTCACGTTCGGAAAAGCGAATAATTCCTGTGCGAGGACTCCTGGATTCCTCTCCGCCAAACCTGTATAACAACTCCGCAAAGAACCTGTCCCAATATTTACCACACCCTAATTAGACCGATAGGGGAACATTAGTACTTTCAGTTCGGATTCAGCTCCTATTTCTCAACGACTGGTTTACTTGCAAACCGGAATTCCTATTTCATCAAGGAAAGTCCTATATGCAAATTACAGACTCCATCGTGTTCGCGCATATTTCTTATGTACCTCAATACTTCATTACTTTTTAATATTTCTGGACCAGAAATTTAAAAAAAAACACAGAGGTAGATTATAACGCTATTTCAAGGGTTGTTAAAAATTAATAAAATAATTGACTTGAAATTATGAAATTTTAGATGAAAAGAAAGCCCCATACCTGTTGGTAAATTGAGAGCTCGAAACATGTAGAGCGAACGAATTTTAACAACATGGTTAAAAATTTAAATTGTGAAGCATTTTTTATTGTCCTTATCCCTAGAAATATTACAAATTAATAATTATATATATACATATATATATATATATATATATATATATATATATATATATATATATAAGTATGACTCTTTGTAAAACGTTGACTTAATGAAATTTAAGTAAAGAAACATGAATATGTTAATATCAAACGGAAATGATCATTAATGCATAAGACATGCAGGCTTCCAGGGCTAGTGTAAGGAGGAAACATATCTATGTGTGTATATATATATATATATATATATATATATATATATATATATATGTATATACACAGGGTGTCCCAGTATATGTGTCCACCCCCTTTTCCTCCTAGAGTTGTTGGAATTTCGAAATGAAACTTGGTAGGTCTTAGTTATGTTGCATGAGGTTACTTTTGAAGGTTTAGTTGACTTCGTAACATTCTCCAGTTTTTCTCCAGCGCATCTAACTCTTGATTTTCCAATGGTGGCAGGTATTTGTTATGACGAATTCTGATAGAAAATTTAATTTTAAGACTAATTTATTCCGAGACATCTTTTGATCCGACGCACCGTTTTCATAAAGTAAATAATTACTAAGTAATAAGTAAGTAGGAGAATGTTACAAAGTCAACTAAACCTTTACAAGAAACCTCATTCAACATAATTAAGACCTACCAAGTTTCATTTCGAAATTCCAACAACTCTAGGAGGAAATGGGGTGGACACATATACTGGGACACCCTGTATATATATACATATATATATATATATATATATATATATATATATATATATATATATATATATATGCAACAAAATATATCATAAAGAATTATAAGGCTAACGATTTTGTGTTAATGTAATTGCTAAAATAAAATTTTGAATAGAATAAAACCACTTTTAAATTAACAGTTTCTGAGAAAAATGTAAACAACGTTTTGTTTTTCTTTTTTTGCAAATACAGGATGAAGGACTGACTTGTAGGCTTGTTCCAAATTCAAATAGATAATGGTCACAAAATGTAGCTTTAGTGGTCATATTTAAAAAATAATAATTTCTTCAATAAACAGGAACAGTTGTGATATTTTGATGTATTTTATACAAAATACATATTCGTTTCGCGGTTGTGAATGTATGGTACGTGGTATGTAATCATTCGAATGCTTAGCCAATATTCCACAAAAAAAAATTAACAGCAAATCTGGATTTTTTTAAAATGTCTTCACATTTTTTTTGTTCTTGGATTTTGGATTTCTTAGTTTGTTTTTTTTTTTTTTTTTTTATAACAAGATTGAGAACTAAGTTGTTTTATTTTTTTGTGTTTTTGGAAGAGTATTCCTTGAGCTTAAGAAATAAAGGGATTTGATCTTGCTTGAATTGAATCGATCCTTGCAAAAAAACTTCAGTCCATTTTTTCCCAATATGAGCTCCGATAATATTTTCGTTAGTATCAGTGATGAATTCTTTGTATCTAAAGGTAACTTCACATTTCTATGTCAATCCATTACATAGTTGCCATAGAAATATAGTCCTAATTTTATTATTCCATGTAGAAAGGGCTTCAGTCTAGTTTTATCAAATCTACTGATTTTGGACTGAAGCTCCATGCAAAAAGGATCGATTCAATTAGCTGTGCTTTCAGGTAATTTTAGCAACAAATTGTCTATTGTTTTATTTTTTTGGAAGTTGCATCCTATGTTGTTTTCCTATTAAAATATTAAATGGGCAAACTAGTGATTCCCTAGAACGTATGAGCTAACTTCAACTGCATTAATTTCTAAAGAGCTGAGTAAACTCTGCTTAATTAATTTACAGATTATAAGAACCAATATTCCGGAAAGAACAGTCAGGCGACCGAAAGCACGACGACGTTCGAGGTCACGTGACAAGATGACCGCCTAAGAAGAGCTCTCGACACAAGGTCTTTCATTGACCCCAATTTCAGCGGCAACTAATCAATGAACTGAGGCAATGATTGATCAATCAAGCTATTCAATACAGATTCTCTCTCTTCAATCGACCCAATCGAGTGTCATTCACTCATACCGACAACAGCAGCCAATCCATTTATATCATAGCGTAATTACACCTCAAAAACCAACTCAGTTCAACAATAATCTATATATATAAAAATCACGTGTCTGTCTGTTTTTCTGTTTGTTTGTTCCTTATCCAAATCTACAGCGTTTGACCGATTTTGACCAAACTTGGCACACAGGTAGGTCTTGATACGAGAAATCTCCTAGGCTAGGTCAAAATAGTCAAATTTCAAAATTTGGTCAAAACGTCAAAAGTTTTGTTCAAGAAAAATTGGCTAAACTGAACCATTCAGAGTGTGACGGCCATTTTGAATCGACTACTACTGGCCTCTGTCGGCTGTTAGATGAAGTGCTGTTGTGCTGGCCTCTACCGGTATCATAATGAACTAAAACAAATTCACATCGTTTGACCGATTTTCGTAACTGGGTATAGACAACTAGGTATCAAGTAGATCTTGATACTGGGAGAGTCATAGACAGAAAGTAGGTGTAGCATGGCATACTGGGTAACAGCTAGTCTACTATATATTTGTCAAATACCACTCACTCACTCACTGACCTATCATCGCCCAGCCCAAGCCGCTCGACAGAAAATTTTGAAATTTTGCATGGACACTCCCTATATAACGTAGGCACTCGCTAAGAAAGGATTTTTTGATATTCAAATTTTTAAGTATTTTTAGGGGGGTTTAAAGTTTTAGTTGGTTAGAGCAGGCAAGCCAAGGCAGCAAGCGTTGCTAGGACGATAACAGAACAGCTGTTACCGTACATTATCTATTTCATAGTATTATTTTTAATTGAGGTTAATTTCCACTATGATGGCAGTCCTTGAATTAATAGAAATAAAATGTTTGTTTACTTTTTGCTTAAGGGCAAAAAACTGCGAGGTCATCATAGAAATAAAAATGTGATTTTGTCCCTCGTAGAGTTTACGCCCTGGTGATGGCCCATCCGAGGTAATAATATCCCGAGCCACTTGTCACAAAAATTTGAAATTTTGCACGGACAATACGTTTAGAGTGTAAACACTCGCTAAGAAAGGTTTTTTTTTTTTTATATTCAAATGTTTAAGTACTTTTAGGGGGGTTTGAATTATTATGAAGTTTCTCGTCGGCTCAAAAATGGTTCGATTTTGATAACATTTGGTACAAAAATCTTTCTCATTTAAAAGGTCAAGTTCATTAACCAGTTGAATCCGTTTACTGGAACATGGTTTTTATGCGAAAGATTCCTTAACGTAGGAAAACGAATGAAACCATTTTTTAAGCGAGTTCTGTAGTAATTTACCAGAAAAATTGATGGAAGGCAGCTATTCGAAAGGTTACTAAATTCTCTACAATAAGATTCTGTTGTAATGTTCGGTGGGGCGATGTCAATCGAAGAGATAAGTGCTTAAAACTTCAAATTTGTTAGTTTTATGCTTTTCAACGTGTATTTGTCTCTATTTACCTAACTTTTTAAGCGGTTTTTTTTCCTACCCTCCAACGGAAGCAAGCACGGTTACCTCCACATGGTGTTTCCTGGTTAACTTTAAAGTCCGTGCAATAATAAGCTGTACAAAAAAGTAGCGTTAATTTTGATCATATCTTATTTAACTCAATATAAAAAATACTTCTCGGCCGTGGTGAAGCACGGGTATTCAGCTAGTAGTTCAATAAATGCACTTCTAGGCAGCAAATACTCTGGGGGCTATAAACTCAGTTCAACAATCATGGTTCAATAAATGCACTTCTAGGCAGCAAATACTCTGGGAGCTATAAACTTCTGTTCAACAATCATAGTTCAATAAATGCACTTCTAGGCAGCAAATACTCTGGGAGCTATAAACTCAGTTCAACAATCATAGTTCAATAAATGCACTTCTAGGCAGCAAATACTCTGGGGGCTATAAACTCAGTTCAACAATCATGGTTCAATAAATGCACTTCTAGGCAGCAACTACTCTGGGAGCTATAAACTTCTGTTCAACAATCATAGTTCAATAAATGCACTTCTAGGCAGCAAATACTCTGGGAGCTATAAACTCAGTTCAACAATCATAGTTCAATAAATGCACTTCTAGGCAGCAAATACTCTGGGAGCTATAAACTTCTGTTCAACAATCATAGTTCAATAAATGCACTTCTAGGCAGCAAATACTCTGGGAGCTATAAACTTCTGTTCAACAATCGTAGTTCAATAAATGCACTTCTAGGCAGCAACTACTCTGGGAGCTATAAACTTCTGTTCAACAATCATAGTTCAATAAATGCACTTCTAGGCAGCAAATACTCTGGGAGCTATAAACTTCTGTTCAACAATCATAGTTCAATAAATGCACTTCTAGGCAGCAAATACTCTGGGAGCTATAAACTTCTGTTCAAGATAATAATTATTATAATTTTAGGTTGCACTTAAGTTCCATATGTGATCAAAAATAGTGTTACAATTATATAAATCCTGAGTTACAAGAAAAAAGGAACACTCTTTTTGAGCACATACCGAAGAAATGTAACTGTTCGCTGTCAAGCCTTTTCATTGAGACCGTCGTCACTGCCATTGTACTGTTGTTGAGACCGTCGTCACTGATATTGTACTGTTGTTGAGACCGTCGTCACTGCCATTGTACTGTTTTTGAGCGCTTTCTACACAATTTAACAATAGTGCATACATGACACTATTGTTAAAGTAGTATCGAGGGTAATTGAATCGATCCATGCAAAAAGAGTCCAGAATCAGTAGTTTTGAGAAAACGAGAAAAAACTGTCTACACCCTTCATTTGTTTTATTACTTGTGCTATTTTTTTTTTTTTTTTTTTTTTTTTGTCTGAGTACCCCATACTGACACAAGTTATATATGAAACATTGGTTATTACTAACAAATGCATTATATTATTAAAATATAATAATAGTGCTTGGACTGAAGCTCTTCTTGCATGGAACAGCCTAAGGAGTACCTCCTTGCAAAATGTAAGGTCTAATATAATGTAAAACACATTCTAGGATATGTTGAGTAACAGTTTATTGTCAATTGTACAATATGTAGGAAATATTTGCATGATATAAAGTTCATACAATGAGTAATGTAATGCTTAATCGTCTTGAACTTCTTCATCTATGTTTATAGTTGTTGGCCAACCCAATATTTCATAGTAAAAATTCCTGTGCTCTTCTAAAACGTATGGCATCAACTTTTTAATGTCTTCCATTTTTTTCTGCTTCATGGGGACCTTCCCTCCTGCGTAGGCAGGATCGGGCAGGAACACTGGAGCCTGAAGACCTTGGCGTAAACGAAAGGTATGTGCTACAATGATTTTTTTTGCTACATGTGTTTCTATGGAAACGATGTATTGGACTAAAGTCCCCTTAACATAGAAATGTGTAGTGACCACCAGAGAGAACGAATCCATCACTAACTCATATTTGGAAAAAAAATGGACTGAAGCTCTTTTTGCATCGACCGATTCAATTGTTGTGTTGGTATTTTTTCTTTCGGGGGTTTTGTGAGGAGATCTGAACGGTCTAGAGTGATTTACTCCAGATGTCTGAGGTGATTCCTGAAAATCAGACATCTCAAAGCAGTTGGAGTAGTTAGTTACTTGAATGAGTTTCATTTTTAGGTCATTGTGCAAGCTGGCATTAACAATCTAATCGAGCTAAATGGCTTACATACTTTTTAGTGGTTTTGTTGCTGAGGAATGCACATAATTTACACAGTTCATTAATAACGTTTTTTTTTTTTTAAAGAAATCTCTGTTTTATAACTCTCTCCGATTTTTATTTTTTGTTCTACTTTAGTAGTAATATCTCTGGATCATAAATTACATTGTTTGGGGATAAGAAGATTAAAATGGCCACCGAGTATTATGAAAGATTTGGTTTCTGAAGATAAATTCTTTACTGTTATCATTTACTCAGGATTCAATTATTAATCCTGTAGATCCTGTAGATACTGCTGCAGTATCTACATAAGTGCGTTAATAAGATTCTCCCCCAAGCAGCATGCCCGAGCTGTGATTCACAGGGAAGAAGACAGGTTTCAAACATTGTCTTCGGGTTTTGACCGCCATCGTCTTCTTTACCAACGTTTCGCTAATCACACTGCTAGCTTCCTCAGGGTTAAGTCTGAGAACCCTGGGAAGGCTGAGGGGAAGCTCAGATTCTCAGACTTAACCCTGAGCAGCGTGACGTTGGGAAAGAAGGCGATGACAAGGTAAAAACCCGAAGTCCATAATGTTTTGATTTCTTGGACCGTGGAAATCCACGTTAAGACAGATTGCGTTAAGCGGCGCAATGATTTGGGTGAAACGCATCCACCGGATGAGATGTGTAACGACACAGATAATGGGTCTGCAGAAGATCTAGACAACGAAGGACAAACAATGTCCAACATAGCTTTATCTTCTTGCTCAGGAATCTACAAGCTAGAAGATCTTCTCCAAGATATCTTAGGAGTTAATGAAACTTAATTTTTCTTTGGCAAGGGGACAGATTTAAGGTCAAGGTGGCATTTAATTGATCTAGAACTATTCCAATATCCCTGATAAGGCTGTTATAATCAGTGTTGGGCAAAAATTATTCAGAATGATGAATAATGATTAATGAATAAATGTATTATTTCATTCATGAATGAAGAATAATTACTTTTATTCATTATTCGTTATTCTATGAATGAAGTTTATGTTTTATTCACAAATTATTCGAATGATCATTCAGAATAAACATGTTTTAGTGAATAACGATAGATTTATTATAATGTTGGCAGCCAGAAATACGTATATATATGTGTGTTTGAGTAGGATTATTTAGTAGACCAACTAGAAATAAATAATAACGAATGATGAATAATGAATGATGAATAACGAATAATGAATAACGAATAATTCTGTGAATAATTCATGATGTACTGTGTGAATAAGATAATTCAGTGAATTATTCATCATTCACTAAAAATTTATTCGAATGATCAATCGAATAATAATTTATTCGAATAATGCCCAACACTGGTTATAATTCCAATTTCTGCACTCATTGACGGTCATCAGTCCCCACATTTGTCATCAGTCTCTTGATGGATGTTTATAGAAGGCCAAGAAAAAAGATACAGGGTCCGATTTTTTTCTTTAAAAATCTTTATTCGTGGTAGCTAGGTAATGGTGTGCGGTTGAAGGGCCACTGAAAGACCATAACGCACCTATTGGTGCGTAGATGTTTACTTGCAGATCCGTACGTAGGCACGCGATAAGTTTACGCCATTAGTTGAGCGTTTTTTAGAGGAAATATATTCTTTTACGGGGAAAAATGCAAGATCTTGAACAGCCAGGTGTATTTTGAAATACTTGATAGTATTGAATTAAATGAGCCGAGTTCTTTTCAGATTTCTATCAACAAATTACCTTTAATTTTTTAATTAGCCCCACATATTCCTATTTACCATAGGCGCTGTAATTACCTCAGGCAGAGAGGTTTGACTATCCTTCCTGATATTATAGCTATATCATCTAAGCAATCTTTCTGTTTGTTTGTAAGGTGGAAAAAATTTAGCTTAGTCGCTCATTCAGGTAGTCAGTTTTTATTTTTTTATTTAATGACTGCATTGACTTAGTTTTTTAATTATTTTATCGTACTACACGTGCATACAATGACTATATTCATGTGCGACTATAGACCGATAGTTTCCATGAATAACAGTATTAGTGTTATTTTACTTTTGTTTATATTATAGTTACATTTTAATCATTTATTTTTCTGTTTATATTGTACAAGCTGTTAACCGGCGTTGCTACGCCTACATTCTGCATTTATAAAAGCAAAAATAAATTAGAAACCAAATAAGTAATATTAAAATATAATAACGCAAATCTGTAACTGTATGGGTTCACAGTTTCGAACCCGTGACCTCCGAGCTGTGAGTCCTGGACGATTTTAACCTAGCCTAAGACACTCCCCGGATCTAGACATACCTGTGTCACAACTTTGGGTAAAATCTGTGTGGATTTGTAAACGGTTTCCTTACATCATTTTTGATATCATTTTTTGTTTTGGTTTTTCTTACCACGATTTGTTATTTTACTATAGTAACAAGAGCGAAAATAACACAGCTGTTAATACCTGTTCTACTTACGATAAATTCACTTCATCTTATGTTTTTTCACAAAATTAGCGACACGAAGAGATACAAATGACATTGATATCTTGACATTACAAGGTATTAAAAGACTTACTTACACTAAAACTTTAAACAACTGGCAGCGATATTGGCAACTTACACGAGACAACAAACTCTGAGAAATCAAACATACAGTTGAAGCTTGGACATCAAGCTCACGGGATGTGAGACGAGAAGAAGTCGTCTTATGTCGTTTAAGAATCGGAGATACTTTACTCACAGACTCGTTTTTAATGACTAATACTGAAAAACCTACTTGCAGACAGTGTAACTTACCTCTAACAGTTAAACACATATTGACAGAATGTAGAAGACGTGATTACTTACAAATACCGCACGACATGACTGAACTTTTGAAAGAGGGTAGCCAATCGATTAAACACTATTGTTCAACATCTAAAACACACACAGCTATACAACAAGATTTAATTTTAGACTCTAATGCTACTTCTGATATCTGGTAGCCAGTGTTGGGCAAAACTAACGTTGGTAAACGAAACTAACGTTAGTTTTCCCTAACTAAAACTAAACTAATGTTATATTTTTAGTTTTAGTTTTAGTTTAGTTTTAGATTTGTATAATTATTAATCATATGGACTCCGTTTTTAGTAATGCAATTAGTTTAGTTTAGTAAAAGAAACCTAAATTTGTGATTATAGTTTAGTTTTAGTTTTTAGTTAACTAATTTAGTTTATCAAAGAACATATGTTTTCAAATTACGAGAAAAAGCCACAATTTCTTATTCTTAAGCAAGTTCTATTAGTTTTAATAATTTACTTAATTATCGAAATAACATATGATTTATATTAATTCATGTTATTTTAGTAAAACTAAACTAAACTAAACTAAACTGAATTTTTAGTTTAGTTTTTAGTCAATTCCCAAAGTTTTAGTTTTAGTTTAGTTAAAATCCATTAATTAGTAAAATTTTAGTTTTAGTTTTTTTTGAGGTTGCAATTTTTAGTTTAGTTTTAGTTTATTCCAAAAAGTGAATTTAGTTTTAGTTTTTAGTTTTGCCCAACATTGCTGGTAGCATTGGTGAAAAGATAATTTCCATTATAATTATTTGGTATTTTGAATTAATTTTATTTTCACTTAATCGTGATTTATATGCGTGAGTGTATGAATACGTATGTATGTACATGTGTATAACATGAATTACACATAGTGTTTAAAAGCAATGTATATGCATGTGTTGTGCACTTGCATATACATCTGTAATGAGTATAGTAATGTTTTAATATATATACATGTATTTAATATATATATATATATATATATATATATATATATATATATATATATATATTATAGTGTGCATACTTATAACTGTTATATTAATTTGTAAAATACTTTTATTGTAAATTAATGTTTTTACATTATATGAAATATCAATAAGAAATTGTAACAACTGTTTAATAATAAGAACACATTTGTAATTATCGAGCGAATCATCTGCGTTATGAGAGTCTTGATAATAAATAAATAAATAATTATGTTTTTTCATACTTTTATATTTTACTATGATTTTAAATAACTGTGAACTACCAATATTTAAATTTATTACGTGATGGTTGTTTAAAGTGAGTAAATTGCCTTTGTTGCGAAGCTCCAGAAACAAATAAATAAAAAATATATATATCTTCCTTCGTTTTACTAAAATATAAGTATTATTTTCCACATTATTAAATATAAGTAATATTTTCCACATTATTAAATATAAGTAATATTTTCCACATTATTAAATATAAGTAATATTTTCCACATTATTAAATATAAGTAATATTTTCCACATTATTAAATATAAGTAATATTTTCCACATTATTAAATATAAGTAATATTTTCCACATTATTAAATATAAGTAATATTTTCCACATTATTAAATATAAGTAATATTTTCCACATTATTAAAGATAAGTAATATTTTCCACATTATTAAATATAAGTAATATTTTCCACATTATTAAATATAAGTAATATTTTCCACATTATTAAATATAAGTAATATTTTCCACATTATTAAACGACACAAGCCAAGTCTACGGCCGAGATTCTTTCTAACGATGTTCATTTTCTGGAGTAATTCTGCAGGGCTTATGTCACTTAGTGGCCATAAATATGTTGTCTTATTATGCCCAGCGAGTCAATCTAGGCACACGGTAGTGCGCCAGGCCAAGTTCCGGCCTCAGCACAGTGTGTGTATATTACAGGCGGTCTTAGAGCCGATTTTTACCCTCTCATAACTTTCAACCAGGTAAAGATAAAGTTATGAAATTTTACACAGGTATTATACAACTAGATGTGAGTAAAACTGGAAATTTTCATAATTCTACATCGAATAGTTTCTGAGATATAAGCGATCGAAAATCGGGATTTATAGGACTCACTCACTCACTGACTCATCAAAATTATTAGGCACTTCTCATGATGCCAGAGACTTGAAATTTTGCATGATGATAGATATGAGGGTGTTATTAAAGGACAAAATCGAAAAATCCTGAAAAGTTGTGTTTGACGCCGCTCCCGGGGCGGGTGCGTGCCAGTTTTGTACTTCCATCGGAAACCCATCATTCCGTCCGAAACCCATGATGTGGGGTATCAAATGAATCGTCTCGGTATGAAGAACCTATATTTGATGTTTTAAGAAATATTTAGGCGCATATAAGCTCGGTCAAAATTTTATAACAGCTGTCTGTCTGTATGTTTGTTCCTTATACAAATACAAATAGTGTAATAATTTAGTTATGAGAGCAATCAATTTGTCCTCTGGAGTATCTGGAAGAGCTTCTAACTTTTCTAGTCTAGTGATTAGATGTAGAAAGGTACGCTACTTATTGGTATCTAATATCAAACAGTTAGGAGAACTTTATGCAGAATCCAAAGACCCTGGTTTTATAGGAAGTACAGAAGCCAGTAGGTATGCGGCAACTAAATTTTAATTCATACTTAGAAAAAAGTAATGAGATCCCCAAAAAAAACATAAATGTGAAACAGAGGCCAAGTTCCTCCCCAAAAATATTTGCCAATACAAGAGATGATACAAGAAAGAAATGTCCAAGTTCATTACTTGGAAGACCTCATAGTTACTTACTAAGAACGGTAAAGACACTTCAACTGACCTTTAAAAACAACAATAAAAATACTTTTATCAAGTTACTAAAATATCACTTTCCTCAATCAGGTATATTCTTAAATCTTGGCAATGTTTAGTTTTTCTCTAAATATAATTTCGGCTCAAAAAAAACATAGCCAAGTTTAAGAATATACCTGGTTGAGGAAAGTGATATATTAGTAACTGGATATATGTAAGTATTTTTATTGTTGTTTTTAAAGGTCAGTTGAAGTGTCTTTACTGTTCTTAGTAAGTAAATATGAGGTCTTCCAAGTAATGAACTTGGACATTTCTTTCTTGTATCATCTCTTGTATTGGCAAATATTTTTGGGGAGGAACTTGGTCTCTATTTCACATTTATGATTTTTTGGGGATAATTATTACAAAGCGTCATAACCCCTATATAAATTTTCAAAACTCTCGATAATTCAAATATTTCAGAACTCTCTCCAAACACATTGAGAGAACCCCTGCAGTCCTCGCTGTTTACATTCAAATATTAACCATTGGATCATTCATTTTTAGCCCTTATCTCCAAAAATGAAATTCTATTCTGAGCGCTATAATCCTTCAGCCCTGCCCACAATGACCGAGGGGATATGAGAGCCATATTATATATTCTTCTTCTATATTCGAAGGGGACGAGCCCCCTTAGGCCCGTTCCTCCTCGAGAATAAATGAGGAAATCAAATTTAAAATTCAAATGACCCCTTAAATTCTTAAATTAATATGCGGGGGAGATCACGTCCCGTCCTCCGTTTCTCCTTTAGAAAAACTTGAATATTATATTTGCTAAATAATTGTGTAGTATATATATATATATATATATATATATATATATATATATATATCCAGCAGGTTGGTCAACAACTGAATTTAATCAGGTTAAGGGTTGAAGTTGCCTGAAATCGATTTCGCAATGGCCATAGAGAGCTTTTTTTTCTTCTTTTTTTTTAATCGTAATAGTTTAAAAATTTTAGATTGGTATTAGTATAATATAAGAAAGCATTGTTAGTGTTAGTACGAAGTAAAGTTGATGGTCCTAATCAAATATAGCGTATCCCCAGTATATATTCAAAAAGAAATAAACGAGATATAAAAATAAATACATAAAAATATATATATACAAAAAAAAAAGAATAAACAAAAGAAGAAGAAAGCAAAATAAATGAAAAAAAAAAAGTATGAATGACTAACATGTCAAAAGTAAAACAAAAATAATTAAAAAAAAATAAACAAATAAAAAATAATATAATGAATATATACATTTTTCATGTGTGTTTTCCTTTCTTTACTACGGACATCTGAATCTGGTTCTTATATCTACGCAATAGTAATATTTTCCAAAGAAAGATTCTAACAAATGCAATTTTAGAAAAACAACTCCGTCTCAAATACACAATACTGAAAACACTCTCCATCCTAATATTAAACTCGCACAAATTAACTATACTCTTAGGGCGGAGATGACCAAGCAGTTTTCAACCTTTAAACTACCAACCCAACCCATAGAGAGTTGAAATTATTCATCAAGATAAATGGACAATAATGTGATATTTTGTGTACTTACTAAGTAATATAGTACCTTGTATACACAATGCTCTGGAAGAAAACTATATAAAAAATGAATAATCGAGCCAGCCACACATTACAAATATAAAAGATCAAAACCATACATGTTTTTTTTTTTAAAAAAAAAAAAAAAAAAAAAAAATGATATCGGTTATTTTCAGAAAATTATTCATGAATGTAGTGTACACTACCTTCGTTATAAGGAATTTTCTTAGTTATGCAGCTCCCGCGTGACGGACTTTTTTAAAAAAAACCTTATGTATGTGACCTTAAGCGTATATACACTGAGAATAGATGCGTTTGTGAGTATCTCACTGTTTACTTTAACAATAACGAATAAATTATAACAGAGGTTATAGGGTCTCCCGTGGTCTAGTGGCTAGCTTGCTGGATTCATAAGCGGGAGATGGTGGGTTCGATCCCCACCGGCGACAGGAATTATCTCATCTCAGGGCTCGCTGAGAAAATTCCTGGCCGAACCCTGGAGGCCGGCGCTAATGGCCAAGATTTGTGGATGCGCCGTAAAAAAAAAAAAAAAAAAAAAAAAAAAAAAAAAAAAACAGAGGTTATAAAAAACACACTTATAAAACATTTGGCAAATAATGTGCCATACATTTCTGGTTTCAGATCCTCCACAATTAATTTGCCTTGCGGAATAACAACCGCAGATAATAGAAATAGTCATTGTAAAAACACACAAACACAAGAGCTGACTTGTAATTAATAATTATCAGTCAATAAGTTAAGCCATTTTCATGATAGTTCGGAATTTCTATAATCCATTATTTAAGCATCCCGGACTATTTATTTCATGAAAAATAATCTAAAAGCAGAGAGTTACAAGAATGTTTTTATAATTTCTCACGAAGTCTTTGACATTGAACTACGTTTAAAAGTAGAGACCCTGCAGTTTTTTTTTCCTTGAAAAATGAAAAATGGCAGCTTTGACAATTATTTGGCTTGGTTTGTAAAGTATTTTTAAAAATACAGGCATTTTACAGGCCACTTGAACAACATTTCTATTGGCAGAGGGCAACAGGTGAAAGAGCTCACTTCATTCCCAAGCTTTTAAAATATCTCTCTCTGTTTATTTATATATATATATATATATATATATATATATATATATATATATATCATTCACATATTCAGTTCAAAGAAAAAGTAAAGCCCACAAAATACTATTGCTAAAATTAGTTCTTCAAATTATTTTTTCTAGCACCTTGAGTACGGATTATATTATAATCAGTTTAGGCGTTAAAGCAATAAAAATTATTATCAGACTGAAGAGATTTTGAAAATAAAAAATCTCTTATCATTCAGAAATTATTGTACTCAATGTTAATCTCCGTTTACATAATAATTTCACACAGAAAGCTTTATGTGAAATATTTGCAGTAATATATGAGAAAGTAAGAAACCATGAAATTTCCTGGATCTTGCTTCACTTTGAGATTTTATTTTATGTTTTTCACAAAGTAATAAGACAAAAGATTAACTAAGCAATTAGGGATTAGTTGAAATTCGGCTAAGAAAACATCAATACGATATTTGTATAAATCTAGGACGTTTCGGCTACTCTTTGGTAGCCTTTGTCAGCAATGAAGTGCTGGGCGGGGGGGCAGAGATAGACCAAAATTAACACTTAACTAACCATCGTGAAAATATAATGGGTATATTTTCACGATGGTTATTTAAGTGTTAACTTTGGTCTTTCTGTGCCCTCTGGTACTTCATTGCTGACGAAGGCTACCAAAGAGTAGCCGAAACGTCCTAGATTTATTATTTAACATAAGCGGAAGATGGTGGGTTCGATTCCCAACCTCCGGCAGGAATTTTATCATCCCACGGCTCGCTGGTAAAATTCCTCGCTGCACCCTGGATGTCGGCGTTAATGACCTACATGTAGATGCGCCGTAAAAAAAGAAAAAACAAAAAAAAAAAAAAAGGTAGGTCTTGATACGAGAAATCTCCTAGGCTAGGTCAAAAAAAATCTACCAGCTGTCTGTCTGTATGTTTGTCCCTTATACAAATCCACACCGTTCGTCCGATTTTGGCTAAACTCGGTACACATGTAGATCTTAATCTGGGGAGTGTCGTAGGCTAGGTCAAAAACTTCTACCAGCTGTCTGTCTGTATGTTTCTCCCTTATACAAATCCACACCGTTCGTCCGATTTTGACTAAACTCGGGACACATGTAGGCTTTTCTATATGCAGAAAGTAGGTGTAGCATGGCACGCCGGGTAACAGCTTGTAATTTATAAGAAAATAATGCAAAATCATACAGATAATTGGATTGAAAATGGCTTATAGCCGAAACGATTCTACAACAAAAATGTAATATAAAATAATTGAAGACTGAATAAGCTGTTACCAACTACCTATATATATATATATATATATATATATATATATATATATATATATATATATATACCAAATGACACTTGGTAGAAGAACGAAAAAGCGCTAAGATGATGCAGTTCTTGCGAGACAAACATTTTATAACACGAGACAGCTTTCAATATAATCTCCATGGTTGTGAAATGATTATTTAGAAACGGCTATTGCAAACCGTTGCAAAATGCAAACCACTCCTACCAAATATTTATACCTGGACTGTATAAGCTTCCGTTTTCTTGTTGCCAATCTCTTTTTAAAATATTTAGTATGTTATTGTAAATCTAAAATCCCCCTTTATGGTGGTTTGATTGGATGAGAAAAATATAATTTGTCTCATTTGGAAAAAACTTTCGTTCTTATTATCCAATAGGTATAGATAGGTTTAACAATTTAGGAAATTTCACCATGCCATGCAGCATTGATTAATTATTTCATTCCCGGTAAACGTATCCTGATTTATAACATGTATTTGATTCGGATCATCCCATTTTAGACGATAATAAAACATATCTATAGTCAGGGCCGCCACATGGGGGGGACAACCATGTACAGTTGTCCCGGGCCCGGGGGCCGTGGGGGCCCGGGCCGGGCCTCGCTAATTGGAAAAAATGTGTAGGCTATGAGCTTGTAAAAAGAATGGGGTTTAGAAATATAGACGGGCGTAGCCTATATTTATTTGAATTGGATCTATATTTTTTTTGAATGTACATAAACGACAAAACAATTGTAGTCCCAGAATAGTATACTTCATTAGGAGACGTAATAAAACTACAAGTACCGAAAGTGACCTTTGCTGCACCGATTGTCGGCTTTTATTCTCATTTCGCCCTAAACTCAAGATGAAAATAATTTTATAATGTCCAAAGTCCTATAGCAAAGTACTAGAATTTTCAGTCTGGCTCTGAGAAGTGGGGGCCCGTGATCTGGTCCTGGGCCCGGCTCTGAGATGTGGCGGCCAAATCTGTTGTGTTAACATGAAGCAAAAACAAAAACAAATTGACAAACATTTTGGGCGTAAATACATACATATGCGTAGTAAATGGTGTGTAAATATATATATATATAGTAGTCCAATAACAAATAACTAACTAATTGTAAGCGTGTGGAAAGGTGGACTGAAAGAGGACTAGAGCGAATGAACGATGACGGCATACAAAATGCCAAATACCCATTTTTTTTTAATACACTATATCTTATTATCTTAAATAATATATTTAAAATTATATATTTATCACTAACTAGCTGTTACCCGGTGTGCAATGCTACACCTACTTTATATTAAATATCTGAAGCCGGGCTTACCATGCTACACATGATTCATATTAAATAGTTGTAACCCAGCTTCCATGGTACGCCTACTTTATATTATATATTTAAAAAAATGAATGATTATATTATATTTGTCCAAATTATGAGAATATAAGATAATAAATTGAGAGCTCGGCTGAAAAATTTATTTTCCATTTTTTTAAGAGAAAGTGGGGTGGAAAATAAATTAATCCTTATTTTTTAAAAAGTACCCTTATTTTAAAAAGTACCCTTACTTTTAAAATGGTATTACAATTAAATGATTCCAAATAATTTAATTGCAATACCGTTTTAAAGAAAATCCAAACCAAACTCCCTGTGTTTAATTTTTTTAAAGAAAAAAAAAATATGTGGTCCATAAATAAATATTCATAAAAAATAGCAATACAAATGAGGCATTTAATTAAGGTTATGATTAGTTATAAGTTGTAATAACCTACAACTGAAACTATATTCTTTATTTTCATTGATTTTTTTTTTAAATATAATGTTTATTTATTTTAAGGGCTTCGCATCTAAAGCTAAAACCTCAACCTTGCGCAAATATAATATTAATATGTTATATTGTTTACCTGTTCATGTAATAATCCGTAACTGAGTTTTTTTTTTGAATGAAAAAGTAGGTAAGTCGTGCAGGGTGTATGTTATTTATGCCAAAAGGAAAGTTTTAAAAACATAGTTTGTTAATAGTCCTTTCTATTAAAGCTTCTGTTTCAAATTTTATGGTTCATGGGCTCTTCTATAAGGATAGTCCTTCTATCATAGGAAATAGGGGCCTCTAAGAATAAAAACAAATTTAAGATATTTTTCTTGCAGTTATGGACAACAATGAATTAAAGGTATTTGGGAATTTCAATAACGACATTGACTTGGCGAGCAACAATATTTTTACCAGAATCGCAACCGTATTTAAACATTTAGTCCAAGAGCTGGTAACACACTTTTTAAGTGTTTTATGTGCCTTGAAATTGTGCTATAGTGGGTCTCTAGTGTAGATAAAAAGTTAAGTATGTGGTTGCTGGGCATACCTTGAAACACCAGGTACTGCACATAGGGGAAAGGTGTTAAAAAAATATGTCACTAAAATGGTATTTTATTCAGAAGCCAACAATCTTTAATGTATAATTAAGGCAAGTTGCTTTATTTCTAGAACAGCCACAACTGTCCTGTCCAGATGATTGGTGCTCATCCCACCAAACAAAAAAAAACAAAAAACGAAATTACGACATGCAATACACCAAAATTCCAAGGTGCATAAAACACTTCATGAAATGTGCGTTACCAGCTATCCGACTAAATGGTGACAGTCAGAGGATATAACTATCCCAGACAAAAGGAAGCATATGGCAGAATATAATGATTAAATTATTATGGATATTAAATTAATAAAAAATTGCATGGAAAATTTAATTACTTATTCATTTATTAGAACACCACAATTCACGTGACTTCCTCTTCTTATAAAAATAATATTTTAATACATTAATTTATCTGCAAAAAAATAGCTTGTAAAAGAAATATTATAAGAAGAATAACTTTATTAAAAAAAAAATTAAAGTGAGGCTGCCCAAATTAATAGGGTTGCTAAACCATACAGCTCTTATAATAATAAAATATTGTTTCAAAATGTGGTGAAAATTAATTCATTTATATACATTCATTTGTATGATTATAAACATTTATATAATTTATTATGTACATCTATCTATATGCGAATAAAACAATAAGTTAAATATAACAACATTTAATATAATATTTTAATAATATTTGCATATGTATGTGAGAGAATTAATTTCAAGTTCATAAATTTAAGTCCTTTACAAAATGACATTGTTCACAAAGGAGTTTTTAATGTTTAAAAAAATCTTTATGTTTAAAACAAAAAGTTATATCTTTTTGGAACTTTAAACTTCACTTAAAGCTACATATTCTGCATATGGAGACTCTTCTGTACCATCTTTTTTCTTTCTCGATTTCCAGTATAATACATTACCAAATAACCTAATAAGAAAACCAGTGGTGGATTTTCCTTCTAAATGATCATTTAAGAATATAGTCTCTACATCCATCTGTTCAACATTTAGACCCATTTGATATCTTCAACTTCCTTATTTCAACAAAATCTCAACCATTATTTTGTTTCAAACTATCTATTTCTCTATCCCAAAAATCACAATCGCTTGAACTTTATCAGATTCACCCTCAGCCAATCCAATACAGCTTATGTTTTCTTGGATAACATCAACATGCCTAGCGACAATGATTTTATTATTCAAAAGTACTTTATATCCCACTTCACTATACTCGATTAAAATGCACATATTCACCTTTTTATCCCATTTAGAAGTTATTATTTGTTCTGGTTTCCTAACAAAATTTTTACTACCATATAAATTAAAGTTAGAAGCATCTGGTTTCTTTCCAAAACAGATTTCATAGGGTATTTTATTGTCAATGGTGTTAGCTAAAGAGGGATTTTTCAAATAAGTTGCTGCACATACCATTTCTGGCCAACATTTTTTTCTACAATATCTTCTGCCAGTAAGCAATGAGATATATTCATAATTGTTCTAGTAAATCACACCGTTTAACTCATGAATTCATGGGGCAGGGATTAATTTTGATACCCTTTTTTTTGGTAGTCATAATTCTTACTATTTAATATTCCTTACCAATGTCACACCTCATAATACCAATTTCCTAAGTTTTCAACCTCATTTACTTATTGAACAAAGGAATGAAAAACTTCTGTTTTAGGTTTAATAGTTTAAATCCTAGCAATCTTACTATTTATTTCTTTATACATCAGTGAGACCGCGACAAAGGGAATTCATCACTAAACACTTAAATAACAATAAACAATACTGAACAATTATGAAGAAATTAACATGAGGGCAATCTTACTATAATCATCTATAAATGAAACAAAATATTTTTCACCTTTGAGACTCCTAGTTAAAAAAAGGTCCACATCAGTGTAAACAATTCCAAAATACTTTTAGCCTTGTTCTTATTGTTTTCCAAAGGGACACGGTCCATTTTACAATACAAGTTTTATAAATTTATAACATGTCCAGATAAACTGATTGTTTCATTTCAGTTGTTTGAATTTTATTTTTTTAACATAATCTGAAGTTTCTATGTACAATTTACTATGCTGTTGATTCCTTTAGGTATAATCTATCAAATTTCTGAATTATGTCTTAGGCTGTTGTCAAATCACAAAGAAATTCAAACTGTTTATTTGATCTTGCTGATCCCAATCTTCACCAACTTTGGTCTCCTTTGCCTTTTCAATGACATTTACACACCTCATCAGTTTAAAAAAAAAAGTTAAGTGTTTTTCCACATACTAAAACCCTCTCCATCAAATACCAGTACAAACATATTCATTTAACAGAAAAGCGAGTGAGAGATTATTCAACCGAATACTATAACCGACATTGCAACCTTCCTTTCCTAAAGAGAAAAAACTACCTCTCAACAAAAGTTTTGAAATTATTATAGTTCTGAATAGAAACATGACCACTTAATTGTATTATATTAGTCCAAATTATGATTAGATAAACACAGAACATTTTTATGATATACTTATTTATACGATATTAGTCTATATTCTGGTTAGAGCAGTGTTGCCCTAGGCAATCAAATGAAAATTGATTTGATATGAAGAAAACTGATCTGATATTAAGGAAATTAATCTTAAAAAATATGATATTTTATTATATGATATCTTATATGATATTTGTCCAAACTCTGAGAATATAAACCTACTATTTAGATAAACAAACAAAGGTTTTTTTTATTGCACTTCTTCTTAGAAGGAGGGGCAACACTGGAAAGAAAATGCCGATTTCTGACTATAAACTCTTCTGTATATGACAGTTTCGAACTCGTTACTTCCAAACTATGAATCCTAGAAGATTTTTAGCTAGCCTACGAGATTTCCCGGATCAAGACGTATCTATGTGCGAAGTTTGGTCAATATCAGTCAAACGATGTGGATTTGTATAAGGAACAAACAAACAGAAAAACAGAAAAACAGACACGTGATTTTTATATATATAGATTATACGATATTTTTGGTTAGTCCATCTTTAGCCAACACAAACAAACTGGATGGTTTGCCCACCCGAGAACATGCCGCGTATAATTGTACGCGGTGTGCTCAAACTAAGCCACAAACAGACATCGTTTTATTAATATATATATATATATATATATATATATATATATATATATATATATATATATAAAAGTATAGAATATAAAGGATTTGAAGTAGAGGATATAAGGCCGCATGATTTGAGATTAAGACCCCAAAGGAATTGGTTACATTTAATATCTTAGATTTGATGAATTTCAAACGTCTGAAACCACTTTCATTCGTTTTCCTATTTTAAAGAACCTATAAAACGAGTACCTGCAAGCATAAGAACTGCAAAACTTATGCGTTACGAGTTTTCTTAAGCCGAAATCGTTCCAAAAATCTTGTTCCGATGGACGGATTCTGCTCGTTAACGAACTTGACCATTGAAAGATTTTTGTGCCAAATTTCATGAATTTTTCGGACAATTTTAAGCCGATAAGAGAGTGAGCAGACAAATATATATATTGAACCACCGTTAGTCGTCACTTCCGGATTGCGTTATGAGGAACGAGTTTCCCCCTATGGAGGAGGGACGAACCACGCTAAGAACGTTTTGAGAACCATAAGACAACTGCAATAATTCAAAATACGGATTTTCATATTTATATTTATTCTTCGTTTATATATATATATATATATATATATATATATATATATATATATATATAAACTTGTATAATATACAAGCGGATTTGATATGTCGTGCATTGAATAGTTTTTACGTTACGTGAGAATCGTGAGACTGGCTGACCGTAATTATCAACCTGCCAATAAATACTAGACAAGAAATAAATGATTGTGCGTAAATTAAGGCGTATTCAGGTAGTTTTTGCCTACAAGTGCTTTAACAGTGTGAAGGGCAATTAAAAACTGTATTAAAATTAAATGAACAACCAAGATTTAGTTTATTTTTACAACAATTCTTTTTCTTTAGGTGGGTATATGGTACGCCGAGTTTCGTTGCAATAAATCAGATTCAGATGAATCGACATATACACTGCTGGGCAAAAAAAAAAAGGTGCACCTTGAATTTCGTCGTTATTTCTTTTCCATGTTAATAAAATTTGAAAATATTAACTCCAAATATATATGCATTGTAGGACACCATAAACGAAAAAAAATCTGAAAAATACAGCTAGGTAAAAAAAAAAAAAAAAAAAAATGAACACACTTCCAAAGTAAAAATAAAAAACCTCTAATTCTTGTTCTACATAAAAAATATTGATTCTAATAATCAGTGTTTCCTCCCCTGGCACAAATAGCGGCCTCCATCCTTCCTGGTATACCACAAATTAAATTGGCTACCTGATCTTCAAGAATCTGCTTGAAACTCAATAAAAACATATTATGGCTCGTTTAGGATCAGGGAATGCTTTGAGTGGTCCGGCAAGAGAGATAGTGTTATATAGACTAAAAACAATTTAAGCTATAGCATGTTCAAATTAATGGTTTATTTGGGGGGAAAAGGGCGTGGCCAATATTCCCAGTGCAGAAAATTGGCGATGAAAATTCTCTCTGTTATACCCTTATCACTAGGAGGTTTAAAAAGTTTTTCTCTTAGCTTTGGCTAAGTATTGATAAATATTACAAACTATTTCCTTTGTCTGATTTCTCAAATCCTTACCTCGTCATAAACGAGACATAACCAGTTTTTATAATGTTTCGCGTATCGTGTTGGTCCTTGAAATGGGAGTTTGCAAATGGTGGAACTGGAAGACTATACATTCGTTCGGAAAGTACAATATACAATTTCCTTCGGTTCTAATGACCCAAGCAATCGAGGTACCCAAAACAAAACAATTTCATTATTTTATATTCTTTTCAACCAGAGCAAGGTATGGTGATAATTTACAGACTGGCTATTGGCAGAACGCTTTCCCAAAGTTTTTGAATCTAATAAATAATCAGATTTAAGAATTGAAGTGGTTCTCTCATGATAGATAATAAAAAAGTCCGTCACGCAGGAGCTGCATAACTAAGCACTTTCCTCAGAATTTGGGTAGTGTAGATTGCTTTCCAGAACAATTTGCTTAAAATATCCTACATAAATAAAATAAAAACATGAATAGTTCTCTTTTAAATTTGTAATGAGTAACTGATCAATTAATAATTTGCTTCCAGAGTTATGTTTCACATGGTACCTATTACACTACGTAATAAATACAAAAAACCTCATATTATCGTATTTTGATCTAACGCAGGAACAGGATACAGTCACTCTAGTGGTAGAAAGCGCTCCTTGCGGCGGCTTTGTGAACCTACGTCTGACGGGCTTTTCTATTGAAATATATTACAAATTAAACCCCCACTTTCCGATTGACCGATTCAGCTCATTTTTACAACACTTCTTTCTCATGAGTTACCCACGACGTATACCGCGTTTCGTTACAATACAGCAGAAATTACGACCGGTATGAGTATATTAAGAATTTGGGTCAAGAGTAAACCCCCCCTTCTAATGAACCGATTTAGTTTATTTTTACAACACATATTTACCTGTAGATTACCACTACCAATACCGAGTTTCGTCGAAATATACCAAAAATCACGGCTGGTAGTGGCGAATTGGTATTGTGGGTCCGGAGTAAACCCCCCCCTCCCAATGAACCGATTTAGTTTATTTTTACAACAGTTATTTACCTGTGGATTACCACTACGAATACCGAGTTTCATCGAAATATACCAAAAATCACGGCTGGTAGTGGTGAATTGGTATTGTGGGTCCGGAGTAAACCCCCCCTTCTAATGAACCGATTTAGTTCATTTTTATATATCACTTTTCTCTCTATATTACCACTACGAATGCCAAGTTTCGTTGAAATATAACAAATATTACGGCTGACATAGTCAAATTAGTGTTTTGGGTTCGGGGTAAACCCCCCCTTCCGGTGGACCGACTTTGGTGGTTAACGAACTCGTTCAATCGTTTGCTAATTGAATGCTATATACCAAGTTTCGTGACGAAAAAACAAAAACTCTGGCCGCTATAGTGTTAACAGACACATATATACATATGCATATATATATATATATATATATATATATATATATATATATAAATTTTAACGGGGGTCATTTTCGGTGTCTACTAGGTAGGATCGATAAAGATTTGAAGAAATTTTTCAAAAATTCCGTCATGAGTCCAACCTCAATAGCTACTTTCCTTCGGAGGAAAGTGCTAACAACGTAAAAAAATAAGTACAGTAGACTCTCCCTAATCCGAAGTCGTTGGGACCGGGGTACAGTCGGATTAGAGAAAACGCCGGATTAAAGAATTCAGTTAGAAGCGGTCACTTATGTATTTAAAAAACCTTATTATTTGACGATACATTAATATGTACCATTTTTAATAGTGCATATGGACTACCAACACACGGTTAGCGCACTATCAAATACCTAAACCTTACGACATACAGCACACTGTAACATAAGTACAAGTACAAAAACTGTACTAAGACATCATAGGCAATTTGACAAAACAAATTTGATATTTTCCTCCAATATGTGTTAATAGTTGAATCGCCTAGCCGCGTCAACTTATAAAATAAAGTCCGTCAGGCAGGAGCTGCATAACTAAGCACTTTCCTCAGAATTGGGCAGTGTCGATTGCATTCCTGAATAATTTTCTTAAAATAACCTATATAGATAAATAGAATAAAAACATAAATAACACCTGTTTCAATTCAATCCAAACATAGCACAATGTAAATTCCCCCTTCCGATAGACCGATTTAGTTCATTTTTACAACACTTCTTCCTTATTAGATACCCAGGACGTATACCGCGTTTCGTTAAAATACAGCAGAAATTACGACCGGTATGAGCAAATTAGTAATTTCTGTCCGGAGTAAACTCCCCCTTCTAGTCAACCGATTTAGTTTATTTTTGCAACAAATTTTTCTCTTCAGTTGACCACAACAAATACCGAGTTTCGTTGAAATATAACAAAAATTATGGCTGGTATTGACAAATAACCACTTTGGCTCCGGAGTAAACCCCCCCCCCCCCCCCCTCCGGATGGACCGATTTCGTTGGTTAACGAACTCGTTCAATCGTTTGATGGGGGAATACTACATACCAAGTTTCGTGGCGAAAAAAACAAAAACTCTGGCCTGTATCGTGTTAACAGACACATATATAACTATATAGATAGATAGATATAAATTTTAGCTGGGGTCATTTTTGGTCCGTCATTCCGGACTCAAATTCCGTCATGAGTGCAACCTCAATAGCTACTTTCCTTCGGAGGAAAGTGCTAATAAGTATCGAATTATAATATAAATTCAAAATATGTAAATCCTTGCCGATGTATTATTTACAAGTGCATATGCATGTAAAACTTCAAGAAATAAAAATATGCAGAGAGTTAAACTAAATAAAAAATATTTATTTAATAACTAAATCACATATTTATCCATATATATATATATATATACATATATATATATATATATGTATATATATATATATATATATATATATATATGTATATTTATATATATATGTATATGTATATATATATATATATATATATATATATATATATATTTACAATATAAAAAACTAGTTACAATGGAAAAACAGGCGTTCCAGCCACATGTGCCTTAGTAGAAACATTTAATTTCTTAATAGAAACACAAGTTCCTGCCTCTAAAAGGAAACAGATATGCCTTCTTTGACTTCCTTTCAATGAAATACCACGAAACACAAATGTTTGGCTAGCTAGGAAGGGAAGGTTTTCTTGGATCCCTGGAGCCGGTCTAGCTCGAGTTCCGAGATCCGTCACTCTTTCCTCTCGGAGACTGCCGGATTAGAGAGTGCGACGGATAAGAGAGAGTCTACGGTATTATAAATAAATAAAAATAAATAAATAAATAAAAAATGCGCTAATCTGAAACAGAGACGATAGACAGAATTTTGACGGTCTTGGCAGTGTCATCCCCTGTACAGATCCTTAGATCTCACCGATGTAGCCGTATCCCAAATGTCAGATGACAGGTCCACTTAACAGGTCCTTATGAACGCAAGGACTGAGATGCTGCATCTTAAAAGTAGACCATGTCGCACAGTGGTGCCAAACGCCCGATTTTGAGAAAAAAAAACTGTAGGTACTTGAATCTTTATGATTTTGGTATCATTTTAAAGGTATTTTTTAGTGCTGATTCGAATGAGACCACTGCCAATTCGATAGAATAACTATTACAAAAATCGTTAAAAACAGTAAGTATTCGATTTAAAAAAGTCATATTTTACTCAATTGGTAGAGATATGTATCCTTCGAAATGTATTTTCGAGTGATTATTTGAATAAATTATCATAAAATGTAATACAGTTTAATGGTCTCAACGTATTTCACTTTATTAAAACTTTCGCTTATAACGAAAAAATTTTGACATTTTTACACGAGATATTAGGTAGATCTCACTGTAAATGCTCAGTTACTTGCTACCACAAACCGTTCAACAACTATCTGCAGAAAATAGTAATGGTAAAGTCGTCTTTGGTAAAATAGTCGCATCACTTATTGACACCTTCATTTTATTAGGCTGTGCACACATACGGCCGAGTATGGCGATGAAATTTATAGGAAAGCAACTTCAAAACATGCACATTTAGGAAAAACTAAGCGGAGAGGATAGAGAATAGCTAAGTACCGTTTTTTTCGTCTACACCAAATAAACTACGCATAATTGAGTTCCATTACAGATATCTTCACAACCTAAATGTACCAAGTTCATGGTACATTTTGGCAAAAAAGAAAATTTGTTTAAATGCTACATATACTCACGATACTGCTGATTTACTTCCTGGGTAAAATCAATTTTTCAGGAATAAAATATTGTTTTACTTTTCTCTAAAAACTGTGAAATTTTTACTCAGTGAGAAAATGGTCAACAAAAAGGTGTTTTGTGATCATACCTATTAATAAAATGGTAAAGCAATATTATAGCAGTATTCTACAACTAATTAGGTATAAAAAAAAAATGTTAGTTCAAACACGATTGCACACCTTCAGTTTTGGAGGTTGTTTCCCTCTCGGCACCACTGTGAGGCGTACAGACTGGCGCTTAGACAGCTAAATGTGCAATTTCATGGGGAAAGGAGGCAAGCTGCATTATAAAGCAGTAAAACTCCGTTATTCAGTTTGAAACATGAAAGTGAAATACGTTCCAAGAAAAGAATTTATACAACACTGCATTAAATTGTATGAAAAGATTTCAACAATGTTGTGCATCATAATGAGTAATTAGACAGCATTGTTGTCAAAGCAGACGTCAAATATTTCTATCAACGTGTACATATGATAAGAGTTATCACGCGCGAAATTTACAGTATACAAATATTCCCCATCTTATCGCTTGGACTATACACTAATGCAGAAGTCTCCAAACTTACCAACTTTACTGACTTATTTATTGAGTTCCGTAACAATGGCGACAAACTCATTGCTAATGTTTTGTTACCTGAAAAATGATAAATAAATAAATTAACAACGTAAAACTCAACCAAAGCTTGAAAAACAACACAATGAAAAAAAAAAAAGTAATAGTTTTTTTTTTTTTTTTTTTTTTTTTTTTTTTTTTTTTTTTTTTTTTTTTTTACGCCGCATCTACATCTAGGTCATTAGCGCCAACATCCAGGGTGCAGCGAGGAATTTTACGAGCGTGGAATGATAAAATTCCTGCCGGAGGTTGGGAATCGAACCCACCATCTCCCGCTTATGAATCCAAGGCGCTAGCCATTAGACCACGGGAGACCCCCCAAAAAAAGTAATAGATTTTTTTTTTTATTTTTTTATTTTTTTTTTTTTACGGCGCATCTACATCTAGGTCATTAGCGCCGACATCCAGGGTGCAGCGAGGAATTTTACGAGCGTGGGATGATAAAATTCCTGCCGGAGGTTGGGAATCGAACCCACCATCTCCCGCTTATGAATCCAAGGCGCTAGCCATTAGACCACGGGAGACCCCCCAAAAAAAGTAATAGTATTACTAAAATAACATTTAAATTAAAAATATATTTTTGGGTTTACCTCATATATTTATTTTATTTTACTTTATTAATTAAGTTTATCGCAACTGAGGCGATTAAACTGCGACTATAAAGAATTGAGAAAATTACGGGAAAGTCAATAGTATAGTCAATGATAAATAGTAAAACGAATAAATAGTACAAATCGTAAGTAAAGTAGTATTTATTTATTTTATTTTAATTGTCTGCCTCTACTCATGAAGAGTCATTGGCAGGTCGATGAGTGTTATTTATAATTGTAATTTTATTTCTTTGATGAAGTTGATTACATTTTGAGTGTCTTGGAAATTATCCTTCAGAGCTTCTTTAAGGCTATTCGGGATTCCGTGGGCTTCTCTTTCTTTTCTAAATGCAGGACAGTAGAGTATAATGTGCTCCACAGTCAGTATTTCATGGCAGGCATCGCATGTTGGTGGGTGTAAGCCTCGTAGCAAGTATGTATGCGTCAATTTCGTGTGGCCAATGCGTAGTCTGCTGAGTATCACTTGATGTGTTCTATTCTGTCGCTCTGACGTAGTCCATAGCTTTACATCCTCTTTTATCTGCCTGAGATGGTTGTTAACTTTTAGCCAATCCTCATTCCAAAAGTGGAGTATTGTCTTCTTGACAAAATGCTTCAAATCTGGAGCTGAGGCTTCCTCAATGACTGTAACCCCTTCAATCTGTTCTCTAGCTGAATTCGCCTCCTCATCTGCTTTCTGGTTTAAACCAATATTACGGTGAGAAGGGACCCAGATTAGAGCAATAGTTTTATCTTGCATGTGTAGACAGGCTTCCTCAATTTTTCGAATTATGGGATTATTTGAGTCTCTGCGTTCAATAGCTTTTAATGAACTCATTGAGTCGGTAATTATTAGAATTTTTGAATTATCTATAATGTTGGTAAATTTCAAAGCCTGCCAAATAGCAAAGGCCTCTCCGGAAAAAATGCTATTGGTTTCATGGAGATTGAATTTTGAACAGAAATTTTTTTGTACAATGGCGCATCCTACCTTTGAATCACTTTTAGAGGCATCCGTAAAAATCTGTTCATAATCGTTATATTTCATGAGTTGTTCTTGATATAGTGTTTCATATATAAGGTTACATGTTGATTCTTTAGGATACCTAGATAGACAAAAGTTAATTTCCAAATTGATATTTTTCCAGGGAGGTTTTGAGACAAAAGAATTTCGAAAAACTGTGGGGAGTCTAAGATTAAAATTGTGAATTAAGCGAAATATTCTGTAGATGAATGAATTTGGTTGCCGTCCAGGATAATCTTTGTTACTTGCCGTTAATAATTCTGGGTGGTTGTTATTCGCTTTTAATGAGATGTAGTAAGCCAACGACAGATACGCTCTTCTCAAGTAGAGCGGAGGTTCACCACTTTCTGCAAGAATGCTAGCTGTAGGCGATGTTGGGAAAGCACCAGTACATATTCTGATTCCCATATTATGAATCGAATCCAGGATTTTCAAGGCTGTTGGACTGGCGGAGGAATAAACCATTGATCCGTAGTCTAATTTGCTTCTTATGGTGGTTTTATAAAGATGTAATAATGTTTTCCGGTCGGAGCCCCAATTAGTGTTAGCCAGAATTTTTAACAAAGTTAAACGTTTTTGACATTTTTGTTTCAGGTATTTTAAATGAGTTATCCAATTTAGCTTTTGATCTAGATATATACCCAGGTATTTGTACGAGTCAGTGTAGTGAAGAGTGGATCCAAATAGATATAATGGCGGGTTGGTCTGGCAGCTCCTTTTTTTGCAGAAGTGCATACATGCTGTTTTTTCCTCAGAAAATTTAAATCCAGATTGTCCACACCACGATTCAAGATTTTGGATAGACTTTTGAAGTTTTAATTTGACAACGTCTAAAGATTTATCCCTTGCAAAAATGACTAGATCATCTGCATATGCAGAGTAATATACTCTTGGACGGAGATCATAAACTACATCATTGATAGAAACTAAGAAGAGTGTGACACTAAGGACGGATCCTTGTGGGGTGCCATTTTCTAAAGAGAAAGGCATAGACATCTCATTCCCAATTCTAACTTTGAAAAATCTGTCACTCAAGAAGTTTTTAATAAAATGTAACATATGGCCTTGTACACCCCATTGATGAAGTATAGTCACTACACGATGGCGCCACATCATATCATAGGCTTTCTGGATGTCAAAAAATACTGCTATTAAGTGTTCATTTTCCACAAAAGCATTTTGAATTTCATTTTCTAGTATGAGTAAATTGTCTAAGGTGGAGTGTGTTTTTCGGAATCCGCATTGGTTCCTCATTATCAGATCATTTTTATTGAGAAAGTAGACTAATCGTCTGTTCACCATTTTTTCCAGAATTTTGGACATACATGGGATAAGAGATACTGGTCTAAAATCGGTAATATTTGAATTTGGGTTTGAACTCTTACGGATTGGGATTACTATCGAGAGCTTCCAATCCCTAGGGAAAACGTTTTCTGTCCAGATAGTATTATAAATTGCCAGAAGTTTGCTTTTAGTTTTTGAAGTGAAATGTTTTATAAAGACGTAAGGAATGTTATCATGTCCTTGAGATGAGCTAGATTTACAAGATTTCAGGGCTTCTTCAAGTTCACCAAGAGTAAAAGGTTCATCCATTTCTGATGAAGGGTCATTATTTATTTTGAAAGGTAATTGTTCTTGAGTAGTTTTGAACAGCAGAAATTGTTGATCATAATTTTCATCATTGGAAATGTCTGAAAAATGCTTGCCTAGAGCGTTCGCTATTTCAAATTTGTCTGTTATTAAATTTCCGCTAAGTTCGATGCCGGATATAGTGTTGTCCTTTCGTATGCCCCAAATCCGTTTTATTTTGGTCCAAATGTCTTTAATAGAATTTTGAGAATTAATAGCTGTAACATATTCATGCCAAGACTGTTTTTTGCTAGTTCTAATAAGTTTATTAGCAATGGCCCGAGATGTTTTGAATATAGATGTTTTGAATAGAAGTAAAGTAGTAGTTATTAACTCTGAGAGAAATAACTTAATTCTGTGTTGATATTTCACTCAAGGGAGAGAAAAGGCGAAAAAAAGAAAATTAAATAGACAAATAAAAGAAAGAAAGTAAAAATAAATTAATATTATACATAACAAAAATAAAGAAAACATGCGAAGTAAAGAAAAATTTGTTGCTAGATTTTATCCAGAATTTTGATGTTTGAAAGGAATTGGATTGTACAGTAGAACTTGGATAATTCGAACCCCTAGGGACCGATAAAAAAGTTCGAATTATCCAAAATTCGAATTACAAAAGTTTTTGAAAATATACGGCTAAAAAAACTTTTTTCGCGTTTTTTTGTTATAAAAAATACATTTTTTTATTTAAAGAATAACAAACATTTCATGAATTGATGATTAGTTACATAAGTAATAAATAATTTATCAAAAAAGTAAAAATAAAAGCCTATTGTTTTGAAAAAAAGTCATTTTCATGGGCAAGATTTTTTTCTTTATTTTAAATTTATTTATTTCAGGCAAGTTGGTAAAGTGTTAGCAGGAATTCCAAAGTCCTTGGCAATTTCAGATTTTGTCTTTATTCCTTTATCAACTTCTTTAATCGCAGCTATTTTCTCTGACAACGTTAAAGTTTTATAACTTCTAGGCTTCGACATCTTAAATCAACAACTCACTGAACTGCACTGTACAGCAGTAATTCAAGGCACACACAATACAACAGATCTAGGTACTGACTGACTTATAAATTAATAAGAAATGAAGATCGGAGGGATGGTGAGAGGGAATTCTAGGATGAAACGACAGGATGTAACTGTACCAACCCCTGGAAGGGAGGAAGCGCGATCTAACACTTGCAGAACTCCTAGAGTCCAAGAACTAGACTATTAGACCGCCGCGCTTCTTGTCCCGGAACCCCTACATCCGTACTTATTATCTACCTTACCCGAAGGGAGAATATTTTCACAAGATTTAAGATCGACCGCCTCTCTGTCCACTTACCAGTGGAGGTACAGATTCGTAAAAAATTCGAATTATCCAAAATTTTATTCGAATTAACCACGATTTTTTTACATTGCTTATGCCCTAAATTCTAGGGACCGATAGAAATATTCGAATTAAAGACGATTTCGAATTATCCATGTTCCACTGTATTTGTAATATGTTTGCTGTCATCTGAAAGTAACTCACTCATTTTTTTTGGTAAGTTAGTGTTTTGCCTGAGTCTACTGTCTGTGAGTAAGTGTTTAACAGTAAGTGCTGTACTGCAGTATTAGTATATTGGCCTGTCCTGTCGTGTCAAGGTATGAGTGAGTCAGTAGGGAATGGCCTATCCTCAGCCGGCCCAGGACGACTTCTTCTCGTCTGTTACTTGTGCTGCTTGAAGGCCACTTTCCAATTGATCCTTAATCTCTCTCTTAATTTATTTTCTGTAACTTTAAACCAAATTTGCATTATTCTTTCTTTAGCTTCAGTGTGCAAGTCTTGGTTGGTTAAGCTGTCAGTGTCCAGTTGTTCTTTTCGTCTAGTAAGCTTTGCTTGTAAGTCAGCATTGCTACTTGGTCCGATGTCTTCATGTCCTGGTAGCCAATTCAGAGTTACTATCTTGTTTAGTACCAAATGATATTTTATAGTGCATCTCTTGTATTAAAGGTTTAAAATTGTAAATGTCTTGTAATGTAAGAAGTGCGCCATATATAAACTATATTTACACCAATGTGTTTACTTCTATTTTTATATTAAAAGTTCTCTAAGTATGCGAAAGAATCATTACTTGCTATTATGGAGATCCGTAAATAAACAAATAATACACAATTATATTTAAATTCCAGATAAACTTTTTAAAATGTATAAAACTATACCCCTTTTTATTTCCTGCTGAGTTATGAATACCGATGGCTTTCATTTCCCACAATAAGTTAACTTGAAGTTGCTAGATGTAAGGTGAAAAAACCGAATACCTACAGTATGAAGGAGCCTGAGGGTATAAATGACGTTAATAACCTAATTGTTCATACTCCGTTAACACAAAAAAAAAACACTTTGCTAAAATAGCACAGGTAACGATAATTACTATTATACGAAGTCTTGTTTATCTTAAACGAGACGGAAAAAATAATCCACGTGCATCTCTTATCACCTCGGATGAATATGTAATCAGTCTATGGGAGCTTAAGCATATATTTTTATCAACCTGTTTACATAAGAGTTTATTTTTTAAAATAACATGTCCCGAAGAAACAATGCTTTTATTGTTTTGGTGCAAAAATAATGTAGGTTTTTATAGGACCAATTTGTTCTAGATGGCGAACAACGTTGAGTGGTCAACACCAACTTCTGTTGTAAGATCCCGAGTATGCGAGAGGTATCTTCTATCAATGTCTTCAATTGGGCCTGATCAACAACACATTGCTTACTAAGACCTTCCTTGTCTTCGAGATCTAAGTCAACCTGTTTACAAAAGTGTTTATTTTTTAAAATAGCATGTCCCGAAGAAACAATGCTTTTATTGTTTTGGTGCAAAAATAATGTAGGTTTTTTATAGGGCCAATTTGTTCTAGATGGTGAACAACTTTGAGTGGTCAACACCAACTTCTGTTGTAAGATCCCGAGTATGCGAGAGGTATCTTCTATCAATGTCTTCAATTGGGCCTGATCAACAACACATTGATTGCTTACTAAGACCTTCCTTGTCTTCGAGATCTAAGTCAACCTGTTTACAAAAGTGTTTATTTTTTAAAATAGCGTGTCCCGAAGAAACAATGCTTTTATTGTTTTGGTACAAAAATAATGTAGGTTTTTATAGGACCAATTTGTTCTAGATGGTGAACAACGTTGAGTGGTCAACACCAACTTCTGTTGTAAGACCCCGAGTATGCGAGAGGTATCTTCAATCAATGTCTTCAATTGGGCCTGATCAACAACTCATTGCTTACTAAGACCTTCCTTGTCTTCGAGATCTAAGTCAACCTGTTTACAAAAGTGGTTATTTTTTAAAATAGCCTGTCCCGAAGAAACAATGCTTTTATTGTTTTGGTGCAAAAATAATGTAGGTTTTTATAGGAACAATTTGTTCTAGGTGGCGAACAACTTTGAGTGGTCAACACCAACTTCTCTTGCTAAGTCCCGAGTAGATGCGAGAGGTATCTTCTATCAATGTCTTCCATTGGGCCTCATCAGCAACACACCGCTTGCCAAGACCTTCCTTCGAGATCTCAGTCTCCAAGAAAAAATCTTTGGAACCACCGCTGCACTGTACGGGGTGTCACAAAAATAATGGTCATCTGTTGGCCAGATGATTCTCCAATGCGAGATTGGAAACTATAACCCCCATATTAACCCCCGCAAAATTGACCTTGAAACGTTATTCAAGGTCAAATTTTTTTATTGCATATTTCGAATCTACGAGTCATGAGGAAGAAAAAAGTCAACGGCACCATAAGTCAGAAATGACTCCTTATGGTCAAAATGACCATTAACAGCGTATACGTGGGCCATTCCATTCCCCATGGAATATATTCCCATATAAAAAAATTATATAGTTTTATTTTTTTTTTGTTATTTTTTTAATTTTAAGATAAGATAAGAATAAGATTAACGTAATTTAGGTATAAGTAGAAAACGTATTACTTCTTTTAGATTTTAACATAGGATAAGATTAACGCACATGTACGTATAAGTACAAAAAAAAAAAATTATATAGTTTAATATTTTTTGTTTTTTTAAAGTTTAAGATAAGATTAACGTAATTTAGGTATAAGTAGAAAACGTATTACTTCTCTTAGACTTTAACATAGGATAAGATTAACATGTACGTATATGTACAAAAAAAAAAAATTATATAGTTTTATTTTTTTTTTTATTTTTTTTATTTTAAGATAAGATAAGAATAAGATTAACGTAATTTAGGTATAAGTAGAAAACGTATTACTTCTTTTAGACTTTAACATAGGACAAGATTAACATGTACGTATATGTACAAAAAAAAAAAATTATATAGTTTTTTTTTTTTTTAATTTTAAGATAAGATAAGAATAAGATTAACGTAATTTAGGTATAAGTAGAAAACGTATTACTTCTTTTAGATTTTAACATAGGATAAGATTAACGTACAGTATAAATAAAAAAAAATAAATTAATAAAATAAAATAAATAGAATTAAATAAAATTAGATTAACGTACATATAGGTATTAAAAAAATAAAATAAAAAAAACAGACTAGTTTTTAAGATAGGATAAGATTAACATACAGGTGCGTATAAGTATTTAAAAAAAAATGTGCTTACATATTTATTTAAGAGTAAATCCTAAGCTTTGTATTAGAAAAATGATTTAACAGCTGGACGATTAAAACAGTAAGTTGTTCGTCCTAAATTTCTTTCCATTCCATTCCAATCGACAAATAGTGGCCGATTTAGATAATTTTTTTTTTCTTTACATAATCTACTACGCAAAAATACCTCGTTTGAATATTTTTAAAGAAAGCACCTTCCTGTATAAAAAAATATAAGTATATTGAAAAACGGCCCTCTCAGCGACATTCATTGAAGAACCATAACTCATATTTTACAATTGACAGGAATGCCTTCATTTCTGAGGCCCCCAGAAATGTAGCCTACATGAAACGGAACAGTTTTCCCTCTTTTCCATAGCCCTGAAGAAGATCTGAATATCAAGCCGAAACGTTGGCGTTAATAAATTTTAACTATAAAATGTAGTTTTCTTGAAAAAAAAAAGTTTTTAATATAGTTTATTCTGATAGTATGGATACAATAATTAGGAATATGTAGATACTATTTATACACTTATTCGATGTAGATACATGGAATAAAAAAAAATATGGTCTTTGAAATAAAGGCGTTTTTTTAAACAGAAGAAATTATTTATTTATAAAAATAAAGTGTGCTGCCCAAATGTTTTGGGATGCTATAAACACAGCGTACTTATCAATCTTACGAAAGTTCATTTCAGTTGGTTAAAAAAAGGTTATTATATTAATTTGGAAAAAATGAATTTTGAAGATCTGTTTTAAATAAATAATTAATTTTAATATTAAACGAATTTTGATAATATTTTAAATGCAAAGAATAATAAAGACAAGTTTGGCAAAATTTGGTGAAATGATTTTCAAAAGATTGACAAGCAGCTGGTTAGCTCCCGTATATGTGATTGTGGAGTATCCCCAGAGAATCTATCAAAATAGATGGGTAATTTTCTTTGGAAAACATTTTATGATAGCCAAAGAAGGCCATACTATTTTTTTTTTGTCATATGATAGCTCAAAACGTGTAGTTTCAAACTCCATCAACCGTTCTTCGCAATTTTTTGCGCTGACTTTTATAAATTTTTTTCCAGCAGTGGAACATAGTTTGTCAAGAAAAGAATTATTCTATAAATAGCACGTTTGCAGCAAACGAAGCCGTACCGACCTACTGTTTCAGTTTGTGTTTAAAAATTAAACAAATTAAAAAAATATACTCCGCTCATTTCTGCCTGTCTTTTACTTACTACTTGTAAATTTTCTTTACTTATAAGTTGTATATATTTTTTTTAGCTGAAGAAGGCTGCCATTGTTGCAGTCGAAACGTCCAAAATACAGATTTCTTTTTGAAAGTCTGACGTTTTTCTCCTAGCCGAATCCCAACTATACCTGTCTTCGTATTAAATTAAATGATCTAGATGAGCCTGAAACATTATACGGTTTAAAATCATGTTGTGAGCTTATCCACCTAGATCTTTTTTTTTTTTTTTTTTTTTTTTATTTATTTATGAGCATCCATGCGCATCTAAGGCGTTTCGCTCCAAACAGTTATTGCATATATACATCTAAAAACAAATGGTATACATCCAAATATATATACACATACATACATATACACACATATATATATATATACATATACATATATACACATATACATACATACACACATACATACACACACACACATTCATATATATTACATCTATCATTATACATCTATAAACAAATTATATGTAGAAATGACAATATATTCACATCTAAAAACGAATAGTATATACAAATGACAATATATATACATCTAAACATCTAAAGACAAATGGTATACATATATACATTTAAAAACAAACAATACGTATATATATATATATATATATATATATAAAAACAAATGGTATTATTTATATACATCTGGTTGATCAATCGGATTACACAATTAGACATAGTTACTAATTCATTAATTACATGTTATCGTTCTTTACAGTTTACCAAGTGGCGTAATACCTTCCTTATGTTTTTATTGCAATTGTTTGAATATAGTATTGAGCTGGGGTAAGTCTAGATTTTGACGTTTTCGGCATTCTGTTAGTATGTGTTTTACGGTTAGTTCGGTGTTACAGATTTTACATGTAGGCTTTTCTTTTTTAGTCATTAAGTACTCGTGTGTTATTCGTGTATGTCCAATTCTGAGTCTAGCTAGTACTACTTCTTCTCTTCTGTTTTGTCTGTGACTGGAAGGCCATTCCGCGATGTTCCGTTTTATTTGTCGCAGTTTGTTGTTTGTAGATAGGTTTGTCCAGTCATTTTGCCATTTGTTTGTGATTTGGTGTTTAGCCTGTCTCGTAAGGTCTTGGTAAAAAATGTCTAGTGGTTGAATTGTTAAGTCTTGAGTAGCCAATTTTGCTTGTTCGTCTGCAGTCGTACTAAGTCCTAGGTTTTCATGTCCTGGCAGCCAATATATTGTTGTATGTATGCCTGAAAGTTGTAAATTGTAGATGTATTGTTTGATTTGGATTGCTTTGGGATGTTGACTGTATAAGTTCTGTAATGTGTGTAGTGAACTGAGAGAATCTGTACAGATGATAATGTTTGTGTGTTGTGATGGAGGAGTGTTAGTGAGGGCAAGAAATATTGCATGGAGTTCAGCTTCTAGTATATTGTACAGCGCCGGGAGTTTTTGCTTGTAGATAGTGCCATTTACAATAGCTGCCGATCCAATGCCGTGTTTTGTATTTGAACCATCGGTGTATTCAAGGATGTAGTTAGTTTGTCGATTTAAGAAGTCCAAGAAGTTAGTTTTGTATAAATGTTTGGATAATATGTTTGACTTTTTGTACTTGGAGAGGGATGTGTCTATTGTGAATTTAATGAGCCATGGAGGGTTGAGTGAAATGGTCTGTTTCTGTATTGGTTCTGTTTGTAGATTTGTAATCTCCTCTATTTCTAAGCTTCTTATAGCAAGAGGTCGGGCATGCTTGTTATTTATTTGGTATTGATTAATATTAGGGTTTTCTATGATATCCCTTGTGCAGGATGGCTGAGGGAGAGACTTAATTTTGTAGTAATACTTTGCAATTAAGTATTTTCTTCGGATCTCTAGTGGAGGTTCTACTGCCTCTACGTTCAGGCTGCATATTGGGCTTGATCTGAAGGCACCCAGTGCTAGACGTAGTCCTGTGTTTGATATTGTGTTAAGCATTTTCATTGTAGTGGGCTTGGCAGATGAGTATGCTACGCATCCATAATCCAGAAGGGACCTGGTGTAACATCGATAGAAGTTTAGCAGTACTTTTCTGTCTGCACCCCATTTAGTGTTTGCTAGAACTCTCAAAATATGCAGAGATTTTTTACATTTAACGAGAAGTTCTTTTAAGTGGGGAACCCATGTGAGGTGTTTGTCAAAATGAATTCCTAAAAATTTTATTGTTGTTGTTTTTGTAATGTCTGTATCGTACATAGTAAGTTGGTAGTCTATGTTCCGTCTTTTCTTTGTAAATAATATAGATTTTGTTTTGGTTGTCGAGAACTTCATACCTGTTTTGTCGTTCCAGAGTGTAAGTGTATTGATTGCGTTCTGTATTCGGTCTTGGGCTTGTTGAGTGGATTTTGAAGTGTAGAATATTAAAAGATCGTCAACATACAGGCTATATTCAATGTCAGGGGGTACGTATTCGACAATTGTATTCATTCCAATGATAAATAGGGTTGTACTTAGTACGCCCCCTTGAGGTACTCCCGTCTCTAGTTGATATATATCGGAGAAACAGTTGCCATTCCTTACTGTGAAAGATCTTCTAGAGAGAAACCCAGCAATAAATGCCAAAGGTTTTCCTCGTATTCCCCATTCAGAGAGTTGTTTGAGGATAACATCTTGCCGGATTGTGTCAAAGGCTTTGTTTATGTCAAATGAGACTGCTAGGAGGGATTTTTTATTTGTAAATGCGTTAAGAATAGAGTTTTCTAGTCTAACGATGTGGTCGGTTGTCGAATGATTTGTCCTGAATCCACATTGGAATTTAGAGAGGAGACCTTGTGACTCAATATACCATAGTAGCCTTTTGTTGAGCATTTTTTCAAATAGTTTGCAGACGCAGCTTGTCAGGGAAATCGGTCTGTAACTGGAAGGGTCAGGTTTTGTTTTGTTTGGTTTTAGTATAGGTATAATTGTGCTATGTCACCAACAGTCAGGGTAATTTCCTGTGTTATAGATATTATTGAAAATTTGTAGTAGTTTGAATTTTGTATTCTGAGGTAAATTTTTGATCATGTCATTCGTGATTTTATCAGGTCCTGGGGATGTTATCTTAGAGTTCGTTAGAGCATAAGTTAGTTCGTCAAATGAAAAAGGGTCGTCTAAAGGTATAGTAACGGAAGGAGTGGATAAGAGTGTCATATCATAATAGTTGTGTTCAGGTAACTGTATGTCAGGCGGTTTTGAGATGTTAGTATAGTATTCAGCAAGATGGTCGCATATTTGTTTAGGGTCAGTGATAATCGAGTCTTGTATTTTAAGCCCAGATATGTATGTGCTTTCTTTTTTGTGTGAGATTCGTCTCATTCTGTCCCATATTACTTTTGAAGGAGTGTTTCTGTTGATGGATGATACAAATTCGATCCAGCTTTGTTTTTTACTCTCCACAATTACGTATCGGGCGACCGCTTTGGCTTTTTTATACTTTATTAAATTGTCGCTTGTAGGACTGCGTCTAAATGCGTTTAGTGTCTTACGTTTTTCTTTTACAGCTTGCCTACATTTCTCATTCCACCAAGGGACTGGCTTGAGTTTTTTAATAGGGTTTGTTTTAGGGATTGTTAGGTCTGCAGCAGATATTATTTTGTTGTTGAAATCGTTTATAGTATTTATGGTGTTCGTGTTTTCAGGCTCTGTAAAATATTGTTGAAAGGTGGTCCAATCAGCTTTTTTAGTGTTATATCTTGGAGTCGAAAGGTAAATTTCCGACGTGTAATCTGTGTTAATGAGGATGGGAAAATGGTCGCTGTTCATCGGGTCATAGTTTACTTTCCAGTCGAATTTTGTGTGTACGTCGGGTGTACAAGTAGTTATGTCGATATTAGAGTATGTTCCTGTTCGTGCGCATAGGTGGGTGTGAGAGTCATCGTTAAGAGGGATTAGATCGTTATTATCCAGTACCTGTTCTATTACTCGACCTCTAGTATTAGTTATTGTCGAATTCCAGGACGTACTAAGAGCGTTAACGTCACCTAGTAGCATGACTGGTCGAGGGAGTTGAGAAATTAGGTCGTGTAAGTCGGTAGGGTCAATACGTCCGCTTGGTGGTAGGTATATATTACATATTGTTATGCGAAAAGGGATGTACACAGCTACTGCTACAGCCTGTAGTGTAGTACGGATAGTAAGGCGCTCACTGTGTATAGTGTTCCTCACAAATGTGCATACACCTCCTGAAGCTTTTCCACCAAGTGTGTAATCTAGCCGGTATGTTGAGAACCCTTTTAGTGTAATATGTCTGTCTGGTGTTGTGTGTGTCTCTTGTAAGGCTAAGATGGCTGGCCTGTTTCTACTTATCAGATATTTCAGATCATCTAGATGTCTTTGCAAGCCATTTAAGTTCCATTGAAGAATCATAGCATAATAGAGAAGGAGGTAATACAAGTCTATTCAAGTAAATCAAACAGAATGTTTTATGTGAAGGAAAAGGACATATGAAGATGATTTCTAAGTGCTGAAAATAGCTGAGCACAGAGGATGGCAGTTCCAATAGTTTTGCTAGATCTTGTACGGATTTATGTATAAGAAAAATACGTTTATTTAGAATATTTAGTTCTTTCGTATGTTGATTTATAGTTTTTGAATTATTTTTCCTTAAAAAACGCCTGAATAGCCATTTATTTGTTAAGAACTGAGTAAAATTAGGTATGTGAGTTATTGAGGTACAAATGTGGTATAGTAAAATTATATGATGTGCTGTTATGATGTAAATATGGGGAGAGAATCGTGCGGTTAGTGTTAGTTTTGGGGTATAATTTAGATGTACCGGATGAATCTTAGATTTTCTAATAAATTTGATAAATGTTTTTGGTTGAAGTATATGCTTCACCATTTCCAGATATTTAGGACCATATGGGATTTGTGTCATTTTGGTTTTATCACGGATTATGTGCAAGTAATATGAATTAAAACAAATCATGTGATAGATTCATTGATTATTTATATCCTGACGTTTATCTCTTTTTTTAGCTGTCCTAGTATTTAAAGTCTCAGTTTTGGTCTGAATTTTACCCTGTGCAGATTTTAATCGTGTAATAGGAGTATTGTAATGTAAAATAGGTGAATTAAAGGAAGGTATTAAATCAACATGGTTACCTGCTGATTTTGTTGGAGAATTCTTGTCTTCATGATCAGTGGAAGAAGTTTGTTGCTTAGCTGCTTCTAGATCTGCTGTACTTCCATCAGACTGGTCTGCTTCTTCGGTTTGAGTTTCAGCTGCGGATGTCCATGGATGAGTTGGTTTCAGAGAAACTTCTTTCACGGATGTAGTTGGGCACTTCTTTAGGCAATTCTCTTCCATCTTCTTCACTATGGTTAACATTTGAAGTTGGAGAGGTTTTAAAAATTCCCCAATTTTCACGGATATCATGTCCATTATATTTGAATCGTTTAAATTAGCTGTATTGTTACTGACTGCTGTTTTAGCTGCGTAACCAGTAGTTGTTGGCTTGGTTGATCGTTGCTTTGCTTCTCTGTAAGAAAGTCTCTCGAGAGACATTAGTTTGTATATTTCTACTTCTTTCTTGTAGACTGGGCACCGATTGTCCTTAGTAGAGTGTTCCTGTTTGCACAGGCTACATTGCAGTTTATTGCAAGGACCGTCGTGCTTAATCTCAGAGCAATGTACACATATCGTCTCCTTCGAACAGTTCTTGGCTGTGTGGTGAAGGTTCCAGCAGTTGTAGCATCGAAGGGGGTTCTGTATGTATGCTCTGATGGGCACTATAAGGTAGCCGATTTTGATTTTTTCTGGCAAACGTTCTCTATTAAAGGTGGCAACGAAAATAGTTCTATGTGGTGCTTTCTTACTTTTGAATCGTCTAATGTGAGTTATGTTTTCATTCCTCAATTCATACTCTATTTCCCTATCTTCTAGGTAGTCAATTTCCTCACAAGAGAATACACCCTTTATAAAATTCAGTGATTTATGAGGATGAACAGTTATGTTGTGTTCGTTGAACGTTTTTGCTTGGCATATTGTGTTAGCTATCTTAGTATTAGGACAGTTTATGAGTAACGTTCCTAACTTTCTGTTTTTTGTTACTTGTATGTTTTTTCCGAATCTAGATAGCCATTTGTCTACAATAAATGGACTAATGCTGTTAAATGACACATTTGGAGATGACGTGATTTTTATAGTAAGAAATCTGATGAACGGTAGATTCGTAAAGTTCTTACTTACATTGTTAAGGTTCGTTCCGTTCAAAGCCATTTCTTCTTCTTTGTTGAGTGTTTTTAGGTCACAGATTGAAGCGTAGTACCTGCTCGAAGTTGATCCTCTACGTAGTAAAGTCTACCTGTCGGCGTTTCACACAAAGGCACCGAACAACAAGTAATATAGGCTCTGGATAATAAACATCTACCCGGCGGCGTTTAACACAGAAACACTGATGTTAGGACTAAGCCGAGAGACATGTCCTAGTCGAAGTAAGTAATTGTTAAAGCAACTTTCATTATTCTTGCAGCAACAAAATACAATTGTTACCTAAGCATTTAGGATAAAAGCCCAAGACTAAGTGTTTGGTAAACAAAGAACTTTAGAAAGACACCACATTTCTTGACGAGAGTAATTTTTTTTTTTTTTTTTTCTTTTTTTTTTTTTGGAATGACTTATTGCAGCCTCCCACGTGCGAAAGCGTTCGGATGCCCTCTCATTTTATAAATCATGTTGAGAAGGATAATAACTCAGTCACTTAGGAGCTGATTTTCTAAGTTAGTTCACACTAAACTACTGAGAAATTCGCTTAAACTAACTGATAAATACAGAACAAAAACAACATGAAGAAGAAGATCTGACTCCACTTCGTCTCATTTTTATTTTAACTAATTTTATCTTATTTCTTTGTCTTATACTTATTTTAATTTTTCTATTTGTTTTTATATTACTTCGCGATTTCACATTAGATTATAGTATCACCTTTATTTCTTAAACACTATTTAAATTTATTTTTATAATCTACTATATATTTGTCAAATACAACTTACTCACTCACTCACTGACCTACTATCGCCCAGCCCAAACCATTTGACAGAAAAATTTGAAATTTTGCATGGCTACTCCCCTTAGAACTTAAACACTCGCTAAGAAAGGATTTTTTTAATATTCGAATTTTTAAGTATTTTTAGAGGGGTTTGAATTTTTATTTGGTTAGAGAGCAGGCAAGCCAAGGCAGCAAGCGTTGCTAGGACAACAGGTCAGTTGTTAGCGTACTGTATTTTCTACTATATATTTGTCAAATACCACTCACTCACTCACTCACTCACTCACTCACTCACTCACTCACTCACTCATCTATCAACGCCCAGCCCAAACCGCTCGACAGAAAATTTTGAAATTTTGCATGGACACTCCCTATATAACGTAGGCACTCGCTAAGAAAGGATTTTTTGATATTCGTATTTTTAAGCATTTTTAGGGGGGTTTAAAGTTTGAGTTGGTTAGAGAAGGCAAGCCTAGGCAGCCTGCGTTGCTAGGACGATAAAGAACAGCTGTTACCTTACATTATCTATCTCATAGTTTTCTTTCTAATTGAGGTTAATTTCAACTATGATGGCAGACCTTGAATTACTAGAAATTAACTATCCCTCATAGAGTTTTAATTGCGTTTCTTTTCTGCCTGTCCCCGTCAGATAGGCTTGCCTTATTTTTGGAGAGTTAAACCAGGACACATTAATATGGGATGGGCATACCAGGGAGGGGGATAAAAAGATTACAAATTATAAGCAAAATGGTTGGTGAGTTTTAAGCCTAGCAACTAACGGGAAGGGGGAATCCTAAACTGTTAGTCTACCCAAACCTTAAAAATAAGAACGGAACTTTTTTTGCTACTTGATTTTCTTAAAACAATCTCTCAGCCAAATAGTAGTGTCTGGCAGCTGGCAGCGCTGTACAGGTAGTTCCAGCGTTTTACAGTTAGATTACTTCTGATTTCTTTGACACTGTGAGCAGTAGTAAAAATGTTGATTGTAGAAAAGTAACCGATTTAAAAAAGATTCTTATAAACATTTATTCATTACTTTTTACATCTTACAGCCTTTTCCGGGACATTGATAAAATCGGGCGGGACACCGTAACAATTGCTAAATACCGGGACAGTCCCGGTCAAACCGTGATGTATGGCATATCCTTAGGTTTTCCAGGCGAGGTAATAATATCCGGAACCCTTGCAATACCTTCTCGCCTATAACCTTGGTAATACTCGTAAATATATTGGGTGTTACCATATGACTTCTTGGAAACATAAACTTTTAAATTTTAACGCCCATTGAATAAAATATAGTATGACGGGAACCGTGCTATAATAAACTGCACAGAATTGTATAGTAGAATTGTATAGTAACGTAATTTTAATGAAACATTATTTAACGCAATAAAATAACTACTTATCTGCCGTGACGAAGCACGGGTATTCAGCTAGTTATTTCATAATATTAATTCTATTTGAGCTTCATTTCAACTATGATGGCAGACCTTGAATTACTATAAATAAACTGTGATTTGATCCCTCGTAGAGTTTACGCTATACCTGATGATGGTCCATCCGAGGTAATAATATACCGACCCTTGCACAGCCTCCTCACCCATCCGCATCCCCAGTCAGAGCACTTCTTGGTAATGCTCGCAAATATAATGGGTGTTTCCAAATGACATCTTGGAAACATAAATTTTAACATACATACATTTATTATTGACAACGAATTTTAGCCTGTACTGGTTAAACTGTTGCTACTGCTAACTTATAAATAACGGGTTATGTCTACGTTATCAGTTTCTTGATACTGCTCCGGAGCGCCCAAATTTCAAGAAACATTATGCCTTGATTATTTATCAATTGATGAATAGCTTATAGTATGATGGGAAAACGTGCTATAATAAACTGCACAAAATTATATAGTACCGTTAATTTTGATGATACATTATTTAACGCAATAAAATAACTACTTATCTGCCGTGACGAAGCACGGGTATTCAGCTAGTTTATTTATTTTAACCAATGTATATTCTACCATATTATGCTAATTATGTAAATAGATGCGTGAAGTGTATAAAAATATATAGGTCAAGCTTTAATAAATAAAGGCCTCTATTATAGGTTTACTATGGCAATATGGCCGTGAGTGTTAAGACGTAAGCACTTAACACTCTGTGCTAAGGGTCATGGGTTCGATTCCCACTATGGGGTGTTGGATTTTCTTTAGAAAAAAGAAAAGGCCTCAGCCCTATCCTGGTGAGAAAATGATGGTAACCTCTAGATAACCCGTCCTAATCTAAAATTCTTAGTTAATAACAATGGACGTTAAAATTTAAATACATAAAAATATTATGGCGGTTGGAGAAAAAAATTGAAATGCTATTTAACCAGCTGACTCAATCTTTTTTAAAAGCTTTTTTTTTTCTTTTTGTTTTTGTGAATGCCAACTCTTCATTCATTCTTTCGTGTACTATGTAGCTCATTTTAATGAACCCTAATGTACCAATTTTGATTATTTTTACAATACATTACTATCATGCTGACCGGACGCTTTTGGAGATTTGCTACATGGAATAAAAAATTACGACCTTTCCGAGCAAATTGATAATTCCCCACTCCATTTGAGTTGAACGAATTCTAATAATTTTCATAATAATCAACAAAATTCCTCCATTATTTTCTCAAATTGGGGGAGTTTTACTGAAGTTTGCATGGAAATCTTTTCATTAAAAAATTTAGTTAACACTTGAGTGATTGTACCCCACTAACGACGATTTCTAAGGCTTTTTTGATATATTAAAACAAAATTTATGAAAAGCATAAAACTGAAGACTGTAGATTTTCACGATCAATATTTTTCTACATATTTCTTCTCAAAAACAAAGAGCTCATAAGATTATTATTTTACATTTCTTCATCATATAAATTTTATAGATTTAATTTGAAAAAATTTTCACTTCTAAGTGTTGATTAGATTGGGTCATTGGTCAGAATTCTTAACAATGTTTTGTACTCAAGACAAGTTTGTATGCTATAGTAAACAAATTTTGTAAAGCATGTTCTAGCAAAATAAAGGTTCAAAACAATTAATAGACAATTTTAAACAGAGGAAAATTGAAAATACACCATGTTGTCTAATAATTCACAGAAGATATATTTAAAATTGAATATAATTTGAGCTTCCCGAAATTGTTTTTTTCCTAAATAAAATATCTTAAGCAATTTAAAGTTGTAAGCACGGGCACCTTCAAACGTCAACCGTTGTAAGGTATTTTATGAAAAAAATTTCTCACCTAAGAGCTTCATTTTTAACAGAAGAAAGGAGCTAGTTTTGGACCGACGCGCCTTGAGATCCAACAGGTAGGTGTGAGGTTCGGACCCTGAGATACCGCGTGACGACGAGAAGGTACTGAGGTCTGTTGACTCCCACCTGAGGAAGCAGTAGATTGGAAGGGAGGGAGAGGAAGGGATCGCGAAGCAAGTTCTACAAATGGTTCAGCTTTTGCTCTAGTGACTGAGTGAGTGAGTGGTATTTGTCAAATATATAGTAGATTTGTCCAAATTCTGAAAATATACGGCTATAATTTAGATAAACATACAACGGTTATAACTGTTCGCATACAACAATGTTTTGTTCGCAAAATAAAACCCGTTCGCAAAAAAAAAAAAAGAAAGTTTTGTTGGATTGCTAATCTCCAACTGGAAAGAAAATGGCAACTGGAAAGTCAACAGATCAAAAACTTAATATTTCAAATTACTTATTAATATATATTAGTCAAAATTCTAAGAATATAAGCCTATAATTTATATAAACACAACAATCTTGCTAAAACTAAAAAGTTTTGGAAGTTAGATAAACACACCAAACTTAGTTAGATAAACACAAAAAAAAATAAAGAAAGAAAAAAAATGGTATACAGTAGATTTACCAGACCAGTCATTTTGACTGGCCGTGCAATTTCAATTCAAAATTCCTACTACATATAACATTTGCTTTCCTAAATGATGTTATGACTTTTGTAGCTCTAAGTAGAGAATACATTTAATGAACTTAATGTTACTTTATATATATTAATAAGAAATATATTTTTTATTTACATTTATAGCAGCACGAGGTCTGGTAAATCTAGCGTTATTTGCTTCTAGGAGCCCAGTGATGGCCTACATACATCTTCATTAGAAATTAAGGAAATTGATCGTATACGATATTATTTGTCCAAATTCTGAGAATATAAGGCTATAATTTGTATGACTACCACAAAGGTTAAAACTGAAAAGTTTTGTTCGCAAAAAAGAAGAATGTTTTGTTAGCTTGCTAATCTGCACCTAGGCAACACTGGAAAGAAAATGGCTTTTTCTGACTATTCACACATCTGTAAATGACATTTTCGAACTCGTGACCTCTGAACTGTGAATCCTAGACGATTTTGACCTAGGCTAGGAGACTTCCCGGATCAAGGTTCAGCTCTTGAGATCAGAACTTAGGGCAGTACACGGAGTCCTGGAAATCTGGAGCTAGACAGTTTTCTCAAAAGTCGGAGAGCAGGTAATGCAATTTTCATGAAGTGTTTTGGGGTATTTTTGCGAAGACCAAATCCAGTTTTTTTGAAGTATCTGTCGTGATTTTAAACAGTGATTTTGGTACTTATGGATTTGCTTATAGGTCCTTTGCAGGTTATCTTTTACTTCTTTACAGGTTGTTTAAGGTTAGAAACCATATTATATAAAGGTAAAAACGAAGATTCACGCCCTCAAAACCGATTTCTTTCAAATTTTGTACAATAACGTATTTTGAAGCACTAAACACGAATACGTTAAAAAAAACCTTCGCATTTAACTAGGAAAGAAGTTATTATGCACTAAAGTTCACTGTTATGCGGGTTATGAGAACTAATGTAAACAACTAAATTTGTGAAGACTTTAAGGCATACATGCTATGCGTTTCCGCTCGCTCAAGAAGATAACAAAACCCCAGTCAATCCAACTCGCTAAAATTAATAGAATTCTAATAGAATATAATATTAAGCACTAAAGTTCACTGTTAGGAAGGTTATAAAACTAGGCGTCAACAGCGTATTTGTAAACACGCGCATGCGCAGATATGTAACATTGGGAAACTCTCATTTGAAATGTTCAGAAACCATTTATTCAAAAATATTGTTAATTACAAGGGCATCCTCACCCGTCGTCACCTGCCGCTTAAGGGCATACGGGCAATGCGTTTCCGCTCGCAACGCTTGCTCAAGAAGATAACAAAACCCCAGTCAATCCAACTCGCTAAAATTAATAGAATTCTATTAATTATTCTATTAACTTTAGTGCTTAATAACTTCTTTCCTACTTAAATGCGAAGGTTTTTTTAAACGTATTCGTGTTTAGTGCATCAAAATACGTTATTGTACAAAATTTGAAAAAAAAAAAAACGGTTTAGAGGGCGTGAAACTTCATTTTTCCCTATATAAATATAGTAATCAAAAGTTAATCTATTAATAAAAAGTATTTAAAATCACTGCAATCACTACTTAAGTAACTCTTTTTTTTTTTTACTTCTATGTTTATATAATATGGTTTCTAATTAACCCTGAGATAACCTGTACTTGTATGTTATACTTTTAGGCTTGTAAAGCATAAATGAAATTAAGCAGAATATATTTCAGCAAGCAATATTTCTTAATAAAAAGATTAATATTATAAAAATCAATGGTAATTGTGAAGTTTAGGAGCCTCCTCGACGTTTTTTTTGTTGTCCAACGGTTCTATAACGTATTTATATCATATATTTATTTTGCATTATGGGCATACGTGCTATGAGTTTCCGCTCGCTCAAGAAGATAACAAAACTCTAGTCAATCCAACTCGCAAAAAAAAAAATAGAATTCTATTAATTTTTCCGAGTTGGATTCACTAGAGTTTTGAAGGTTACTTTATTGCCAGCAACAACCAATAGAAATGCTAATGAGTTATGCGCATGCGCTGATATAATCACTACAGATAAATCACTAGTAACTGGAGAAGTAACTGGATGTGGTCTTCGCAAAAAGGCCCACATTTTGCTCTAATGTACCTCTTGGGTAGATATGTTGGCTAGACTGACCGTGGAACACCAGGTACTGTAAATATGGGAAAGGTGCAAACAAATATTGCCCAAAAATAGTGTTTTTTTCAGAAGCCAACAATCATTAATGTAAAAAAAAATAGCAAATTAAGGCAATTTTACAATGAATAATAAATAAGGCAGACGCTTTGAGGGGGTTAAAATGTAAATAAAAAAAAGAAAAAGTACTAGTTTGTTTTTAATATTGAATAAAGTGCTTTATTCGCGCTGCGATTTAAACAGCGTCTTCAATAAACATTTATTTATTTAAGTCTTTATTATATATATGTAAAAAATTTAATAATAATTAACATTTCTTTTTTATGCTTGTATGTACAAATATATGGACCTTCCCTTTTTAGGGAGTATAAAGTCTTTTTCGGTGACTGGCCGTACCTATAAGTGGAGTTCGCTGTATTTTGTGCTACAGAGTTCCCGGTCCTTGGCACTTCTCATCCAGACAGAGCCCTCTTTTTTCCTAAATTCGTTTGCCCATCTTTTTCTTTGCCGTCCTCTTCTTCTCTTCCTATCTAATGGCACCCATTCAGTGACCTGTTTTGCCCAGCTTTCTATGGGTTTCCTCATCAGGTGACCTGCCCATATCCACTTCAGCCTGTGAGCATATTTATTAGCATCAAGCGCTTAGCTTCTCTTCCTCACCTGATCGTTACTTATTCCCGTTGGCATACTGATATTTTATGTTGAAGGGTCTTAGTAAGGGACCATGTCTGACAGCCGTAAGTGAGCACTGGGAGGATACAACTATTGAATACGATGGTTTTTAGGGTTTGATCGATGTTGCTTTTCATGACTGATTTTAAGCTCCAGTATTTTTCCATGCATTGGCAATTCTTGTTTCTATTTCTTTAATTTGTCTATCCTGAAAAGAAATTTTTTGGCCTAAGTATGTAACTTCTTCTACTATTTCAATTTCTGGAAAGCGAACTTTTAGTTTGTTGGTACTGTTGTTGGTTATAATTTTGGTTTTATGTTGGTTCAGTTGAAGACCATGGGGTGCACTGTTTATCTGGAGGGTGTTTAACATCTCTATAAGTTCTTCTTCTCTTCCCGCTATTAGTACAACATCATCTGCGAACTTGAGTGTGTTAAGCTTAGAGCCATTGACAGACATTCCCATTTCATTCCATCTCAGCGTTTTGAAGATTTGTTCTAGTTCTAATATGAAGATACTGGTGGAAAGTGGGTCTCCTTGTCTGGCAATAAACATAATTTGAAATAATTACAAAAGACTATTCCAAGTTGTAAAATGTTAGTATTCCATACCCCAGAAATGTTGGTGGTCATTGAGTTAGAAGATCCCTACTAACTCCAAGCAGTCCAGGCAATGAATGATTGAAAACAGTTATAGATGGAAATGTTTGACTATGTAACTTTGTTTGGGCTGGATAGGAGGTGAACATAACAAAAGTCCCCGCCCGTAGGCTTTAACCCCCCCCCCCCCCCATTTTTAGGTGATCGGTAAAAATGTGTCATAAATCTATAAAAATGAATTAAATAAGATCACTTCGTTCATAAAAAATATTTTATTTTGGGTGTAACAGCGTTTTAGTTGGTTAAAACTATCCAAGTTCTAAATTGTTAGTATTCCATACCCAAGAAATGGTCTCAGCCCCCCCCCCCGAAATTCTCCCAGCCCCTCCCGAAATTAGTTTCTGTATACACCCATGATTTTTCGAGTTTTCACATATATCTCGGAATCTATGCTCCATTATGTAAATAGAGCGAGTACTGGACGTATAAATAGCACAAAATATATAATTTTGGGCCCACTGACCACTTATTCACACACAGTTAGGTAAGATCTTGTCCAGTATATTGGCAATGGTTTTGCTTAGACTGTGTGAGTGCATATATAACGTTTCAAAGAAAATACATAAAATCATAAAGTAATATACGTATATTATTGAAGCTGCTGCTGTGTAATGCTCAACAACCCTATAACCAGCATTTATTTTTTGGGTTCATCGTTGAAGAGATATCCGGTCGAGAATACCAAAAAGTTTTTTTTCCAACATTTTTTTTTTTTTACGGCGCATCTACAACTAGGCCAGTAGCGCCGTTTTTAATTTAATCAGCATTTATGTGTTATTTTTTAATTTAATCAGCATTCATGTGTTATGGGATAGTCATGTCGCTAGGAAGCAGAGTTTCCGAGATATAAGTGAAGCCCGAAAAATTGGACCTTCTAACCCCTCCCCCTCCCCCTGAGAACGAAGGCTACGGGCGAGGACTTTTGATATGTTCACCTCCCATCCAGCCCAAACAAAGTTACGAAGTCAAAAATTCTGTTCCAAATATTTCCATCTATAACTGTTCGTTGCCTGTACTGATGGTGTTGGCGCTATTTTATGGAATTTCATAAACTTCCTATGTTTAAACCTTCCAGTGCTTATAACCTTCTAGCTACCTGTCTTATTAATTACTTTAACATACGAATACTAAAGCTTCTCTTACCGGTGTAACAATTAAAAATTAACTCTTACACTAAGATTTTTTTTCGGGTCTGATATACTTCCGGAAGATTGATTGGCCTCTCAACTCCTCCTTTATACTTCCAACCAGGTAATCGAAGGTTTTTATGCTTATTATGTGGAATTTCCTAAATTAATCACTCATTTTCACTTCACTACATGTTCATTACTGACTATTGACTTTGTGGAATTTTATTATTTTATTCGGCACGCCCCCTTCATTTGTGAGTAATTAATAGGAAATGTAGTGGTCTTATAAACAATTACTTTCCATCTACTATGATTTCTAAACCGTTTCGGAATTATATAAACACATCATATTTACTTTTGTATATTAATAAGATATTTTATGATTTCCCTTGTGTGACATTAAACAAATATTAAACAGTAAATAGAGGTATTCCATAGAGAAAGATGATGCTAGAAGTTCATCAAGAGGGTGTTTACAGTTTTTTATGGATTTTACAGTATATGTTGCATGATTTTGTGTAAATACAGTAAGTCACTTTGATACTTCTGTTGCATTGAGTGCATTATTCTTCTTTGAATGATTAATTTTTGTTGTGAATTTAGTTTTATTGTATAACTATCAACAATACTGTAGACTATTAATTAAAAGTTTATTTGGTAAAACTGAAGTTTAGCATCCTCACAAACGAGTTAAAATGTATTTAGACAAATTCATAAAGTAATCTGCAGCCCAAGAGTTCTGATACTCTGAAAAGTATTCGAAATGATTTAGCTTGTACTTGGTTATATTGAAGAATTTTAATATGGTCACATCAATATGGCAGCCGAACTAAAACCGGTAAAACTCAAGTTTAGCGTCCTCTCAAATGATTACTTTAACATTTTTCACTATTACGTATTGTAATGCACTAAAGTTCACTGTTATGCAGGTTATAAAGAAATTATCATGATCAAAATTCGTGAAGCAGGAAAATTATCAAATTCATAAGTTGTTCCCCTTCCAAAGTACATCAACAGGATCAGTAGTCTGCCAACCATTGCGATTGGAACTTATGCATTTTATGTTTGTACGATTTTATGGATTTTACAGGGTATGTTGAATGATTTTGTTTAAACACCTAAAGTCCTTTTGTTACTTCAGTTGCATTGAGTGCATTATTATTCTATGAATGATTAATATTTGTTGTGAATTTATTTTTATTATGTAACCATCTACAATACTTCAGTCTATTGATTAACAGTTCATTTTGATTTAGAATGAGTTAACTGAATCTGTAAAAGCTGGGTTTATATAATTTGAGATGAGGATATAGTGCATTGAAATATCTAAACAAACTTGTATGTGTTCTTCAAACTATTCAAGATGGCCTCTATTGGCTAGCTGAAAATTATGTGATATTGGTTTATTGATGTTCCCAAATATAGCAATTCATACAGAAGTTAACAGGAACAAGTTTATTGAATATTACATTCAACTAGTTTAAATCAAGATGGCATAATTGGACTTACCTCCAATAATGGCCAAATTTTCAAATTTTTTGTCTATGTATTTATCGACTAGTACAAACATACATATTATTATTATTATTATTATTAAGAAAAGTGTCTGAACGCACACGAACTTAGTAAATAGAAGCTTAAATTCTTACTCCTTCTGTAACCATTAAACCAAAAAGTAACATGTATTTAATTTCATAAGTTCAATAACATAAATTTATTTTTATTTTTCTTGTAAACAATAGTAACAGAAAAACAACAAAAATATGCATTAAATGAAGATGTTAGAAAAGTTTTTAGACACTTTTATTACATTCCAATTGCTAATTTGATATTAGTGTTAGAATAAAGAAATTAATATTTTGTAGGATTGCCCTTAACTATTGTTATCTTCCTGAGCCTATCGGGTATAGAAGAAACCAGCTTAGAGGTCACAGCAGTCGGTATTTTGTACCATTCTTCCAAGATACGCTTCTAAGTTCTTCCTTGGTGCTCATGGCACACTTTGTGATTTGCTGTTTTGAATGATTCCCTGGGTGTTCAATGGGGTTCATGTCGAGTGATTGAGGAGGTTGAATTATCGATTTTGGGCAATCGTGAAGATACCAAATTCAGGTGATTAGACCAGTGTGTTTAAGGTCATTGTCCCAATAGAAAAGGAATTTACCCTTGAGTCTTAAGCTGTCTGTACTTGATATTAATTTTTTATTTTTCAGAATATCTCGATACATTGCTGAATTCATTTTCCTAACAATGTAAGACAATTCTTCAACTTCTCTAGTCGCTATACGCCCCCTCACCATAAAAGAACCTTTACCAGTGTTTCATTGTGGGCTGTAAAATTTCTTTTTCAAAGCTTAATTTTTTTCTCCAAGAAATTAGCCTCCAAATCAAAAATTTAGTAATTCTATGAGAACGCAACAGTTCTGCTGTCTCAACTTATTTCCCACATTATATTTGTTATTACTCTCTAACTCATCGTGCTGATGAAGTTTTATAGTATCACAATTCTTGCGCTGCTGATTTATTTATTTATTTTGCAAAATCAATTTTAACTAATTCTCCTAATTTCCGCAGGGATGAAAAAATGTATACAGTCATAAAGGAAGAACCAGAGCAGCATTTGAATGAAGAGAATGGAGGTGATAACAATATTTTTATTTTTTTTTCTTTGTTTGTTTTTAAAAAAGCTTGGGTTTTATATTTGTTAATTTTAATTTATGTTATTGTTTTACCCACTTCTAACATAGTCATTGGTGATTTTTGAACTATAATGTTTATATGAAACTAATTAATTTTTGAAGTATTTTTCCCTATCATAAAAAAAAAAAAAAAAAAAAAAAATCAGTCCCATAACAGGCCCTGAGGGGCAGCTATTGTAGAGGTATCTGATTCATGACCATACGGCACACTAGGGAGATAGTGTGGTCAGTACTATGTTTCGGCCGCCTGATTTTCCCCTTGCTGCTTCGACTGCTAGAGTCATTAGCACCAAGGTACCCATTAATAAATTAATTAAAGGCTGGGTTGGCCTAGGGACGGTCAGGGAGGCCGAATTCAACCCATGAACGAAGACACTAGAAGAAAAAATCTGAAGTGCTTTGTTGGGATTTGAACTCAGGTCCTCCAGCATATGAGTCCAGTGCTCTACCATTGAGCTAACCTCGCCCCCTATTTTTCCCTATCATGTCTGCCTCAAATACGTGTTTATAACCTCCTGAGGAAGTCATTCCTTAGGTTTGAGGGCCTTCAATAATCATTATAATAACAAAAATTGTGGAAATATAAAAAAAAAAATTATCATCTATTACTAATTTTTTTATTCTTTCATTTCCAACCGGAGGTGATGGAAGCAATTTTTACTTGATGTCAGGAGGGCGAAAACATTTGTTTCCTCAATTTGAAGTCGTTATTGAAAATGGTTTAATAAAAAATTGACAATTTTTTAAGTATCAGGTTTCTTTTTGACTTGCAGTTTTTGTCTACCTTAAATTCACTTCCTAAACATTTATAAAAAGACCACAATCGAAAATTAGCTGCAACTTCCTAGGACTTTAGGACCCAGAGCTAGTGTTGTTAAAAGCGAGCCCTGACTAAAGGCTTCAGGGCTGAACCTTGAACCTAGCCTCTACAGGCTGAGCTCTGAGGGCTCGATGAAGGCTCAGGAGTGAGGCTCCATTCTAACCTTATCAAACCCTTGAAGGCTCGGCCTTGGAGCCCTGGGAAGGTAGAGCTTCGGCAAGCATGGTTATAGTCAAACCCTTTCTAGTGCTTTACTAGATTATCTCTATACAATAATTACTTACTCTTTAATTATTACATTTTATTTTATTTTTTTTCCTTTTCTTTTGGTGCATCTACTGCTGAGGTCATTAGCACCAGTTACATTTTATTCATTTCGATTTTTTGGTGACATATCTCACCATTTATTTAACAATAATAAATATAAATTTTTAACAGCATCTTTATTTACAAAGGGAGTTAATTTAGCTGTTATCTCTGATAATTCTTATTTTGCTTCATTTGTAATTTATTAAAATTCAATAGAGTTCAGTTTATAACGTTAATGATTACACTTAATAAAGTGCCTCATTTAGCTGATTTTTTTAAAATTCTGTATTCTTATGGATTAAAATCTGCATGAAAAATTGTATGGACTTTTATTTTTTAAGGGAGATAAAAGTATGACAGCGTCATACAGTTAAGAAGTATGACAGTGTACCAAAGTATGACCAGTTAAGAAGTATGAAATCTACCAAAGTATATTTCATGAAGCAGCTGTTTGCCCGCCGTCCGCCATTTTGGAAATGAAAAGTAAAAGGCTTCAAAGCCATGTGCCTTCTCCCGAGCCGAGCCTTCAAGGCTCGCGCCTTCTACCGAGCCGAGCCTTCTAGCCTTAAAGGCGCACTCTTTCACAACACTACCCAGAGCTCACTGAACTAGGAAAGTGTGGCCTTCAATGAAGGTGGATGATTTCAGTCAAGTCTTATCTTTATTTAAAAAAAAAAAGATCTGAGCTCACATTTAGCCAACATTTTTTTTAATATACAAAAAGACCCAGTATTTTATTGGCTCCTTATTATTTATAAGGCACACCTGTACACACACTATTAAATCCAACTCCATCCGTACGTATGAACACAAATTCTTGAAAGAAAAATTTGAGTTGGCATCACTGACTTGGCAACTTTGTGCACTTGCTGAAAGGTCTACAAAATTTGTCGTAGATTTTGAATCTGAAATAAATTTTTTTTTTTTTTTTTTTTTTTTTTTTTTTTTTTTTTTTTTTTTTACGGCGCATCTACATCTAGGTCATTAGCGCCGCTGAAATAAATATACAAAACTGGGTCTACCATTTAAAAAAAAATAGTTAGTGCTTGTTTAGCACATTTTCACACATGCGCAAAAAATTTGGTAGTTGAATTTATAGTAAAAAATAAAAAGACCCACTTGATTTTTTTTTATAACCCTTCAAATATCGAAAATAAAAATGCACATCCATAATTTAAGATACACCATATACAGATGCATGTACAAAAAAAAAGTGTACTTCTTTTAAAAAATGTTCGGCAGAAATACCTTTCGTCTTAGTCGTATGACTAGTAAATGTGCCTTTTAGTTTTGAGTTTTAAGCGCTTTTAGACCATTCTAGACCACTGCGAGGTGGTCCGAGGGAACTGTTGTAAATTCACAAAAAACTTAATTTGTATATAAACATTATGTTATTGTATATTATTAAAATAAAAATAGTTAGAGTAAAACGGTGCCATTGGCCATAGCAGTCGACGCACCATAATTTTTTTTTTTTTTTTTTTTTTTTTTTTTTTTTTTTTTTTTTTTTTTTTTTTACGGCGCATCTACTTCTAGGTCATTAGCGCCGATATCCAGGGTGCAGCGAGGAATTTTCCCAGCGAGCCTTGAGATGAGAAAATTCCTGCCGGAGGTGGGAATCGAACCCACCATCTCCCGCTTATGAATCCAGCGCGCTAGCCACTAGACTACGGGAGACCCCGACGCACCATAATAAAAAAAAAAAAAAAAAAAAAAAAAAAAAAAAAGAAGTAGAGTAAAACAAAAATCATAAATTTTTTCATTCATAAAAAATTTATGGTGTGCATGGGTAAAGCATATTTCGTAATGATGTAGCGTAAACTAACCATCTTGCTTATGAGTATGATTAGTAATGCTGCTCTGCCTGACTGATACTTAATTATCAAGAACGATTATATATTACTATTACTCATGAAATATGTGCCTTACAATCATTAGTTCAGCAGGAAAAATGTAAATTATTATCGACCCTGCTTTTTATATCTATTTATGGTAAATAACCAGTTTGTACTCGGTGTTTAAAAAATATCTGATTATGATTGTAAATTGTTTTACTGTCCAGGTGAAGAAACTGCTGAGAATATTTTGGGAATCTTTATAAATGAAGACAATGGTGCCTATTGATGAAGTTTACCCATCAACTTCAGGTAATTAATTTTATATTCTTATCTACTATATATTTGTCAAATACCACTCACTCACTGACCTATCTTTCCCCAGCCCAAACCACTCGACAGAAAATTTTGAAATTTTGCATGGGCACTCCCTATATAACGTAGACACTCACTAAGAAAGGATTTTTTGATATTCGAATTTTTAAGTATTTTTAGAGGGGTTTAAAGTTTTAGTTGGTTAGAGCATGCAAGCCTAGGCAGCAAGCGTTGCTAGGACGATAACAGAACAGCTGTTAACGTACATTATCTATTTCATAGTATTATTTATAATTGAGGTTAATTTAAACTTTGATGGCAAACCTTGAATTACTAGAAATAAACTGTCCCTCATAGAGTTTACGGTATGATATAAAAACGCTTATTTGCTTAAATTAGAAGCAAAATGGTGAGTTTTAAGCCGAGCAAGTACAGCCTCCCCACCCATCAGCATCCCCAGTCAGAACACTTCTTGATAATGCTCGCGAATACAATGGATGTTTCCAAATGACATCTTGGAAACATAAACGTTTAAATTTTAACGTACATTTATTATTGACAACAAGTTTTAACCTGTAGTGGTTTAACTTCTGTTACTGGTAACCTATAGATAACGGGTTATCTGTTTGTTGAAACTGATCCGGAGTGCCCCAGTGTCTAGAAACATTATACTTTGATTACTTATCAATTGATGAATAACATATTGTATGACGGGAGTCGTGCTATAATAAACCACAAAATTATGTAGTACCTAGCGTTATTTTTTATGGTACATTATTAACCGCAATAAAATAACTATTTATCTGCCGTGACGAAGCACGGGTAGTCAGCTAGTTCAATATAAAATAAAAACTAATTATAAAGTATGCAGCAGTTTGATCTATCCACCATTTTGTTATGGAATGCATGGGATTAGGAGGAAGCTGCTAAACAGTGGACTGTATTGAGATAAATGAGTTTTGGAAATTACAGAATATAATTAAATTAAAATTAAAATACAGTGCTCATGAGAGTGGAGTGCTGAAATAAGAGACATGATGTTATCGTGTTAACAATTATAACAGTAATTTGAGATTTTAAATTTTGGCTTGGTGAGATGCTGAAGGCTTGAGATATGGATTGAAGATGATGAATTTAGGAGATGAAATGATGAATCATACTTTCGGCAGGCATGGTTGTTGTTTTTTTTTTTTTTTTTTTTTTGTCACAAATGAGGAGATTGCTTAATGTGTAGCGTACATGTATGAAATATACATTCCTGGTCCATTATAAATGCAGGTTCAATGTGGAATGTAATTATTCAATTGCCCTTATCAGCTGTTATTTGTAATTCCTTTTAATAAAACTCAATAGACATTCTGCTAAACTATATATATATATATATATATATTGTTATAAAAAAAAAAATTTTCTTTGTACGGGAGTATAATGAAATTGAAATTTAATTTCCTATTAAAACGGGTCATGTTGGGTTCTTATACAAAATTAGAGTTATATTTTTTTAAAAAACAATACGTGGTTAGTGATATACATCTTACTACCACAGAATAATATAAAATATATATTATGAACATAAATTACCTTATATCCACAGGCGTAGCTCAAGGTCCAATGAATATTCTCTTGATATATCTTTAGTTCAAAAACTTATTTTGCAACAAACACTTTAGGATACTCATCTAGCAGAAAACAATTTGAATCCTCTTTCTCTATTCCTCTTCTTCTAAAAATGACTGACAATCTGCCCGGCCTTCTTGATTTTAGATTGAGGACATTTTTGTTCAGTTAATATTTTATATTACTAAGAAGTAGTAAGATATTTCTTGGTTCATTATTTAAATTTAATCTATTTATTGATGAAAATATCACTACAATATATATATATATATATATATATATATATATATATATATATATAAATATATATTTCTTAACACTTCCTGCGGGATCGGAAAACCCGAATCACTAAAAAAATTGCAATTTTTTTTTTTCATTTTTGATTTCATTTGTTTTATTAATGTGAAGAAATAACTTACCCATTGGAAATTCTGGATAATTTCCTTCAGAAACATGTCTTTTTACCACGACGCACATGTGCGTCATTGACAATTCTTCACTGAATTGTGTATGCAATTACGTATTACATGTGTATTGCGGGACTCCATCAGTACAATCGGAGAATACATTTTATAAGTTACCTCATCATGTCATTTATTCCCAAGCTAATTTCTTGAAACAATAAAAATAATGTTATTTATTTTAAATTAATTCTCATATGTAATATTTAGACTACATAGTTCGCGGTTGAGAATAAGAGAATTATGATAACCTTTCATTTCTTGTTTGTATATCTACCAAGTAAAATTTATGAAGAATGCTAATCTCATATTTTATTTTTATATTATAACTTATAATGTTATAGAATAAGACACCAATACTCATAAAAGTTAATGAAGCTACCAATTTTTTTTCTCGCCATAATAGTTGTATTCTATTTATTTGGTAAAAAGGAATTAAAAATACGAAGTTATGATTATTATCATATATTTAATAAGAACCTGTACAAACAATAAGTAGTACATTATTCACTAAAAAAAGTAATTAGAGCAACATTTTCAACTAACTAACTCTCTAACATAAATATTCTTATAATTTATTTTATTTCTATAAACTAAAAACAATACCAAATTCGAATAAAAATTAATTAATAATTAAAAACCAACAAAACCTGTACAAACAATAAGTAGTACATTATTCACTTACAAAATTAATTAGAGCAACATTTTCAACTAACTAACTTCCACTATTCTCAAACATAAATAAACGCAGAATTAAAAGAAATTTGTTTTTCATGTTAAAAGATATTCTACTTAACATCACTAAAGTATAATTAAAATTGAAAAAAAAAAAAACAGTACAATAAACCAGTTTGAAGAAATTGTAGTAAAAACACGTACTTACTCTGTGTAGTGAAGGAACGCTTGCTGTAAACTAACCACTTTGCTGAGGAATGTGTTTAGTTATGAAGCTCCTGTGTGACAGACTTTTTTTTATATGCACTTCACTTTACTAACCACTTTCTGGGAATTATTTTTTAAATGATTATAAAAGAATATTTTCATTTTAATTATTGACTTCACTTTTCACGCAGGGATTGAAAGCAGGAACATGGATATCAAGAAAGAGCCAGAGGTTGATATTCCATCTGAAATTGGAGTGTTTGGAGGTAAAATGCTATTTACTTTATTTTTTTTTTTTCATATGAATACAGTGGTATTATATATTTTTGAAAGTAGATATAAAAATTATTGTGAACCATTAATAGTACCATTCTCTTTTCGCCTGTTTCTTATCTCCCAGCTGGCCGGAAAACGTGCTTCTGACTTAGACCACATGACACAATTCAAAGCCACTTACGAGAGATGACATTTCCAGAAAGTGCCACAAAACACATTCAAAGTGATTATTAATTATATTACTTCGTTTGTAGTAAGGTTTGTATAGCTGTTTGATATTTGGAGATAACTCTAATTTGTATATCAAAAACCCAACACGACCCACCCATTTTAAATAAATAAATTTCATTTAGTTTTATCATTTTTCAATTAATTAAATTAAATTGTTATAACAATATATATATATATATATATATATATATATATATACATTGTTATAAAAATTTAATTTTAAATATCAAACAGCTATACAAACCGTACTACAAACGAAATAATATCAAATGTATACAATTTAACAAAAATTCACTTACATCCACTGGCACAGCCACAGGTCACGAAAATATCCCAATATTATTCTTCAAAAAACTTCCTAATGAAATTCCAATAATCAAGTCCGAGACTCTTAGCCAACAACTTATGAGCAAACTCTTCTCTCTGAAAACAACTGACGATCTCCCGGCATGGAGATGCCTTCTTGATTTTAGGAGGAAGGAAATTTATGTTATGTCAGCATTCCATATTACTACGAAGTAGTAAGATATTTCTTGATGGTAGTTTGGATATCACTACAATATATATACATAGGGTGTTTCAGGGTTAAGTGGCCAAACTGAAAATATGAACTAAGGACCTCAAAACATAAAAATTTTCTTCAAAGGTATGTCCGCAAACGCTTTGTTTAGGAGATATTCACACCTAAAGATTTTTATTTTTATGAATTATTTACGTTATATGAAATAAATAAAAACCTATTTATTTTGTCTAACTGCTTTGTAATAAACATTAATATTCATATTAAATGTTTTTCAAAGTGAAGGTGTGTCTGCTAATATAAAAACTATTGTCAACATGAGGATTAATACAATCATGGATAAGGATTAATACTACTATGAAATTAGCATTGGGAACTGCCAATAATAACATGTATCAGTTTGTTACTAGCTTTCGCAGAGTACTCATCTTTATGCCTTCAATTTATACTAATGGTGAATATGCCAATATGGTGTTTGTGTATGGTTTTTGCAGTGGTAATGCTAATGCTGCCCGTCGTGAATATGTCAGGCAATTTCCGAATTGAAGATTACCAAACAAGTCTATCTTCAGCTCCACGTTTCAACCTCTTAGAGAAACTGATACATTTGCTAGTAATAATCCTGGTGTTGCCAATAGTTTTTATATTAGCGGACACACCTTCACTTTGAAAAACATTTAATATGAATCTTAATGTTTATTATAAAGCAGTTAGAACAAATAAATAGGTTTTATTTATTTCATATAACGTGAATAATTCATAACAGTGAAAATCTTTAGGTATATATATCTCCTAAACAAAGCGTTTTCGGACATACCTTCAGAGGAAATTTTTTTCTTGTTTTGAGGTCCTTAGTCAGGGTGTCTACTGCACGAAAAAGTCACTAAAATCACCAAATGGAAAATAGGGCACGAAAAAGTCATGAATTTTGAAACCATGTCACAAAATTTCAGTTTTACAGTTTTGATTGTCCAAAATTGCGAAGACAAAACAGGAATATTCGCAAAAAAGGATTGCTTTGAAGATATTATCTATTATTTACATGTATTTTTATTTTTCATATTTTATACTTCATTCATATTCAGAATTTTTCATGCAGACTTGAATATTGAAATTGTGTAAACCTTGATTTATTAAATTATTTTAAGTGACAATAAATATTTAATTAGTAATATTTTTTATTTTTGAGGCTGCTAATTCCATCTTCATTCTAAAATGTTTTCTTTTATCGTTTCTTCACCTTTAAAACTAATGTAACTATCCTCTTTATATATATATATATATATATATATATACAGTTTTATTAATTGTTTTAAATATATGTAAAAATGTATGTTTATAGATATCACGGTAATCTGTGTAAAGTTACAAGCAATTTTAAGCTATAAGTTAAGGCTTTTTATTTTTAAGTGAAATTATTTTCTTTTTAATGGGCATGGAATTTGCATTTGAAGTCATGAAATTGGCTTTCGCAAAAGTAGTAGACACCCTGTTAGTTCATATTTTCAGTTTGGCCACTTAACCCTGAAACACCCTGTATATATATATATATATATATATATATATATATATATATATATATATATATACTCTCAGGGTGTAACGTAAGTTAATGACAATAATCCAAAGTGTGAAACTTGTAAAAATATTTAGTTCAACAACACCAACCACACATTTCTTTCTCACTCCATTCCAGACGTATGGTGTTCTAAAGGTTCCTTAGAAAAAAAACGTGTTTTTTGTAGTACAACTCCAATTTTCTCGGCTTGTACACAATTTTTTCTACGTGTCATTACATTTTTAAAATAACCATTTAATTTGCTTTTAGGCCAATGCACATCCAATGTTCACAAATATCTCATTCAAACTACATTATTAACTCAAAAACTAGAAATTAATAAAAGCTTCTGGTTAGCGACAACTTTTCAAAAATCACTACTCTTCCAAAAGAAATCCCTCAAGCTGCCAAATCTCACAAAAGTTTGGTTGCATAAAGTTTACTTATTGTATGTGCAAAAAGTGGACCATAATGGTGTTATAACATCTCAAGAAGGTGTTTTATAATTTATCCCAAATGAACGTTTAAAATTTAGGTGCAAAATTAATTTTTTATCAAAACAAAGTAAATAAATGAGAAACATGTTTTTATTAGTTGGCATTTATAAAAGAGCTTTCTCCAAATAAGAGGAGAAGACAAAGATGCAGAGTGAGTACAGCCAATTTAGTGTTAGTTATTGTCAGTTTTCTATGCCTTTTTGTACCAAAAACCCAACTATCAAAAAAGCTCTAGAGATAAGAACACACTGCTTTATAGTAGAATGGTACAAATAATTGCTTCTAATTTTTGTACAATTTTTCTAATGTTAAACCTTTTACTTTAAATACGATTTATGTTTATTATTTGAATTACTCTTGAAAGCATATATTGAGATATTTTGTATCCCCAGGAACTGCAAAATATGACATGAGCTGTCTACGTATCAAGACTGAAGCCGAGTTGGGCATTCCACCAGATTCGGAAGGTACTGTATGTTTACGTTTCATTACCGCCATGACTCAAAAAGACTGGTGTGATATATTTTAAATTTGTGTGTATACATTGTTATAATCTTTTATTACGGTTAAATTGATATTAAAATAAATTAGGTATAGTATGTTATACAGGAAATTTATAATTTGCCACGGCAATATATTAAAATTTATGTTTTATAAAGACTCTAATTTCGTGGGTTTGAAGTAACTGATAATTTTTAATACCGAATACTCTTTTTGAAATGATCTTGGGTCTTCTCGGTCTTTATTTGACATTGCTTGGGACTGTCAGCATTCATTATATCTATTACAACCTTCTTGCGTCGGTTGTAATAGTTGTATTGAGCAACTTCGTAATTGTACTCTTCATTTTGCTTGGCCCTTGCAGCTTTGTTGTCAGCTAGTGCATATATATATATATATATATATACAGTCTGGCTCAGGTCCGCGTACAGTGAGGAACCTCTCTACACCAGTCTTATATTTGAACGGTTTTTAGGCCATGTTCTCGGCTGATGGGCTGCGATAGCATAGTTCTAGACATTATTGTGCGATTTGTTTACTTTTGAGCCGCTCACGTAGTTAAAAGTTTATATTTTAACGGTTTTTTATCCAAATCCGGGAGTTTATGAGAGAAGCCGCTAGAGAACGCTTCTACACTAGTCATCCCCACCACCAAGGAACCAGCACCTCGGAGCTAGCCCGGAAGGAAGAGCAGCGTCAGGATTCCCCCCCCCCACTCCTCTTTACTAACAGTGTCTTAGGTGAGTGACGTAGCTTCTCCCGCCTTATCACCTTTTCAAATTTTGGTTATAACGGCTGCTGGACATTTTGCTCATAAGCTTTCTGATGTAATAAAGGACAGTTTATTCTTTAAATGGACTAACTAAGAATGTTGTACTTAATTAATGTGTATTTTTCTTCGTTCTGTTTGTAATTAAATTAAAACTTTACTAATATTGATTAGCTTGCGTACTGCACTCGCTTATTCATTGGCTCATGTTATTGATCTATTTACTTATCACTTGTTATAGAAATCTACGTTCTTTTGGTTTTTTCATCCTTATTTAGTTTATTATTTTATATTTTATCTTTTTCATTTCTTTGCTCCTCTAAAATTAATTTTAAGGACGGTATGTTTATTTATGTTTCATTCTACCCCAGGTATTATTTTAATGTTATCTAATTTGCACATTAATCCGTTATTTGATCATTATTCGTATTTCTTTCTCTTTTTAGAATTACACTTAATTTAATTATATGATTTATTACTGTAATTACTTATTTTATCAGTTGTCTCTCTAACATAGAATCAGTAAGTCGCTATTAGCATGCTAACAAGAAAGATGGCTGGTGAATCTCTCTCTAATGCTACTCTTTCTCAGAGAATCAGTTCTTGCAATCATGGCTGTTCTGAATGTTCCAAGACTCAGCCTAGCGTTACCTCCGTCGACAAGGCAAGACCGAGCAAGACTAAGGAGAGTAAGGTTGGTACTACTTCTCCTAAAGCCAGTCGTAGCAGACGGAATCGTAAGAAGAGGAAATCCCGATCAGACGCTAGCAGTAGCTTAAGTAACTCTAGCTCATCAGAAAGCCTCCTAAATACCAGCCTAGCGAAGGCTCCTCCTCCCAAGTCACTTCATGACATTAGTACAGTAGATGGTACTTCGGATATTAATACTGAAGCCCATTCAGTAACGGAGGAGGATATCGATAGGGAAATTATGCGTGCGTCTCTGAGCATAGATCAGGAGAAGGTTGGCCTCGGATCCGAACATTCGATCAGTCCCGCAGACTCTGCACCGTTATTGAAAATATCGTCACAACAAGTTGAAAGCATTCTGGTTGCAATTAATACTCCCGATTTTGACCTCAAGGAAAGCCATTCTTTGGCCATTAAACTTAAGAATGAGGTCCTAGAACATGCAGGCGTTAACGCTCTCATGACTTCTGATAATTCTGCAGTTGTTGAAAAATGTCTTGACGCGCTCGTCACTCTCGTGGCTAGGCTCGTTAATGTCGAGAGCACTGTGGGGGTTTCTTCTGGGACTGTTCCTGCTTCTCATGGAGCAGCTAGGATTACTGAGGGGGCTACAGGTCTGAGTTGCGGGATGAAGAACAAGGATGCGACATTTGCTGCGGTAGCTAAAACCAACAGTAGGACTGGAATGGGTAACTCAGAATCTGTGGAGCAGCGTAGATCCGGTGGCTCTATATTCATAGAGCCAAAAAACAATAGCAAGTATAAAGATCTGCAGGAACTAAAGAATGACGTCTTGAGAGTACTCGATCCTGTTAAAAAATGCATACAACTTCGCAAAGTTGTTAAAACTAGAACTGGTGGGATATTAATAGAAGCTGGACGAGGAGAGGACAAACGAAGAATACTAGGGGATGCAGACTTAGCGTCACTTAGTGTCAAAGTAAGCGAGAAACCGCTCCTGAAACCTAGAATCCTCATAAGCCGTGCACCGAGGACTGTGGACGGCAGTAGCCTTGACATGCCTACACTTACTGAATGCCTGAGGAGGCAAAACTTCGGTGGGGATGTGAGCCTAGCTACTGCAGTTAAACTTCTGTTTAGAACGGGCAAGAAATCTGGAGATTTTTGTAATTTGGTTTTGGAAGTGAACCCTAGGATTAGGACGCTACTATTGGAGGCTGGTGGAGTGTACATCGGAAGCTTTTATTGTGGTGTTAGAGACTACATTGAGGCCTCGAGGTGTTTTAAGTGCCAGAGATTTGGACACATAGGGAAAACCTGTTTGCAAAAAGTAGTTACCTGTGGTCACTGTGGTGAGGACGGTCATTCTTTTGATGAATGCAAGAATTCTGAGAATCATCCATGTTGTGCAAACTGTCGTAGAGCTGGCCTAAATAATACCCAACACGCGGCTGGTAATAAAACCTGTCCAGTATATTTGGGTACACTTGGAAGAATACGAGACATGACCGATTATGGAATTTAACCTTGGGGCGTACCTTTGTAGTACCTGCGACCGAGGATTCAGAAGTACTAAAGGACTAGGACAACACATTAAGTGCTCACATCCGGAAATTTTTAACAGGACAATCCCTACTGCTGTAATGCCACGATGGAGGGAGGAGGAGCTAAGGCTTCTAGCTCGACGTGAGGCTGAATATGCATTAACTGGACTGAAGGCGGACAATGAAACATTGGTGCGTGGTCTCCTAGAAAGAATGGCGGGAGCGGCGTGGCGTATTAGGCGTACGCCCAAGTATCGGTCCCTACTAAGGGAGACTATCGAGGAGTTGAGACTAGCTGATCATCCACCACCAATGCAAGAGGCTGGAGTCGTTGGGCCGATAGGAAGAGATAGCTTCATTGAGGCTGCAGCAACACAGGTTTTCGGTCTCACTGGTGATGATTGTGCTCTCTCCTTCCTCGTAGAACAGGCGAGGAGGGGCGCGGATATATATGATGAACTTACGGAGTGGCTCCAGGCTCACTGTCCTGACTGGGGGAAGGATATCTCAGTGAGCGGGAAAGGACAGTCTGGTGAAACACGAACTTTTCCTCTCCCATATAATGCCAAACAACGTCGTCAGATGGAATACAGGCGGCTTCAAAGACTTTGGAAGATAAACAAATCAAGAACAGTCGCTGAAATTTTGGTAGGAGGTCCATCAAAGAGAAGACATTCATTGGAAGAAATGGAGCGGTACTGGCGACCTATATTTGAACACCCCTCAAGTCCACTCACCGATGATAATGCTGCAAGGCAGAGTCCAGTGATCAAAACCTTATGGACGCCAATTCAGATAGAGGAGATCGTTAGTAATAAACTCGACAAAGCTTCTGCCCCAGGCCCTGATGGTCTGACGGTTGCTCAGTGGGAGCTTATCCCCCCTAAGGCACGCGCAGTCTTCTACAACTTGTATTTAGCGGGAGAGAAGGTCATTCCTAATATAGTCGGAGCGAGGACAGTCTTTGTTCCCAAGAAGGAAACCCCGATGCTGCCAAGCGACTACAGGCCTATCACGGTTGCTTCCGTTGCTTTGAGGCAACTACATAAAATACTAGCATCACGCTTGAAAGAACTGGACCTTCATGAGAGTGGACAGAGGGCTTTTATTGCTGCTGATGGAACCGCGGAAAACACAGTGATTCTGGATTCAGTGATCAGAGAGGCCAGAACTAAACGTAAGGAGCTCCACCTGGCATATCTGGACATAGCTAAGGCCTTTGACAGCATCAGTCATTTTGCTCTTCGAGCTGCCATGGTCCAGAAAGGACTCCCACCAGAATTCGTTAAATATGTAATGCGAGTTTACGATTTCGGATATACCCGTATTACTGATGGAAGGAGATGGACGGACCCAATTGTAAGCGGGAGGGGAATCAGGCAGGGTGATCCCTTGTCTCCGTGCCTGTTCAACCTCGCGATGGATTGGGTTCTTCAGGCAGTCCCAACCGAGGTAGGTTTTTACTTAGAAGGAACCAAAATTCGTTATCTGGCCTTTGCTGATGACCTCGTCTTGGTTACCTCTTCGGTTGCTGGCATGCGGTTTGCTCTCTCTCGAGTGGAGGCTACGATTTCCAAGTTAGGGATGGAGCTTAGCCCGAGTAAGTGCAGGACCCTCTCTCTGATGCCGGCTCCCATGACGCACAAGATTAAGGTGATCGAGGATGCTATGTTCGATATTGCCGGAGCTCCTGTTGAGCAGATGAGGTACCTCGATTCAGTAATATATCTAGGTGTGGTATACAAAAACCATGGTGCAGAGGGGCCTGAGGTGGGTCTGGATGTTGCACTCCAGAGAATTGAACATGCACCTCTTAAGCCACAACAGAAGTTAATAGCTCTTAGGAATCACCTTCTGCCGCGGTATCTGCATGGTATGGTGCTTGGAGGTTCCGCTCGTCAGACGCTTAGAAACTTTGATATTAAGGTCAGAGCTGCTGTTAGGAGATGGCTGAAACTCCCCAGAGATGTGCCTTTGGGATATTTCCATGCGTCCTGTGGAAGCGGGGGATTAGGCATATTCTGTATGAGCGTACTCGTTCCAGCTCTGACACTGGGGCGACTTCTTAGGTTGGAGAGCTCTGGATTGGCTCAGGCGAGGGCTGCGTTTTCTTCAATAACTGTCAACAGACGGATACGAGATGCAAGGGAGTCTCTCACCAGGCAGGGCTTGAGCGAAGATGCATGGTTCCCTCAGAGCAGAAAGGATTGGTGGGCTAACAAGCTCTATTCCTCTAATGATGGAGCTGGGCTCAGGGAGACCAATGCAAGTAAAGCTTCTTCCTATTGGTTGCACAGGGGATCAGAATTCCTAACTGGCTGGGATTTCGTCCAGTTTGTCCGAACTCACATCAATGCCCTACCTACAACTGTTAGATGCACAAGAGGAAGGCGTGAGGGCCGGGTACTTCGTTGCAGGGCTGGTTGCTTGGAGAATGAAACCGGTACTCACGCAGTCCAAAAGTGCTATGTTTCACATGGAGGCCGATGCTTGAGGCATGATTCCGTGGTTGGAGTACTGGGGGATACCCTAGCCAAGAAGGGTTTCGAAGTCCACATTGAGACAACTTTGAGAGCTGGAGGTCGCCGCTGGAAGCCCGACATTATTGCGGCTAAGGATGGAAGAGTCACAATAGTGGACGCTCAAATAGTTAATGCATCTCCTGATCTAGGCTCGGCTCATCGTGAGAAATGCAAGAAGTATTATGCTCTTGACGTCCGCTTGGCAGTAGGCCGTATGTTTGGTGTGCCGCTCACTCATGTGAATGTCACATCCTGCACAGTCAGCTGGAGGGGAGTCTGGTGCGGAGCCTCTGCGAGGAGTCTTAAAGATCTTGGCGTCTCTACAACTTGCCTTAGGAAAATCACCGCACGAGTTCTGAAAGGATCTAGTGTCATCTTTGGCAGATGGAGGGCTCTGTTAGCAGCGCATGGCCGCTGATATGGAGACATTATTGTTTAGTGAAGGCGGTAATTTTACTACGTTAGTAGTAATACAAGATGCTCACAAGATGATAAATTTATCAAATTAGACTGATAATTCAGTATTAGTTAATTAGCCGGTAGTTATTTTATCCTGAGTGTATAGTTTGTATAATTGATTGCTCTTTTTTAAACATGAATATCTTGAATTTTTTTATGTGTACAAGTTTGTATAGGTTATTTTACTGTATATATTTATCTATTTATTTAATATTTGTTAAAATTCTTCTTTTTCTCTTATATGTATTTACTTATTTTTCTTTGTATTTCAAGTGCAGTACTGAGCCAAACAATCTATTTACTAAGGAGTTGTAGTTAAACTGAAAATTCAGAGTTATTTAGGTTTTTTTTGTTGATGTTTTGTTTTGTTTACATGTATTACTTCTAAATTATGAATGTGTTCTACTCATTCATGTTTTTACTTAGTTTTATAGAGACAACTGCTCTGGGTGATTGTTGCATAAGTAATTTTTATTGTCTTTAGTTTACTATTTATTTAAATTGTATTCACGTATTAGATTGTTAAGGATTAGCTAGTCAATATAGTTTTAATACTTAGGAGATAATAATATAAGCAAGGCTTGCTAGCAAGCCAAGCAAATCTTGAGCGAAGGAGACGCTCATTTTGTATTTTTGTATCATAAGCCATTTTGTACAACAATGTTTTTTTGTGTATTCATTATGTTGTAGTTTTATCTTCAAATAAAATAAAATATATACAGTCCCAGTGTTAAACTGACAGACTTCGTATATCGATGGGAATCAAAAAACCAAGTCTAAAAGTCCTTTGGAGATTTTCTCGTTTTCGAGAAAAATGGAAAAAAAAAACAACTTCTTTTTGGACAAATTCCGATTTTCGCTTAAATGAAGCATTGTACGAAAAAACATTGCATCTTACAGACTAAGGGTAGTTGCCGTCAAAAACTATAACTTCTACACTGTTGCCAATCTAGTTGTTGTCTATGCAATTTATAAAAAATAAAATTTGCTGTTTATACATTATAGATTCCCACAAAACAGTGAGTCTTTTTATTATTATACCAAATGTTTAATTTAGATTTATCTGTATAGAAAATATATCCATTTAATCTTGATTAAACATCTTGATTGTAAATGATTTAATCATTTCATTCCAACCAAGTATTCAATTGTTAATAATAGTTGTTGCTATTAAATAAATTGATCATTGTTTCATTACAGCAATTAATAATTAATTATTATAATAAAACAACATTCATTCAACGAATTTTTGTCTATACTTTTGTGTACTTATAATACACTTGATTTAAACTCTAAGCCACTTCCAAATCAATCGGGTCACTTCCTCTCCTATTCACACCCCAGCCACTTCCATACGGATCTGGGTTACTTATAGCCCACTTTCGGTCCACTTAACACAGCTTTCAACCCTCACAAGTCAAATTCTGACCTATTCCTGTCAGTTTTGGACCACTTCTGCTACTTTGGTTTACTCTGGTTCACTTCTGGTCCACTACCCTACTGATATGAGTAGGAATTGAACTGAATAAGACCCGAATTGTAAGATAATAATATACATTTTCGGGGGTGGTTTTAGTCAATTGTCCACCTGAAAATAAAGAATCATGAATGGCAAATAAATTAGTGAATGCTTCATGATGTACCTATGGGTGCTCAACAATGGTACTACAGGTGGTGTTGGTGGCAGGAGCCATATTGTGTTCGCCTGTCGCAGCTTAGAGGCTATGAGTTGGAAGCACTGCAGTTGAACGATCAGAACGTGGTGGGGTTCTGAATTGAGCATAACTCATAGCGCTCTGCTCCAGGGCGGAAGCTATGTATAGTTAGTATCATCCAACAGTTTTTTGAAACCCCGGGAGTTCACGGTGATATCCACATGAGTGTGGTAAAAGGCGGGGGCCTGTTTTTGAGGCTATAAAATGCTGAGCACAACCTGTAAGCCGTTTTCACCTTCTGTGGCATACAATCCTATAATCATGCAGGCAGAGATGGGCATAATTTTATTTATAAATAAAAATACTAATTTATTTGTACTTCATACATTTCTAAATACGAATATAAATAAATTTGTATTCGTAAGTGTGAATACAAATTTATTTGTATTCACCTATATTAAGTATAAAAATACAAATAAAATTTTATTCGCAAATTTTTCCTGAAAAATAAAATTGTAAATATTCACAAAAAATCAAGTGATTACAAAAAAATTCACATTCAAATATATTTTTTTCCACAATTTTTTTTTTTTTTTTTTTTTTTTTTTTTTTTTTTTTTTTTTTTTTTTTTTTTTTTTTTTTTTTTTACGGCGCATCAACTGCTTGGCTATTAGCGCCGGGCTATCTACAGGTTGCCACCCTTTTCTAATGCCAACAGCACGTGGTCGGTCACCCAGAAAATTTGTGAATAAAATTTTATTATTTGTTTTTTATATTTTATATACGTGAATACAAATAAATTTGTATTCATGCTTATGAATACGAATTTATTTATATTTGTATTGACAAATATATGTAGTACGAATAAATTCGTATTTCTATTTATAAATAAAATTATGCCCATCTCTGCATGCAGGAATCTTTGATCCAGAAGAGACACTACAGTCCAGGCAACGAATGCTTGAAAACAGCTGTAGGTGGAAATTTTTGGAACACAATTTTTGACTTCGTAACTTTGTTTAGGCTGTGGTAGGAGGTGTTAAGAGGTGAACATATCAAAAGTCTTCACCTGTAGCCTTTATGCCGGGGGGGGGGAGAGAGGGGGTTTAGAAGGTCTCATTTTTCGGGTTTTCACGAATATCTCGGAAACCCTGCGTCCTAGCGACATGACTATTCTATAACAAATGAAAGCTTATTAAATTTCCTACAAGTTCTATTCCATAAAGTTTTTCGAGATATCTTTAGTTTTCGAAATATCCGCTCTTGAAAGTCTGTCATTTTGGGGGGAAAACACTTTTGCCGCATATTTTTTCCTCGTTTTGACGGGATAACTCTTCAACGATGAACCCAAAAAATAAATAACGCTCATAGGGTTGTAGAGTATTGTATTCCCTTCAATAATATATATTACATTGCTATTTTATGTATTTTCCTTCAAACGTAAAAATAATTTCAGTGCTCGTCGTGAAATCAGAAATTTAGGGACTAATAGCCCAGGAAACTAAGAGTTATAGGTGGAAATGTTTGGAAAACAATTTTTCACTTCATAACTTTGTTTCGGCTAGTTAGGGGGTCAACCTATCAAAAGTCCTCGTCCGTAGCCTTTGTGCCGGGGGGAGGGGGGGTTTAGAAGGTCCCATTTTTCGGGTGTTCACGAATATCTCGGAAACCCTGCGTCCTAGCGACATGACTATTCTAAAACAAATGAAAGCTTATTAAATTTCCTACAAGTTCTATTCCATAAAGTTTTTCGAGATATCTTTAGTTTTCGAAATATTTGCTCTTGAAAGTCTGTCATTTTGGGGGGAAAACACTTTTGCCGCATATTTTTTCCTCGTTTTGACGGGATAACTCTTCAACGATGAACCCAAAAAATAAATAACGCTCATAGGGTTGTAGAGTATTGTATTCCCTTCAATAATATATATTACATTGCTATTTTATGTATTTTCCTTCAAACGTAAAAATAATTTCAGTGCTCGTCGTGAAATCAGAAATTTAGCGACTAATAGCCCAGGAAACTAAGAGTTATAGGTGGAAATGTTTGGAAAACAATTTTTGACTTCATAACTTTGTTTCGGCTAGTTAGGGGGTCAACCTATCAAAAGTCCTCGTCCTTTGTGCCGGGGGGAGGGGGGGTTTAGAAGGTCCCATTTTTCGGGTTTTCACGAATATCTCGGAAACCCTGCGTCCTAGCGACATGACTATTCTAAAACAAATGAAAGCTTATTAAATTTCCTACAAGTTCTATTCCATAAAGTTTTTCGAGATATCTTTAGTTTTCGAAATATCCTCTCTTGAAAGTCTATCATTTTGGGAAAAAACACACTTTTTTCTATTCTCGACCGGATATTTCTTCAACGATGAACCCAAAAAATAAATGTCGGCTATAGGGTTGTAGGACATTTTATTTGCTTCAATAATATATAGAACTTTACTATTTTATGTATTTTCCTTCAAATGTGAAAACAGTTTTAGTGTTCAACTTGATATCTGGCAACAACTGTCGACCAATGAACCGTTCAATTTCTCACCAATTCCAGTCAATGTATTGTCCAAAATATACTCCATTATGTAAATATAGGTAGTACTGGACGTATAAATAGCACAAAATATATAATTTTGGGCCACTGACCAGTTATTCACACTCAATCGTATAAGATCTTGTCCATTATATTGGCAATGGTTTTGCTAAGACCATGTGTATATAACGTTTGAAAGAAAATACATAAAATAGTAAAGTAATATATATTATTGAAGCGAATGGAATGCTCTACAACCCTATAATCGACATTTATTTTTTGGGTTCATCATTGAAGAGATATCTGGTCGAGAATAGAAAAAAGTGTGTTTTTTCCCAAAATGACAGACTTTCAAGAGCGGATATTTCGAAAACTAAAGATATCTCAAAAAACTTTATGGAATAGAACTTGTAGGAAATTTAATAAGCTTTCATTTGTTATAGAATAGTCATGTCGCTAGGACGCAGGGTTTCTGAGATATTCGTGAAAACCCGAAAAATGGGACCTTCTAAACCCCCCCTCCCCCCGGCACAAAGGCTACGGGCGAGGACTTTTGATATGTTCACTTTCTATCCAGCCCAAACAAAGTTACGAAGTCAAAAATTTTGTTCCAAAAATTTCTATCTATAACTGTTCGTTGACTGGACTGCTATTAGTAAAGCAGGCTAGCCACTACTAACCGTAGAGCTTATCTTTCCGATGCTCCACTTATTCTATTTATCTCTTCTATGTTGACAAATAGCATCTCCTCTCACAAATAGGTGTCTGACGATGACAATGAATTGTAGATAGGACTAACTTCCAATAAAATATTTATGGGGAAGACTTATCTTTGTTCTCCTGATTCATCGCATTTCACTATGTAATTTGTTTCAGATGAAGGTACTCTTTGCTATGTCTGCCATCACTGCCAGCGCAACTTCGTCTCTTTCAAGTATTTGAAAAGCCATGTCAAGCTCTGTTTCTTTCTCCTCAATCCCTGTAAGTTGCCATTTTTTTAGCATTTTAAAATATAATTGAAAGTTTGATGGGGATATCTACTTTTAATTCAGGAAAATAAATAAATAAAATTAATTGGTCAGTAACTTTGACCAAATATTTATATTCAGGCATATATGTGAATCAGAATTATAGCCATCGAGTCAGTGATTTTTTAATGTTGAATCAATATTCCTTAAATTCGGATGATACTGTACAGATTGCCTAAGTGGAGTTCAGACAAAATAGTTAATAAAACTAAAGTTAAATGAATTAATTAATAAAAACCTATTTTTAATTTAAAGAATATAGTTAACCAAACACTGTCTACCTCCACCTCGGCAATTTCCTCGAAGAATGATATCTCCTTTATAATGGTGCCTCAGAAACAGGGTTACCTTCAGAAGTCTAGGAGATACATGGCAAGGACCATTCTTAACACTCTCGGTGTAGCTGTCCTTTGGGAAGGACAGTAGCGACCGTCCCCGTGCACCCGTACACGGTCACTCCTTGCACTTTCGGAAGGACACTCCTTCATTACTTTTCACTTGAGATTCAAAAGGCTTGCAAAGGGAGGGGGTTCACTTTTACGACTCCAGGTAAACGCAGTTGTCTTCAGTATTGTTTGGGCTTTCTAGCAGTGTTATCCGTTTTCAAATTGGCTGACCGGAAGAGTTTTTATGAATTTTTAAACTTTTTCTTCAATAAATTGTTTATAAGTAAGTACAATTTATTATATAATGGATATTTATTTCCTGATGTTTTAATATATTTAAATACTTTTCACTAAATTGATGAATTTTTGTTGCAGGTATTGATTGGCAACGAAGGATATTTTTAAAAATATTATCGTTTGGCATCGATTTTTGGTAGTTGCAAGGTAATCTTTGCTTTTTATTTATCACATTTATTGTTGTAAATTGTTATTATTATTAAATTTAAAATTTTAAAATACGTTAAATTTTAACGTTCATTTATTATTAATATGAATTTTAAGACGGGATATCTATAGGTTACCACCTTTTTCTAGCCAGGATAGGGCTGATGCCTTTTCTTTTTTCTAAAGAAAAGCCATCGCTGTTTTATTATGTTAAACAATTTATTTATTATTATATTCCCTCCATTTAATATTTATTTATGTTAATTAATTTTAAAAAAAATTATGTTTTACTTTATTTTTTAGGATTAAAAAACAAATACAAAATGGCATCACCCCCATCTGCTGGTGGGAAGAAAAGGAAAATTGGTAAAGATTCTTTTTGATTAATCTGATTTTTTTTTTTTTTTTTTTTTTTACATTTCCCTAATAATTATTTTTTTATATCACAGATACGTCTGCGGGAAACAAGGAAAGCGTAGAGAAATATTTCATTTCCAATTTGACATCTGAGGATGTCTACAAACTGCTGGAAGAAGTATCGGCCGATGAACTTGACTCAGACTCGGACTTGTTAAACCTTGAAACGTTATTCAAGGTCAAATTTTTTTATTGCATTGTTCGAATCTACGAGTCATGAGGAAGAAAAAAGTCAACGGCACCATAAGTCAGAAATGACTCCTTATGGTCAAAATGACCATTAACAGCGTATACGTGGGCCATTCCATTCCAATCGAAAAAAAAAAAAATTATATAGTTTTATTTTTTTTTGTTATTTTTTTAATTTTAAGATAAGATAAGAATAAGATTAACGTAATTTAGGTATAAGTAGAAAACATATTACTTCTTTTAGATTTTAACATAGGATAAGATTAACGCACATGTACGTATAAGTACAAAAAAAAAAAAAAAATATATATAGTTTAATATTTTTTGTTTTTTTTAAGTTTAAGATAAGATTAACGTAATTTAGCTATAAGTAGAAAATTTATTACTTTTTTTAGACTTTAACATAGGATAAGATTAACATGTACGTATATGTACAAAAAAAAAAAAATTATATAGTTTTATTTTTTTTTTTTTTTTTTTTAATTTTAAGATAAGATAAGAATAAGATTAACGTAATTTAGGTATAAGTAGAAAACGTATTACTTCTTTTAGATTTTAACATAGGATAAGATTAACGTACAGTATAAAAAAAATAAATAAATAAATAAATTAATTAAATAAAATAAATAGAATTAAATAAAATTAGATTAACGTACATATAGGTATTAAAAAAATAAAATAAAAAAAAAACAGACTAGTTTTTAAGATAGGATAAGATTAACATACAGGTGCGTATACGTATTTAAAAAAAAAAATGTGCTTACATATTTATTTAAGAGTAAATCCTAAGCTTTGTATTAGAAAAATGATTTAACAGCTGGACGATTAAAACAGTAAGTTGTTCGTCCTAAATTTCTTTCCATTCCATTCCATTCCAATCGACAAATGGTGGCCGATTTAGATAATTTTTTTTTTCTTTACATAATCTACTACGCAAAAATACCTCGTTTGAATATTTTTAAAGAAAGCACCTTCCAGTATAAAAAAATATAAGTATATTGAAAAACGGCCCTCTCAGCGACATTCATTGAAGAACCATAACTCATATTTTACAATTGACAGGCATGCCTTCATTTCTGAGGCCCCCAGAAATGTAGCCTACATGAAACGGAACAGTTTTCCCTCTTTTCCATAGCCCTGAAGAAGATCTGAATATCAAGCCGAAACGTTGGCGTTAATAAATTTTAACTATGAAATGTAGTTTTCTTGAAAAAAAAAAGTTTTTAATATAGTTTATTCTGATAGTATGGATACAATAATTAGGAATATGTAGATACTATTTATACACTTATTCGATGTAGATACATGGAATAAAAAAAAATATGGTCTTTGAAATAAAGGTGTTTTTTTAAACAGAAGAAATTATTTATTTATAAAAATAAAGTGTGCTGCCCAAATGTTTTGGGATGCTATAAACACAGCGTACTTATCAATCTTATGAAAGTTCATTATTGCTTAGTGAAAAATACCTTATAAATTATTTAAAAACTTTATTAGCTGTTAACTTATTTTTTTCAGCTATAAATAAAAATATATTAAATTAAATGATCTAGATGAGCCTGAAACATTATACGGTAATATTTAAAATCATCTTGTGAGCTTATCCACCTAGATCTGCTAAACGGCCCACTGTGCAGCTTCTCAACCTGACCTTGTCTCCGAATAGAGGGTTAATCCTTTAGTAACTTCAAGCTCGAAGCCGAAATGGTGGGATCAAAAACAACATTAATTATTATATTCCACTAAATTGACTTTAGTAGTAAGTAATTGTTAAAGCAAAATGAATATTTACAACTTGCATTATTCTTGCAGCAACAAAATACAATTGTTACCTAAGCATTTAGGATAAAAGCCCAAGACTTAAGGTTAGTGTTTGGTAAACAAAGAACTTTAGAAAGACACCACATTTCTTGACGATAGTAATTTTTTTTTTTTTTTTTTTTTTTTTTTTTTTTTTTTTTTTTTTTTTTTTTTTTTTTTTTTTTTTGGAATGACTTATTGCAGCCTCCCACGTGCGAAAACGTTCGGATACCCTCTCATTTTATAAATCATGTTGAGAAGGATAATAACTCAGTCGCTTAGGAGCTGATTTTCTAAGTTACTTCACGCTAAACTACTGAGAAATTCGCTTAAACTAACTGATAAATACAGAACACGAACAACATGAAGAAGAAGATCTGACTCCACTTCGTCTCATTTTTTTTTTTTTTTTATTTTAACTAATTTTATCTTATTTCTTTGTCTTATACTTATTTTAATTTTTCTATTTGTTTTTATATTACTTCGCGATTTCACATTAGATTATAGTATCACCTTTATTTCTTAAACACTATTTAAATTTATTTTTATAATCTACTATATATTTGTCAAATACTACTTACTCACTCACTCACTGACCTACTATCGCCCAGCCCAAACCACTTGACAGAAAAATTTGAAATTTTGCATGGCTACTCCCCTTAGAACTTAAACACTCGCTAAGAAAGGATTTTTTTAATATTCGAATTTTTAAGTATTTTTAGAGGGGTTTGAATTTTTATTTGGTTAGAGAGCAGGCAAGCCAAGGCAGCAAGCGTTGCTAGGACAACAGGTCAGTTGTTAGCGTACTGCATTTATTTCATAATATTAATTCTATTTGAGCTTCATTTCAACTATGATGGCAGACCTTGAATTACTATAAATAACTGTGATGTATGCAGCGTTATTTGTGGAGTTCTCGATTTCGTAGAAGGTAGAAAAATGATGTCTCTCCACTGTTTTTCAAAGTATTTATTAGCAAAAGCTTTTCGAGAACATGGTTCTCATCGTCAGTGCATCTATTACTCCACAGGTAGTACTGCTAACAGCCTCTCCGAACAGGTGTGAGGTAATGTTCTCGAAAAGCTTTTGCTAATAAATACTTTGAAAAACAGTGGAGAGACATCATTTTTCTACCTTCTACAAAGTACTATAAATAAACTGTGATTTGATCCCTCGTAGAGTTTACGCTATACCTGATGATGGTCCATCCGAGGTAATAATATACCGACCCTTGCACAGCCTCCTCACCCATCCGCATCCCCAGTCAGAGCACTTCTTGGTAATGCTCGCAAATATAATGGGTGTTTCCAAATGACATCTTGGAAACATAAATTTTAATATACATAAATTTATTATTGACATCGAATTTTAGCCTGTACTGGTTAAACTGTTGTTACTGCTAACTTATAATAACGGGTTATGTCTACGTTATCTGTTTCTTGATACTGCTCCGGAGCGCCCAAATTTCAAGAAACATTATGCCTTGATTATTTATCAATTGATGAATAGCTTAGAGTATGACGGGAAAATGTGCTATAATAAACTACACAAAATTATGTAGTACCGTTAATTTTGATGGTACATTATTTAATGCAATAAAATAACTACTTATCTGCCGTGACGAAGCACGGGTATTCAGCTAGTTTATTTATTTTTATCAACTATTAATCAATGTATATTCTATTATGCTAATTATGTAAATAGATGCGTGAAGTGTATAAAAATATATAGGACACGCTTTAATAAATAAAGGCCTCTATTATAGGTTTACTATGGCGATATGGCCGTGAGTGTTAAGGCGTAAGCACTTAACACTCTGTGCTAAGGGTCATGGGTTCGATTCCCACTATGGGGTGGTGGATTTTCTTTAAAAAAAAGAAAAGGCCTCAGCCCTATCCTGGTGAGAAAAGGATGGTAACCTCTAGATAACCCGTCCTAACCTAAAATTCTTAGTTAATAACAATGGACATTAAAATTTAAATACATAAAAATAGTATGGCGGTTGGAGAAAAAAATTGAAATGCTATTTAAATTCTATTTAATCAGCTGACTCAATCTTTTTTAAAAGTTTTTTTTTTTTTTTTTTTTTTTTGTTTGTGAATGCCAACTCTTCATTCATTCTTTCGTGTACTATGTAGCTCATTTCAATGAACCCTAATGTACCGATTTTGATTATTTTTACAATACATTACTATCATGCTGACCGGACGCTTTTGGAGATTTGCTACATGGAATAAAAAATTACGACCTTTCCGAGCAAATTGATAATTCCCCACTCCATTTGAGTTGAACGAATTCTAATAATTTTCATAATAATCAACAAAATTCCTCCATTATTTTCTCAAATTGGAAGAGTTTTACTGAAGTTTGCATGGAAATCTTTTCATTAAAAAATTTAGTTAACACTTGAGTGATTGTACCCCAGTAACGAGGATTTCTAAGGCTTTTTTGATATATTAAAACAAAATTTATGAAAAGCATAAAACTGAAGACTGTAGATTTTCACGATCAATATTTTTCTACATATTTCTTCTCAAAAACAAAGAGCTCATAAGATTATTTTTTACATTTCTTCATCATATAAATTTTATAGATTTAATTTTAAAAAATTTTCACTTCTAAGTGTTGATTAGATTGGGTCATTGGTCAGAATTCTTAACAATGTTTTGTACTCAAGACAAGTTTGTATGCTATAGTAAACAAATTTTGTAAAGCATGTTCTAGCAAAATAAAGGTTCAAAACAATTAATAGACAATTTTAAACAGATGAAAATTGAAAATACACCATGTTGTCTAATAATTCACAGAAGATATATTTAAAATTGAATATAATTTGAGCTTCCCGAAATTGTTTTTTTCCTAAATAAAATATCTTAAGCAATTTAAAGTTGTAAGCACGGGCACACCGTCAACCGTTGTAAGGTATTTTATGAAAAAATTTTCTCACCTAAGAGCTTCATTTTTAACAGAAGAAAGGAGCTAGTTTTGGACCGACGCGCCTTGAGATCCAACAGGTAGGTGTGAGGTTCGGACCCTGTGATACCGCGTGACGACGAGAAGGTACTGAAGTCTGTTGACTCCCACCTGAGGAAGCAGTAGATTGGAAGGGATCGCGAAGCAAGTTCTACAAATGGTTCAGCTTTTGCTCTAGTGAGTGAGTGGTATTTGTCAAATATATAGTAGATTTGTCCAAATTCTGAAAATATACGGCTATAATTTAGATAAACATACAACGGTTATAACTGTTCGCATACAACAATGTTTTGTTCGCAAAATAAAACCCGTTCGCAAAAAAAAAAAGAAAGTTTTGTTGGATTGCTAATCTCCAACTAGGCTACACTGGAAAGAAAATGGCAACTGGAAAGTCAACAGATCAAAAACTTAATATTTCAAATTACTTATTAATATATATTAGTCAAAATTCTAAGAATATAAGCCTATAATTTATATAAACACAACAATCTTGCTAAAACTAAAAAGTTTTGGAAGTTAGATAAACACACCAAACTTAGTTAGATAAACACAAAAAAAAAAAAATGGTATACACTAGATTTACCAGACCAGTCATTTTGACTGGCCGTGCAATTTCAATTCATAATTCCTACTACATATAACATTTGCTTTCCTAAATGATGTTATGACTTTTGTAGCTATAAGTAGAGAATACATTTAATGAACTTAATGTTACATTATATATATTAATAAGAAATATATTTCTTATTTACATTTATAGCAGCACGAGGTCTGGTAAATCTAGCGTTAATTGCTTCTAGGAGCCCAGTGATGGCCTACATACATCTTCATCAGAAATTAAGGAAATTGATCGTATACGATATTATTTGTCCAAATTCTGAGAATATAAGGCTATAATTTGTATGACTAACACAAAGGTTAAAACTGAAAAGTTTTGTTCGCAAAAAAGAAGAATGTTTTGCTAGCTTGCTAATCTCCACCTAGGCAACACTGGAAAGCAAATGGCTTTTTCTGACTATTCACACATCTGTAAATGACATTTTCGAACTCGTGACCTCTAAACTGTGAATCCTAGACGATTTTGACCTAGGCTAGGAGACTTCCCGGATCAAGGTTCAGCTCTTGAGATCAGAACTTAGGGCAGTACACGGAGGCCTGGAAATCTGGAGCTAGACAGTTTTCTCAAAAGTCGGAGAGCAGGTAATGCAATTTTCATGAAGTGTTTTGGGGTATTTTTGCGAAGACCAAATCCAGTTTTTTTGAAGTATCTGTCGTGATTTTAAACAGTGATTTTGGTACTTATGGATTTGCTTATAGGTCCTTTGCAGGTTACCTTTTACTTCTTTACAGGTTGTTTAAGGTTAGAAACCATATTATATAAAGGTAAAAACGAAGATTCACGCCCGCAAAACCGAGTTCTTTCAAATTTTGTACAATAACGTATTTTGAAGCACTAAACACGAATACGTTAAAAAAAAACTTTCGCATTTAACTAGGAAAGAAGTTATTAAGCACTAAAGTTCACTGTTATGCGGGTTATGAGAACTAATGTAAACAACTAAATTTGTGACGACTTTAAGGCATACATGCTATGCGTTTCCGCTCGCTCAAGAAGATAACAAAACCCCAGTCAATCCAACTCGCTAAAATTAATAGAATTCTAATAGAATATAATATAAAGCACTAAAGTTCACTGTTAGAAAGGTTATAAAACTAGGCGTCAACAGCGTATTTGTAAACACGCGCATGCGCAGATATGTAACATTGGGAAACAGAGAACTCTCATTTGAAATGTTCAGAAACCATTTATTCAAAAATATTGTTAATTATAAGGGCATCCTCACCCGTCGTCACCTGCCGCTTAAGGGCATACGGGCAATGCGTTTCCGCTCGCAACGCTCGCTCAAGAAGATAACAAAACCCCAGTCAATCCAACTCGCTAAAATTAATAGAATTCTATTAATTATTCTATTAACTTTAGTGCTTAATAACTTCTTTCCTACTTAAATGCGAAGGTTTTTTTAAACGTATTCGTGTTTAGTGCATCAAAATACGTTATTGTACAAAATTTGAAAAACAAAACGGTTTAGAGGGCGTGAAACTTCATTTTTCCCTATATAAATATAAGTACAGATGGAATGGTTGGGATTCGGCTAAATAAACCTCAATATGATTTTGTTTTAAAAAAATCTATATTTCGGACGTTTCGGCTACTCATTGGTAGCCTTCGTCAGCTAAAATGACAAAAAAAGAAATTAATACAGAAACAAACAAGAAAAATTTATAATTGTGATAGGCAACAGAACTATAGATACAGTTTAACTTATAACAGAACATAACGTCTTAAAATTCTTAGAATGAGTAGAATGAAAAAGAAAATAGGTACAGTAATTGATTTTAATAGTAATTAGTAACATTAATTGATTTTACAAAGAAATAAGAGAACTATATACCAATGACAAATATAGTAGTTAATAGTAACATTAATTAATTTTACAAAGAAATAAGCTACTACATACCAATGGAAATGCCGAGCGGCAGAGGAAGACAAGGGTTGGCAATTAAGTAAACATTGTGAAAGTGTCTAAGGAAAAAAGGAATCTGCAAGGGGTATATGTAACTGGAAACAGTAAGAGGTGGGGGAAACGGGCGGTAGGATCAAACAGATGTTTATGACATTTTATGACAGGAAAGGAGAAAAAGGTGTTAATGGAAGGATACCCAAGGGGCAAGGTAAAAATCTAGGTAGGTGGTCGGGCGAGTATTTGGAAAATATTAGCGTACATAGGAGAAATGCCTTGTTGGTCAGTTTTGTAATTTATATTGTTTTTGTTTAAGTTTATGTGTACACATTCCGAGATCTGTAGTCTTTTTTTGTTACGTTGTGTAGAAAGAATTTTCGTGTCGTCGAAGTTAAAAGTGTGTTTTTGTGTAATGGCGTGTTTTGCAAGTGCAGATTTATCTATTTCTTTATTAGTGATGGTTCGTTTATGTTGTGTAAGACGTGAGTGAATGTCATTTATGGTTTCTCCTATGTATACAACATTACAGGAAGGGGTTTGGCAAGGGACTTGGTACACACATCGGGTGGTATGTTCAAAAGGGATGGGATCTTTGAGTTTGGTGTAGAGGGTTTTGAGTTTGTTGGTAGTTTTCAAACCAAAGTTTAGGGAAGGGTAGGATTTTTTAATTGTCTTTGTAAGTTTATCAGTCAGTCCAGGTGTAAAAGGTAGAGATCGGAACATTTGGGAACTGGGAGTTAGGGAAGAATTGGGAGAGATAGTGCTGGAAGGTTGGGATTTTACTTTTTTAACAAGGGATTGTATGAGGTTGGGGGGAAATTGGTTGCGTGCCAATATATCTGAGGCGATATTAATATTTTTATTGTGGAAGGAAGCATGGGATAGGGAGAGGACTCGGCGAAGGAGATTTCTGGCTACATTAATCTTGAGGTGGTAAGGATGGGATGAATGAAAATTAAGTAACCGTCCCGAGTATGTGGGTTTTGTGTACCAGTCAGTAATAATAGTACCGTCATTCTGTCTAATTAGTAAGATGTCCAAGTATGGGAGCTGTCTGTCCTGTTCTATTTCGACTGTAAATTGAAGCCTAGGGTAAAAGGAATTGAAACAGGTAAGTATGTCTGTTAGTCTGTTTGGGTTAATCATCAGCAAAAGATCGTCTACGTATTTGCAGATGAATGAGATGTCATGGGGAAACTGTGGGACGAGGGAGTTTAGAAGATCGTTTAGAAGGATTGAGGATAAATCGGGTGCAAGACAGTTGCCCATGGCTAGACCTTCAATTTGTTTATAGAATTTCCCATCATATTTAAAAAAACCGCTGTTAACACAAAGTTTTAGACTTTCTATAAACAGATCAAAGGATAGAGGGCTATGGAGGTGGAGGGTGGGCCAATGGTTTTCGATAATTTCTAGCGTTTTGGCTAGTGGGACGTTAGTGAATAAGGATGTGGCATCAATGGAAACTAAAATGTGGCCGTGGGGAATGGTTAGGTTGGATAATTTAGAAATTAGGTCAAAAGAATTTTTTATATCATAGGGATTATTATGGCTAAGTATTTGTAATGAGGGAAGAAGAAATTTACTGAGGCTGGAAGAGGGAGAATCTATATTGGCAATGATGGGACGAAGGGGATTACCAGGTTTGTGGATTTTGGGGAGGCCATAGGCACGCGGTGGGAGGGAATTGTGGGAAATTAAGAAGGACTTAGTGGATTTGTCGATTTCGTTAGAGTTAAAAAGTTTGTGAATGTGTTCGTTGAATTTTCGTTCTTGTATTTTCGTAATGTCCTTAGGAATGGGTAAGTATGTATTGGTGTCGTTGAATAAGTTGGTCATTTTTTCGTTGTATTCTGTTCTGTCCATGATGACGGTCGTGTTTCCCTTGTCGGATTTAGTACATATTATATGTTGTTCATGTGTCCGTAAGAAAGTTTTGGTGTGTTTTAGGTCTTTGTAAAATTCAGTGGAAAGGTGGGAGTGGCTGGGAGAAGGAATTTGTAAGAAATTGGTGATGCTATTAACTACTTTAGAGCGGGTTTGGTCTTCCTCTTTACAAGGAACGGTTTGTAGTATGTATTCTACATCGGTAATTATTTTGGGAACAACAATACCCGGTGTAGGAGGTAAAGAAAATTTTTCTCCTAAACCAAGTATGTTGTTAACCTGAGGGGGGACGTTGACCGAGGAGATGTTTTTTACCCAGTTTTCGTCACCGATGGGGCGGTGAACGTGATTCTGGCGAGTTTTATTAAATTTTTGGAAAAGATTTATTTTTAACTTCGATTTTAAACTATTACAAATGTTTGAAATAAAATTGGATATGTCATTAAACAGGTCCTGGTCAACTAACCCTCTTAAGATATTAAAGTGTGACTCTAACAATGTTTCTAAATTTTTAATTTCACAGTTTAAATTGGCTATTTCTATATTGAGTAATTTTTTCTGGAAATGAAGTTTCGCTGTTGCAAGTTGTTTTTGAACAGGGGAGTTCAGGTCGCACGGGTTGATATGGTTGGTTGAGGTTCTAATGTGTTTTGGTAAGAAATTGTTGGACTTACATTTTAGCAGAAAAATCAAGCCCTCTTTCTTCTTGACAAGGTTCTTGGAGAACTTGGAGATGCGGTTAATAGTGATTTTTGCCTCCTCTGGAGCACGTTGGCAGGGTCCCAGTGAATTCATCATGATGATTAGATAGTTAGCCGTCGAGGTGATAAGTACAGATGGAATGGTTGGGATTCGGCTAAATAAACCTCAATATGATTTTGTTTTAAAAAAATCTATATTTCGGACGTTTCGGCTACTCATTGGTAGCCTTCGTCAGCTAAAATGACAAAAAAAGAAATTAATACAGAAACAAACAAGAAAAATTTATAATTGTGATAGGCAACAGAACTATAGATACAGTTTAACTTATAACAGAACATAACGTCTTAAAATTCTTAGAATGAGTAGAATGAAAAAGAAAATAGGTACAGTAATTGATTTTAATAGTAATTAGTAACATTAATTGATTTTACAAAGAAATAAGAGAACTATATACCAATGACAAATATAGTAGTTAATAGTAACATTAATTAATTTTACAAAGAAATAAGATACTACATACCAATGGAAATGCCGAGCGGCAGAGGAAGACAAGGGTTGGCAATTAAGTAAACATTGTGAAAGTGTCTAAGGAAAAAAGGAATCTGCAAGGGGTATATGTAACTGGAAACAGTAAGAGGTGGGGGAAACGGGCGGTAGGATCAAACAGATGTTTATGACATTTTATGACAGGAAAGGAGAAAAAGGTGTTAATGGAAGGATACCCAAGGGGCAAGGTAAAAATCTAGGTAGGTGGTCGGGCGAGTATTTGGAAAATATTAGCGTACATAGGAGAAATGCCTTGTTGGTCAGTTTTGTAATTTATATTGTTTTTGTTTAAGTTTATGTGTACACATTCCGAGATCTGTAGTCTTTTTTTGTTACGTTGTGTAGAAAGAATTTTCGTGTCGTCGAAGTTAAAAGTGTGTTTTTGTGTAATGGCGTGTTTTGCAAGTGCAGATTTATCTATTTCTTTATTAGTGATGGTTCGTTTATGTTGTGTAAGACGTGAGTGAATGTCATTTATGGTTTCTCCTATGTATACAACATTACAGGAAGGGGTTTGGCAAGGGACTTGGTACACACATCGGGTGGTATGTTCAAAAGGGATGGGATCTTTGAGTTTGGTGTAGAGGGTTTTGAGTTTGTTGGTAGTTTTCAAACCAAAGTTTAGGGAAGGGTAGGATTTTTTAATTGTCTTTGTAAGTTTATCAGTCAGTCCAGGTGTAAAAGGTAGAGATCGGAACATTTGGGAACTGGGAGTTAGGGAAGAATTGGGAGAGATAGTGCTGGAAGGTTGGGATTTTACTTTTTTAACAAGGGATTGTATGAGGTTGGGGGGAAATTGGTTGCGTGCCAATATATCTGAGGCGATATTAATATTTTTATTGTGGAAGGAAGCATGGGATAGGGAGAGGACTCGGCGAAGGAGATTTCTGGCTACATTAATCTTGAGGTGGTAAGGATGGGATGAATGAAAATTAAGTAACCGTCCCGAGTATGTGGGTTTTGTGTACCAGTCAGTAATAATAGTACCGTCAGTCTGTCTAATTAGTAAGATGTCCAAGTATGGGAGCTGTCTGTCCTGTTCTATTTCGACTGTAAATTGAAGCCTAGGGTAAAAGGAATTGAAACAGGTAAGTATGTCTGTTAGTCTGTTTGGGTTAATCATCAGCAAAAGATCGTCTACGTATTTGCAGATGAATGAGATGTCATGGGGAAACTGTGGGACGAGGGAGTTTAGAAGATCGTTTAGAAGGATTGAGGATAAATCGGGTGCAAGACAGTTGCCCATGGCTAGACCTTCAATTTGTTTATAGAATTTCCCATCATATTTAAAAAAACCGCTGTTAACACAAAGTTTTAGACTTTCTATAAACAGATCAAAGGATAGAGGGCTATGGAGGTGGAGGGTGGGCCAATGGTTTTCGATAATTTCTAGCGTTTTGGCTAGTGGGACGTTAGTGAATAAGGATGTGGCATCAATGGAAACTAAAATGTGGCCGTGGGGAATGGTTAGGTTGGATAATTTAGAAATTAGGTCAAAAGAATTTTTTATATCATAGGGATTATTATGGCTAAGTATTTGTAATGAGGGAAGAAGAAATTTACTGAGGCTGGAAGAGGGAGAATCTATATTGGCAATGATGGGACGAAGGGGATTACCAGGTTTGTGGATTTTGGGGAGGCCATAGGCACGCGGTGGGAGGGAATTGTGGGAAATTAAGAAGGACTTAGTGGATTTGTCGATTTCGTTAGAGTTAAAAAGTTTGTGAATGTGTTCGTTGAATTTTCGTTCTTGTATTTTCGTAATGTCCTTAGGAATGGGTAAGTATGTATTGGTGTCGTTGAATAAGTTGGTCATTTTTTCGTTGTATTCTGTTCTGTCCATGATGACGGTCGTGTTTCCCTTGTCGGATTTAGTACATATTATATGTTGTTCATGTGTCCGTAAGAAAGTTTTGGTGTGTTTTAGGTCTTTGTAAAATTCAGTGGAAAGGTGGGAGTGGCTGGGAGAAGGAATTTGTAAGAAATTGGTGATGCTATTAACTACTTTAGAGCGGGTTTGGTCTTCCTCTTTACAAGGAACGGTTTGTAGTATGTATTCTACATCGGTAATTATTTTGGGAACAACAATACCCGGTGTAGGAGGTAAAGAAAATTTTTCTCCTAAACCAAGTATGTTGTTAACCTGAGGGGGGACGTTGACCGAGGAGATGTTTTTTACCCAGTTTTCGTCACCGATGGGGCGGTGAACGTGATTCTGGCGAGTTTTATTAAATTTTTGGAAAAGATTTATTTTTAACTTCGATTTTAAACTATTACAAATGTTTGAAATAAAATTGGATATGTCATTAAACAGGTCCTGGTCAACTAACCCTCTTAAGATATTAAAGTGTGACTCTAACAATGTTTCTAAATTTTTAATTTCACAGTTTAAATTGGCTATTTCTATATTGAGTAATTTTTTCTGGAAATGAAGTTTCGCTGTTGCAAGTTGTTTTTGAACAGGGGAGTTCAGGTCGCACGGGTTGATATGGTTGGTTGAGGTTCTAATGTGTTTTGGTAAGAAATTGTTGGACTTACATTTTAGCAGAAAAATCAAGCCCTCTTTCTTCTTGACAAGGTTCTTGGAGAACTTGGAGATGCGGTTAATAGTGATTTTTGCCTCCTCTGGAGCACGTTGGCAGGGTCCCAGTGAATTCATCATGATGATTAGATAGTTAGCCGTCGAGGTGATAAGTACAGATGGAATGGTTGGGATTCGGCTAAATAAACCTCAATATGATTTTGTTTTAAAAAAATCTATATTTCGGACGTTTCGGCTACTCATTGGTAGCCTTCGTCAGCTAAAATGACAAAAAAAGAAATTAATACAGAAACAAACAAGAAAAATTTATAATTGTGATAGGCAACAGAACTATAGATACAGTTTAACTTATAACAGAACATAACGTCTTAAAATTCTTAGAATGAGTAGAATGAAAAAGAAAATAGGTACAGTAATTGATTTTAATAGTAATTAGTAACATTAATTGATTTTACAAAGAAATAAGAGAACTATATACCAATGACAAATATAGTAGTTAATAGTAACATTAATTAATTTTACAAAGAAATAAGATACTACATACCAATGGAAATGCCGAGCGGCAGAGGAAGACAAGGGTTGGCAATTAAGTAAACATTGTGAAAGTGTCTAAGGAAAAAAGGAATCTGCAAGGGGTATATGTAACTGGAAACAGTAAGAGGTGGGGGAAACGGGCGGTAGGATCAAACAGATGTTTATGACATTTTATGACAGGAAAGGAGAAAAAGGTGTTAATGGAAGGATACCCAAGGGGCAAGGTAAAAATCTAGGTAGGTGGTCGGGCGAGTATTTGGAAAATATTAGCGTACATAGGAGAAATGCCTTGTTGGTCAGTTTTGTAATTTATATTGTTTTTGTTTAAGTTTATGTGTACACATTCCGAGATCTGTAGTCTTTTTTTGTTACGTTGTGTAGAAAGAATTTTCGTGTCGTCGAAGTTAAAAGTGTGTTTTTGTGTAATGGCGTGTTTTGCAAGTGCAGATTTATCTATTTCTTTATTAGTGTAAAGAGGAAGACCAAACCCGCTCTAAAGTAGTTAATAGCATCACCAATTTCCTACAAATTCCTTCCCCCAGCCACTCCCACCTTTCCACTGAATTTTACAAAGACCTAAAACACACCAAAACTTTCTTACGGACACATGAACAACATATAATATGTACTAAATCCGACAAGGGAAACACGACCGTCATCATGGACAGAACAGAATACAACGAAAAAATGACCAACTTATTCAACGACACCAATACATACTTACCCATTCCTAAGGACATTACGAAAATACAAGAACGAAAATTCAACGAACACATTCACAAACTTTTTAACTCTAACGAAATCGACAAATCCACTAAGTCCTTCTTAATTTCCCACAATTCCCTCCCACCGCGTGCCTATGGCCTCCCCAAAATCCACAAACCTGGTAATCCCCTTCGTCCCATCATTGCCAATATAGATTCTCCCTCTTCCAGCCTCAGTAAATTTCTTCTTCCCTCATTACAAATACTTAGCCATAATAATCCCTATGATATAAAAAATTCTTTTGACCTAATTTCTAAATTATCCAACCTAACCATTCCCCACGGCCACATTTTAGTTTCCATTGATGCCACATCCTTATTCACTAACGTCCCACTAGCCAAAACGCTAGAAATTATCGAAAACCATTGGCCCACCCTCCACCTCCATAGCCCTCTATCCTTTGATCTGTTTATAGAAAGTCTAAAACTTTGTGTTAACAGCGGTTTTTTTAAATATGATGGGAAATTCTATAAACAAATTGAAGGTCTAGCCATGGGCAACTGTCTTGCACCCGATTTATCCTCAATCCTTCTAAACGATCTTCTAAACTCCCTCGTCCCACAGTTTCCCCATGACATCTCATTCATCTGCAAATACGTAGACGATCTTTTGCTGATGATTAACCCAAACAGACTAACAGACATACTTACCTGTTTCAATTCCTTTTACCCTAGGCTTCAATTTACAGTCGAAATAGAACAGGACAGACAGCTCCCATACTTGGACATCTTACTAATTAGACAGACTGACGGTACTATTATTACTGACTGGTACACAAAACCCACATACTCGGGACGGTTACTTAATTTTCATTCATCCCATCCTTACCACCTCAAGATTAATGTAGCCAGAAATCTCCTTCGCCGAGTCCTCTCCCTATCCCATGCTTCCTTCCACAATAAAAATATTAATATCGCCTCAGATATATTGGCACGCAACCAATTTCCCCCCAACCTCATACAATCCCTTGTTAAAAAAGTAAAATCCCAACCTTCCAGCACTATCTCTCCCAATTCTTCCCTAACTCCCAGTTCCCAAATGTTCCGATCTCTACCTTTTACACCTGGACTGACTGATAAACTTACAAAGACAATTAAAAAATCCTACCCTTCCCTAAACTTTGGTTTGAAAACTACCAACAAACTCAAAACCCTCTACACCAAACTCAAAGATCCCATCCCTTTTGAACATACCACCCGATGTGTGTACCAAGTCCCTTGCCAAACCCCTTCCTGTAATGTTGTATACATAGGAGAAACCATAAATGACATTCACTCACGTCTTACACAACATAAACGAACCATCACTAATAAAGAAATAGATAAATCTGCACTTGCAAAACACGCCATTACACAAAAACACACTTTTAACTTCGACGACACGAAAATTCTTTCTACACAACGTAACAAAAAAAGACTACAGATCTCGGAATGTGTACACATAAACTTAAACAAAAACAATATAAATTACAAAACTGACCAACAAGGCATTTCTCCTATGTACGCTAATATTTTCCAAATACTCGCCCGACCACCTACCTAGATTTTTACCTTGCCCCTTGGGTATCCTTCCATTAACACCTTTTTCTCCTTTCCTGTCATAAAATGTCATAAACATCTGTTTGATCCTACCGCCCGTTTCCCCCACCTCTTACTGTTTCCAGTTACATATACCCCTTGCAGATTCCTTTTTTCCTTAGACACTTTCACAATGTTTACTTAATTGCCAACCCTTGTCTTCCTCTGCCGCTCGGCATTTCCATTGGTATGTAGTATCTTATTTCTTTGTAAAATTAATTAATGTTACTATTAACTACTATATTTGTCATTGGTATATAGTTCTCTTATTTCTTTGTAAAATCAATTAATGTTACTAATTACTATTAAAATCAATTACTGTACCTATTTTCTTTTTCATTCTACTCATTCTAAGAATTTTAAGACGTTATGTTCTGTTATAAGTTAAACTGTATCTATAGTTCTGTTGCCTATCACAATTATAAATTTTTCTTGTTTGTTTCTGTATTAATTTCTTTTTTTGTCATTTTAGCTGACGAAGGCTACCAATGAGTAGCCGAAACGTCCGAAATATAGATTTTTTTAAAACAAAATCATATTGAGGTTTATTTAGCCGAATCCCAACCATTCCATCTGTACTTATCACCTCGACGGCTAACTATCTAATCATCATGATGAATTCACTGGGACCCTGCCAACGTGCTCCAGAGGAGGCAAAAATCACTATTAACCGCATCTCCAAGTTCTCCAAGAACCTTGTCAAGAAGAAAGAGGGCTTGATTTTTCTGCTAAAATGTAAGTCCAACAATTTCTTACCAAAACACATTAGAACCTCAACCAACCATATCAACCCGTGCGACCTGAACTCCCCTGTTCAAAAACAACTTGCAACAGCGAAACTTCATTTCCAGAAAAAATTACTCAATATAGAAATAGCCAATTTAAACTGTGAAATTAAAAATTTAGAAACATTGTTAGAGTCACACTTTAATATCTTAAGAGGGTTAGTTGACCAGGACCTGTTTAATGACATATCCAATTTTATTTCAAACATTTGTAATAGTTTAAAATCGAAGTTAAAAATAAATCTTTTCCAAAAATTTAATAAAACTCGCCAGAATCACGTTCACCGCCCCATCGGTGACGAAAACTGGGTAAAAAACATCTCCTCGGTCAACGTCCCCCCTCAGGTTAACAACATACTTGGTTTAGGAGAAAAATTTTCTTTACCTCCTACACCGGGTATTGTTGTTCCCAAAATAATTACCGATGTAGAATACATACTACAAACCGTTCCTTGTAAAGAGGAAGACCAAACCCGCTCTAAAGTAGTTAATAGCATCACCAATTTCTTACAAATTCCTTCTCCCAGCCACTCCCACCTTTCCACTGAATTTTACAAAGACCTAAAACACACCAAAACTTTCTTACGGACACATGAACAACATATAATATGTACTAAATCCGACAAGGGAAACACGACCGTCATCATGGACAGAACAGAATACAACGAAAAAATGACCAACTTATTCAACGACACCAATACATACTTACCCATTCCTAAGGACATTACGAAAATACAAGAACGAAAATTCAACGAACACATTCACAAACTTTTTAACTCTAACGAAATCGACAAATCCACTAAGTCCTTCTTAATTTCCCACAATTCCCTCCCACCGCGTGCCTATGGCCTCCCCAAAATCCACAAACCTGGTAATCCCCTTCGTCCCATCATTGCCAATATAGATTCTCCCTCTTCCAGCCTCAGTAAATTTCTTCTTCCCTCATTACAAATACTTAGCCATAATAATCCCTATGATATAAAAAATTCTTTTGACCTAATTTCTAAATTATCCAACCTAACCATTCCCCACGGCCACATTTTAGTTTCCATTGATGCCACATCCTTATTCACTAACGTCCCACTAGCCAAAACGCTAGAAATTATCGAAAACCATTGGCCCACCCTCCACCTCCATAGCCCTCTATCCTTTGATCTGTTTATAGAAAGTCTAAAACTTTGTGTTAACAGCGGTTTTTTTAAATATGATGGGAAATTCTATAAACAAATTGAAGGTCTAGCCATGGGCAACTGTCTTGCACCCGATTTATCCTCAATCCTTCTAAACGATCTTCTAAACTCCCTCGTCCCACAGTTTCCCCATGACATCTCATTCATCTGCAAATACGTAGACGATCTTTTGCTGATGATTAACCCAAACAGACTAACAGACATACTTACCTGTTTCAATTCCTTTTACCCTAGGCTTCAATTTACAGTCGAAATAGAACAGGACAGACAGCTCCCATACTTGGACATCTTACTAATTAGACAGACTGACGGTACTATTATTACTGACTGGTACACAAAACCCACATACTCGGGACGGTTACTTAATTTTCATTCATCCCATCCTTACCACCTCAAGATTAATGTAGCCAGAAATCTCCTTCGCCGAGTCCTCTCCCTATCCCATGCTTCCTTCCACAATAAAAATATTAATATCGCCTCAGATATATTGGCACGCAACCAATTTCCCCCCAACCTCATACAATCCCTTGTTAAAAAAGTAAAATCCCAACCTTCCAGCACTATCTCTCCCAATTCTTCCCTAACTCCCAGTTCCCAAATGTTCCGATCTCTACCTTTTACACCTGGACTGACTGATAAACTTACAAAGACAATTAAAAAATCCTACCCTTCCCTAAACATTGGTTTGAAAACTACCAACAAACTCAAAACCCTCTACACCAAACTCAAAGATCCCATCCCTTTTGAACATACCACCCGATGTGTGTACCAAGTCCCTTGCCAAACCCCTTCCTGTAATGTTGTATACATAGGAGAAACCATAAATGACATTCACTCACGTCTTACACAACATAAACGAACCATCACTAATAAAGAAATAGATAAATCTGCACTTGCAAAACACGCCATTACACAAAAACACACTTTTAACTTCGACGACACGAAAATTCTTTCTACACAACGTAACAAAAAAAGACTACAGATCTCGGAATGTGTACACATAAACTTAAACAAAAACAATATAAATTACAAAACTGACCAACAAGGCATTTCTCCTATGTACGCTAATATTTTCCAAATACTCGCCCGACCACCTACCTAGATTTTTACCTTGCCCCTTGGGTATCCTTCCATTAACACCTTTTTCTCCTTTCCTGTCATAAAATGTCATAAACATCTGTTTGATCCTACCGCCCGTTTCCCCCACCTCTTACTGTTTCCAGTTACATATACCCCTTGCAGATTCCTTTTTTCCTTAGACACTTTCACAATGGTTACTTAATTGCCAACCCTGGTCTTCCTCTGCCGCTCGGCATTTCCATTGGTACGTAGTATCTTATTTCTTTGTAAAATTAATTAATGTTACTATTAACTACTATATTTGTCATTGGTATATAGTTCTCTTATTTCTTTGTAAAATCAATTAATGTTACTAATTACTATTAAAATCAATTACTGTACCTATTTTCTTTTTCATTCTACTCATTCTAAGAATTTTAAGACGTTATGTTCTGTTATAAGTTAAACTGTATCTATAGTTCTGTTGCCTATCACAATTATAAATTTTTCTTGTTTGTTTCTGTATTAATTTCTTTTTTTGTCATTTTAGCTGACGAAGGCTTCCAATGAGTAGCCGAAACGTCCGAAATATAGATTTTTTTAAAACAAAATCATATTGAGGTTTATTTAGCCGAATCCCAACCATTCCATCTGTACTTATCACCTCGACGGCTAACTATCTAATCATCATGATATAAATATAGTAATCAAAAGTTAATCTATTAATAAAAAGTATTTAAAATCACTGCAATCACTACTAAAGTAACTCTTTTTTTTTACTTCTATGTTTATATAATATGGTTTCTAATTAACCCTTAGATAACCTGTACTTGTATGTTATACTTTTAGGCTTGTAAAGCATAAATGAAAATAAGCAGAATATATTTCAGCAAGCAATATTTCTTAATAAAAAGATTAATATTATAAAAATCAATGGTAATTGTGAAGTTTAGGAGCCTCCTCGACGTTTTTTTTTTTTTTTTTTTTTGTTGTCCAACGGTTCTATAACGTATTTATATCATATATTTATTTTGCATTATGGGCATACGTGCTATGAGTTTCCGCTCGCTCAAGAAGATAACAAAACTCTAGTCAATCCAACTCGCAAAAAATTATAGAATTCTATTAATTTTTCCGAGTTGGATTCACTACAGTTTTGAAGGTTACTTTACTACCAGCAACAACCAATAGAAATGCTAATGAGTTATGCGCATGCGCTGATATAATCACTACAGATAAATCACTAGTAACTGGAGAAGTAACTGGATGTGGTCTTCGCAAAAAGGCCCACATTTTGCTCTAATGTACCTCTTGGGTAGATATGTTGGCTAGATTGACCGTGGAACACCAGGTACTGCAAATATGGGAAAGGTGCAAACAAATATTGCCCAAAAATAGTGTTTTATTCAGAAGCCAACAATCATTAATGTAAAAAAAAAAAGCAAATTAAGGCAATTTTACAATGAATAATAAATAAGGCAGACGCTTTGAGGGGGTTAAAATGTAAATAAAAAAAAGAAAAAGTACTAGTTTGTTTTTAATATTGAATAAAGTGCTTTATTCGCGCTGCGATTTAAACAGCGTCTTCAATAAACATTTATTTATTTAAGTCTTTATTATATATATGTAAAAAATTTAATAATAATAATAATAATTAACATTTCTTTTTTATGCTTGTATGTACAAATATATGGACCTTCCCTTTTTAGGGAGTATAAAGTCTTTTTCAGTGACTGGCCGTACCTATGAGTGGATTTCGCTGTATTTTGTGCTACAGAGTTCCCGGTCCTTGGCACTTCTCATCCAGACAGAGCCCTCTTTTTTCCTGAATTCGTTTGCCCATCTTTTTCTTCCGTCCTCTTCTTCTCTTCCTATCTAATGGCACCCATTCAGTGACCTGTTTTGCCCAGCTTTCTATGGGTTTCCTCATCAGGTGACCTGCCCATATCCTCTTCAGCCTGTGAGCATATTTATTAGCATCAAGCGCTTGGCTTCTCTTCCTCACCTGATCGTTACTTATTCCCGTTGGCAAACTGATATTTTATGTTGAAGCGTCTTAGTAAGGGACCATGTCTGACAGCCGTAAGTGAGCACTGGGAGGATACAACTATTGAATACGATGGTTTTTAGGGTTTGATCGATGTTGCTTTTCATGACTGATTTTAAGCTCCAGTATTTTTCCATGCATTGGCAATTCTTGTTTCTATTTCTTTAATTTGTCTATCCTGAAAAGAAATTTTTTGGCCTAAGTATGTAACTTCTTCTACTATTTCAATTTCTGGAAAGCGAACTTTTAGTTTGTTGGTACTGTTGTTGGTTATAATTTTGGTTTTATGTTGGTTCAGTTGAAGACCATGGGGTGCACTGTTTATCTGGAGGGTGTTTAACATCTCTATAAGTTCTTCTTCTCTTCCCGCTATTAGTACAACATCATCTGCGAACTTGAGTGTGTTAAGCTTAGAGCCATTGACAGATATTCCCATTTCATTCCATCTCAGCGTTTTGAAGATTTGTTCTAGTTCTAATATGAAGATACTGGTGGAAAGTGGGTCTCCTTGTCTGACAATAAACATAATTTGAAATAATTACAAAAGACTATTCCAAGTTGTAAAATGTTAGTATTCCATACCCCAGAAATGTTGGTGGTCATTGAGTTAGAAGATCCCTACTAACTCCAAGCAGTCCAGGCAATGAATGATTGAAAACAGTTATAGATGGAAATGTTTGACTATGTAACTTTGTTTGGGCTGGATAGGAGGTGAACATAACAAAAGTCCCCGCCCGTAGGCTTTAACCCCCCCCCCCCCCCATTTTTAGGTGATCGGTAAAAATGTGTCATAAATCTATAAAAATGAATTAAATAAGATCACTTCGTTCATAAAAAATATTTTATTTTGGGTGTAACAGCGTTTTAGTTGGTTAAAACTATCCAAGTTCTAAATTGTTAGTATTCCATACCCAAGAAATGGTCTCAGCCCCCCCCCCCGAAATTCTCCCAGCCCCTCCCGAAATTATTTTCTGTATACACCCATGATTTTTCGAGTTTTCACTTATATCTCGGAAACCCTGCGTCCTAGCGACATGGCCAATCTATGCTCCATTATGTAAATAGAGCGAGTACTGGACGTATAAATAGCACAAAATATATAATTTTGGGTCCACTGACCACTTATTCACACACAGTTAGGTAAGATCTTGTCCAGTATATTGGCAATGGTTTTGCTTAGACTGTGTGAGTGCATATATAACGTTTCAAAGAAAATACATAAAATCATAAAGTAATATACGTATATTATTGAAGCTGCTGCTGTGTAATGCTCAACAACCCTATAACCAGCATTTATTTTTTGGGTTCATCGTTGAAGATATATCCGGTCGAGAATACCAAAAAGTTTTTTTTCCGACATTTTTTTTTTTTTTTTTTTTTTTTTTTTACGGCGCATCTACAACTTGGCCAGTAGCGCCGTTTTTAATTTAATCAGCATTCATGTGTTATTTTTTAATTTAATCAGCATTCATGTGTTATGGGACAGTCATGTCGCTAGGAAGCAGAGTTTCCGAGATATAAGTGAAGCCCGAAAAATTGGACCTTCTAAACCCCCCCCCCCCCTCCCCCTGGGAACAAAGGCTACGGGCGAGGACTTTTGATATGTTCACCTCCCATCCAGCCCAAACAAAGTTACGAAGTCAAAAATTCTGTTCCAAATATTTCCATCTATAACTGTTCGTTGCCTGTACTGATGGTGTTGGCGCTATTTTATGGAATTTCATAAACTTCCTATGTTTAAACATAGATTTAGAAAGGAGTAGATGACTAACTCCCCTGGTTTTGACAGGAAAAAGTGAAGCAGGCCCAACTGGAGAGCCGCCATCTTGTTGTGGGGAGAGAGGGTCATATGTCCATTAGCCCTAATGCTTTAATTTGACCGATTTTCTCCCATATAGCCCAGTATTTTGCATTTTTATTCAACTACAAATATTATTAGAATATTATATTATATAATTATGTAACTAAAAACACAAACTAAGTCCTCACAAATATCAGAACACAGCTTTTTCAAGAAAATAAAATCATCAAATTAGTTGAGTTTTTTCGTTGTTTTTTGAATAAATTAATAGTTTTAATAAATAAATTACAAGAAACAATTATTTTACAAGTTTTTTAGTGAAAGCAGGGTGGAAAATAAATTAGCCCTTATTTTAAAAACATAATGGAATCATTTAATGGTAATATCCTTTTAAGGAAAATCAAAACCAACCTGCCGGGGTTAAATTTTCGTAAAGAAAACAATGTGTGATACACATATAAATATCCATAAAAAATATATAATTAAAAATGGAGTATTTAATTAAGGTTTAATATCGTATAACCAACATTATGTCATGGTGTAATTAAAAAAAAAAAATTTAAATTATATTCATTGAGAGGAGATCGTTGACCGTAGATGATGCAAGGTAGGGATTGTCCGGGTTCGGTCACATCTACTTTATAAAACTACATTTTATCATAAAAAAGACAAAAACTGTTTTTGTCTTTTTCCATATATGTATGTGTATGTAGGCAAATATATATATAAATATATATATATATATATATATATATATATATATATATATATATATATACATATATGTAGATTTCAGTATTACATCCGTCCTACTTGTTTTTTACAGCCCTGATGAAGGCTTGAAGTTCAAGCCGAAACGTCGGCACAATAAAACCATTTTTATGATAAAATGTAGTTTTATTAAGTAGCAGTGACCGAACCCCGACAATCCCTACCTTAAATTATATTCATTATTTGTACGTTTTTTTCTTTTTTAAATAAAATATAATATATTGTATACCTGTTCATGTAATAATCTGTAGCTGAGGTTTTTCTCTATGAATGAAAAAGTAAGTGATGCAGGATTCATGTTATTATGCTAAAAAGTAAGTTTTAAAAACTTTTGTTCGAAATACGCTTTCACATGTTGTTATTGGCTTTTTCCAAAGTCCTGACTGTTTTCAAAGTTTTGTGAGCTCTTCTTTAAGGATACTCTGATGAAAAGTTTAGAGGGAGCATATTAAAATTAATAAGAAATTTCATGGAAAATTTAATTACTCATTTATTTAATAGAGAACCACAACTTAAGTGACCTGTTCTTTTTATGGACATAATATTTTAATATATTAATTTGTATGACAAAAAAAAAATAACATACATAAGAAATAATAATTAAAAATAAATGTTTCACTTCACTTTCATTATGAAGCAATTGTAATATAATACCATATATATAATTATATGTATCTGAAGGAGAGCTGAGGACGCTCTCCTTCAGATTTACCATAATTTATTTACATAATTTATAGTAATTTATTATATACATCTATCTAAATGTGAATAAACAAATAACTTAAATATAACAATTTACATAAGTAATTAAGAGGTTTGTAAGAGTAATTTGTTCATAAATTTAAGTGCCTTAAAAAATTACACATATGTAGTGGGAACCTGAAACAACATTTATAAATTAGAAAAGCAACTAAATTAAATAATTTAAAAAAAACTTAGATAGGTACAAATAATAACTGCTTGGTCACAGCGACCAAAGATGGATTCCACGACAGCAAATAATAAAAATATTAGTGAAATTAAGTTAGAGCTTGTTAAGCACTTAAAAATGTTATTAAAAAACAAGCAAAAAACGTTTTTAATTCTTCAATAAAAAATAAACACCCATTTATTTGATAGTAAATTTGTTTAATGTATTTTTTTACTACATTTTTAAATTTTGGTTTTTCATTTATGTTATAATATTGTAAATTTGAAGAAAACTCAATTTACAATTTGTTTATGAAGACTTGAAAATATTCTTTGATGGAAAAAACGTTATGAAACAATAAAAAATTATTAAATGGATGCATGGGTACTGCTTTTCCCTTAAAGATCAAATGTTAATTTGTCACTCATGTATAAATTTAAACAATAATTATGGAACAGCCTAAGGGGAAAGGATTATATCAACATAAGGTTGCTGATTAAGGGCTTAAGCACTTAAAAAGTTTATTAAAGCCCAAAAAAAAAACTTTCTCAATGTAAAAGAAACATCCATATATTTGATACTAAATTTGTTTAATGTATTTTTTTTAATTTTGGTTTTTATATATGTTATAATGATGTACAATTAATAAAACTCATGATATATAATGAAACTGAATTTCAGATCTGTGTATTATGACTTAAAACTATTCTTTGATGGACAAAACGTAATGAATTATTTGAAAAGTGCATGGGCGCTTTTTTTTCATTGAAGAATTAAATCTTTTTAGCAGGATGGAACATATTTATGTAAAGAAACTATTTTTATACGTACAATGGCCTAAGGTTAGGGATTTGTTGGCTTTTTAGGGAGAAAACAAGTCACTTGTTGAGCTTGGGGAAAGAACCTTTGATAATCAACTTGTAAATACTTACGAAAAAAAGTGAATATCCGATCCTTATTTAGCTTTGTTAGTACACCCATAAGCACAGCATGATTGAACCATAGTTGCACTAATATCAGAATAATATTCAATACAATATCAAGAAGAAATTACATGAACTGTCCAAGCACTACTGACATTGTTTATCCCCATAAGAAAATGGCCGCCAGAATGTTAGGGGTGCTTCACTAAAAAGTGGGGAGTTAGACATCTATCCTTTCTAAATCTATGTGTTTAAACCTTCCAGTGCTTATAACCTTCTAGCTACCTGTCTTATTAATTACTTTAACATACGAATACTAAAGCTTCTCTTACCGGTGTAACAATTAAAAATTAACTCTTACACTAAGATTTTTTTCATGATGATTAGATAGTTAGCCGTCGAGGTGATAAGTACAGATGGAATGGTTGGGATTCGGCTAAATAAACCTCAATATGATTTTGTTTTAAAAAAATCTATATTTCGGACGTTTCGGCTACTCATTGGTAGCCTTCGTCAGCTAAAATGACAAAAAAAAGGAATTAATACAGAAACAATCAAGAAAAATTTATAATTGTGATAGGTAACAGAACTATAGATACAGTTTAACTTATAACAGAACATATCGTCTTAAAATTCTTAGAATGAGTAGAATGAAAAAGAAAATAGGTACAGTAATTGATTTTAATAGTAATTAGTAACATTAATTGATTTTACAAAGAAATAAGAGAACTATATACCAATGACAAATATAGTAGCTAATAGTAACATTAATTAATTTTACAAAGAAATAAGATACTACATACCAATGGAAATGCCGAGCGGCAGAGGAAGACCAAGGTTGGCAATTAAGTAACCATTGTGAAAGTGTCTAAGGAAAAAAGGAATCTGCAAGGGGTATATGTAACTGGAAACAGCAAGAGGTGGGGGAAACGGGCGGTAGGATCAAACAGATGTTTATGACATTTTATGACAGGAAAGGAGAAAAAGGTGTTAATGGAAGGATACCCAAGGGGCAAGGTAAAAATCTAGGTAGGTGGTCGGGCGAGTATTTGGAAAATATTAGCGTACATAGGAGAAATGCCTTGTTGGTCAGTTTTGTAATTTATATTGTTTTTGTTTAAGTTTATGTGTACACATTCCGAGATCTGTAGTCTTTTTTTGTTACGTTGTGTAGAAAGAATTTTCGTTTCGTCGAAGTTAAAAGTGTGTTTTTGTGTAATGGCGTGTTTTGCAAGTGCAGATTTATCTATTTCTTTATTAGTGATGGTTCGTTTATGTTGTGTAAGACGTGAGTGAATGTCATTTATGGTTTCTCCTATGTATACACCATTACAAGAAGGGGTTTGGCAAGGGACTTGGTAAACACATCGGGTTGTATGTTCAAAAGGGATGGGATCTTTGAGTTTGGTGTAGAGGGTTTTGAGTTTGTTGGTAGTTTTCAAACCAAAGTTTAGGGAAGGGTAGGATTTTTTAATTGTCTTTGTAAGTTTATCAGTCAGTCCAGGTGTAAATGGTAGAGATCGGAACATTTGGGAACTGGGAGTTAGGGAAGAATTGGGAGAGATAGTGCTGGAAGGTTGGGATTTTACTTTTTTAACAAGGGATTTTATGAGGTTGGGGGGAAATTGGTTGCGTGCCAATATATCTGAGGCGATATTAATATTTTTATTGTGGAAGGAAGCATGGGATAGGGAGAGGACTCGGCGAAGGAGATTTCTGGCTACATTAATCTTGAGGTGGTAAGGATGGGATGAATGAAAATTAAGTAACCGTCCCGAGTAACAAAACCCACATACTCGGGACGGTTACTTAATTTTCATTCATCCCATCCTTACCACCTCAAGATTAATGTAGCCAGAAATCTCCTTCGCCGAGTCCTCTCCCTATCCCATGCTTCCTTCCACAATAAAAATATTAATATCGCCTCAGATACATTGGCACGCAACCAATTTCCCCCCAACCTCATAAAATCCCTTGTTAAAAAAGTAAAATCCCAACCTTCCAGCACTATCTCTCCCAATTCTTCCCTAACTCCCAGTTCCCAAATGTTCCGATCTCTACCATTTACACCTGGACTGACTGATAAACTTACAAAGACAATTAAAAAATCCTACCCTTCCCTAAACTTTGGTTTGAAAACTACCAACAAACTCAAAACCCTCTACACCAAACTCAAAGATCCCATCCCTTTTGAACATACAACCCGATGTGTTTACCAAGTCCCTTGCCAAACCCCTTCTTGTAATGGTGTATACATAGGAGAAACCATAAATGACATTCACTCACGTCTTACACAACATAAACGAACCATCACTAATAAAGAAATAGATAAATCTGCACTTGCAAAACACGCCATTACACAAAAACACACTTTTAACTTCGACGAAACGAAAATTCTTTCTACACAACGTAACAAAAAAAGACTACAGATCTCGGAATGTGTACACATAAACTTAAACAAAAACAATATAAATTACAAAACTGACCAACAAGGCATTTCTCCTATGTACGCTAATATTTTCCAAATACTCGCCCGACCACCTACCTAGATTTTTACCTTGCCCCTTGGGTATCCTTCCATTAACACCTTTTTCTCCTTTCCTGTCATAAAATGTCATAAACATCTGTTTGATCCTACCGCCCGTTTCCCCCACCTCTTGCTGTTTCCAGTTACATATACCCCTTGCAGATTCCTTTTTTCCTTAGACACTTTCACAATGGTTACTTAATTGCCAACCTTGGTCTTCCTCTGCCGCTCGGCATTTCCATTGGTATGTAGTATCTTATTTCTTTGTAAAATTAATTAATGTTACTATTAGCTACTATATTTGTCATTGGTATATAGTTCTCTTATTTCTTTGTAAAATCAATTAATGTTACTAATTACTATTAAAATCAATTACTGTACCTATTTTCTTTTTCATTCTACTCATTCTAAGAATTTTAAGACGATATGTTCTGTTATAAGTTAAACTGTATCTATAGTTCTGTTACCTATCACAATTATAAATTTTTCTTGATTGTTTCTGTATTAATTCCTTTTTTTTGTCATTTTAGCTGACGAAGGCTACCAATGAGTAGCCGAAACGTCCGAAATATAGATTTTTTTAAAACAAAATCATATTGAGGTTTATTTAGCCGAATCCCAACCATTCCATCTGTACTAAGATTTTTTTTCGGGTCTGATATACTTCCGGAAGATTGATTGGCCTCTCAACTCCTCCTTTATACTTCCAACCAGGTAATCGAAGGTTTTTATGCTTATTATGTGGAATTTCCTAAATTAATCACTCATTTTCACTTCACTACATTTTCATTACTAACTATTGACTTTGTGGAATTTTATTATTTTATTCGGCACGCCCCCTTCATTTGTGAGTAATTAATAGGAAATGTAGTGGTCTTATAAACAATTACCTTCCATCTACTATGATTTCTAAACCGTTTCGGAAATATATAAACACATCAGATTTGCTTATGTATATTAATAAGATATTTTATGATTTCCCTTGTGTGACATTAAACAAATATTAAACAGTAAATAGAGGTATTCCATAGAGAAAGATGATGCTAGAAGTTCATCAAGAGGGTGTTTACAGTTTTTTATGGATTTTACAGTATATGTTGCATGATTTTGTGTAAATACAGTCAGTCACTTTGATACTTCTGTTGCATTGAGTGCATTATTCTTCTTTGAATGATTAATTTTTGTTGTGAATTTAGTTTTATTGTATAACTATCAACAATACTGTAGACTATTAATTAAAAGTTTATTTGGTAAAACTGAAGTTTAGCATCCTCACAAACGAGTTAAAATGAATTTAGACAAATTCATAAAGTAATCTGCAGCCCAAGAGTTCTGATACTCTGAAAAGTATTCGAAATGATTTAGCTTGTACTTGGTCTATATTGAAGAATTTTATTATGGTCACATCAATATGGCAGCCGAACTAAAACCGGTAAAACTCAAGTTTAGCGTCCTCTCAAATGATTACTTTAACATTTTTCACTATAACGTATTGTAATGCACTAAAGTTCACTGTTATGCAGGTTATAAAGAAATTATCATGATCAAAATTCGTGAAGCAGGAAAATTATCAAATTCATAAGTTGTTCCCCTTCCAAAGTACATCAACAGGCTCAGTAGTCTGCCAACCATTGCGATTGGAACTTATGCATTTTATGTTTGTACGATTTTATGGATTTTACAGGGTATGTTGAACGATTTTGTTTAAACACCTAAAGTCCTTTTGTTACTTCAGTTGCATTGAGTGCATTATTATTCTATGAATGATTAATATTTGTTGTGAATTTAGTTTTATTATGTAACTATCTACAATACTTCAGTATATTGATTAACAGTTCATTTTGATTTAGAATGGGTTAACTGAATCTGTAAAAGCTGGATTTATATAATTTGAGATGAGGATATAGTGCATTGAAATATCTAAACAAACTTGTATGTGTTCTTCAAACTATTCAAGATGGCCTCTATTGGCTAGCTGAAAATTATGTGATATTGGTTTATTGATGTTCCCAAATATAGCAATTCATACAGAAGTTAACAGGAACAAGTTTATTGAATATTACATTCAACTAGTTTAAATCAAGATGGCATAATTGGACTTACCTCCAAGAATGGCCAAGTTTTCAAATTTTTTGTCTATGTATTTATCGACTAGTACAAACATACATATTATTATTATTATTATTAAGAAAAGTGTCTGAATGCACACGAACTTAGTAAATAGAAGCTTAAATTCTTACTCCTTCTGTAACCATTAAACCAAAAAGTAACGTGTATTTAATTTCATAAGTTCAATAACATAAATTTATTTTTATTTTTCTTGTAAACAACAATAGTAACAGAAAAACAACAAAAATATGCATTAAATGAAGATGTTTCAAAAGTTTTTAGACACTTTTATTACATTCCAATTGCTAATTTGATATTAGTGTTAGAATAAAGAAATTAATATTTTGTAGGATTGCCCTTAACTATTGTTATCTTCCTGAGCCTATCGGGTATAGAAGAAACCAGCTTAGAGGTCACAGCAGTCGGTATTTTGTACCATTCTTCCAAGATACGCTTCTAAGTTCTTCCTTGGTGCTCATGGCACACTTTGTGATTTGCTGTTTTGAATGATTCCCTGGGTGTTCAATGGGGTTCATGTCGAGTGATTGAGGAGGTTGAATTATCGATTTTGGGCAATCGTGAAGATACCAAGTTCAGGTGATTAGACCAGTGTGTTTAAGGTCATTGTCCCAATAGAAAAGGAATTTACCCTTGAGTCTTAAGCTGTCTGTACTTGATATTAATTTTTTATTTTTCAGAATATCTCGATACATTGCTGAATTCATTTTCCTAACAATGTAAGACAATTCTTCAACTTCTCTAGTCGCTATACTCCCCCTCACCATAAAAGAACCTTTACCAGTGTTTCATTGTGGGCTGTAAAATTTCTTTTTCAAAGCTTAATTTTTTTCTCCAGGAAATTAGCCTCCAAATCAAAAATTTAGTAATTCTATGAGAACGCAACAGTTCTGCTGTCTCAACTTATTTCCCACATTATATTTGTTATTACTCTCTAACTCATCGTGCTGATGAAGTTTTATAGTAGCACAATTCTTGCGCTGCTGATTTATTTATTTATTTTGCAAAATCAATTTTAACTAATTCTCCTAATTTCCGCAGGGATGAAAAAATGTATACAGTCATAAAGGAAGAACCGGAGCAGCATTTGAATGAAGAGAATGGAGGTGATAACAATATTTTTTTTTTCTTTGTTTGTTTTTAAAAAAGCTTGGGTTTTATATTTGTTAATTTTAATTTATGTTATTGTTTTACCCACTTCTAACATAGTCATTGGTGATTTTTGAACTATAATGTTTATATGAAACTAATTAATTTTTGAAGTATTTTTCCCTATCATAAAAAATAAAAATCAGTCCCGTAACAGGCCCTGAGGGGCAGCTATTGTAGAGGTATCTGATTCATGACCATACGGCACACTAGGGAGATAGTGTGGTCAGTACTATGTTTCGGCCGCCTGATTTTCCCCTTGCTTCGACTGCTAGAGTCATTAGCACCAAGGTACCCATTAATAAATTAATTAAAGGCTGGGTTGGCCTAGGGACGGTCAGGGAGGCCGAATTAAACCCATGAACGAAGACACTAGAAGAAAAAATCTGAAGTGCTTTGTTGGGATTTGAACTCAGGTCCTCCAGCATATGAGTCCAGTGCTCTACCATTGAGCTAACCTCGCCCCCTATTTTTCCCTATCATGTCTGCCTCAAATACGTGTTTATAACCTCCTGAGGAAGTCATTCCTTAGGTTTGAGGGCCGTCAATAATCATTATAATAACAAAAATTGTGGAAATATAAAAAAAAAAATTATCATCTATTACTAATTTTTTTATTCTTTCATTTCCAACCGGAGGTGATGGAAGCAATTTTTTCTTGATGTCAGGAGGGCGAAAACATTTGTTTCCTCAATTTGAAGTCGTTATTGAAAATGGTTTAATGAAAAATTGACAATTTTTTAAGTATCAGGTTTCTTTTTGACTTGCAGTTTTTGTCTACTTTAAATTCACTTCCTAAACATTTATAAAAAGACCACAATCGAAAATTAGCTGCAACTTCCTAGGACTTGAGGACCCAGAGCTAGTGTTGTTAAAAGCGAGCCCTGACTAAAGGCTTCAGGGCTGAACCTTGAACCTAGCCTCTACAGGCTGAGCTCTGAGGGCTTGATGAAGGCTCAGGAGTGAGGCTCCATACTAACCTTATCAAACCCTTGAAGGCTCGGCCTTGGAGCCCTGGGAAGGTAGAGCTTCGGCAAGCACGGTTATAGTCAAACCCTTTCTAGTGCTTTACTAGATTATCTCTATACAATAATTACTTACTCTTTGATTATTACATTTTATTCATTTCGATTTTTTGGTGACATATCTCACCATATATTTAACAATAATAAATATAAATTTTTAACAGCATCTTTATTTACAAAGGGAGGTAATTTAGCTGTTATCTCTGATAATTCTTATTTTGCTTCATTTGTAATTTATTAAAATTCAACAGAGTTCAGTTTATAACGTTAATGATTACACTTAATAAAGTGCCTCATTTAGCTGATTTTTTTAAAATTCTGTATTCTTATGGATTAAAATCTGCATGAAAAATTGTATGGACTTTTATTATTTAAGGGAGATAAAAGTATGACAGCGTCATACAGTTAAGAAGTATGACAATGTTGCCATCACCGTCTAACAGAATTTATTTTTTAGAAAAAGTTACTCTTTTTAACCACCATATAATCTAGTTTATCGATGTCATGATAAATTTAAATGCTAGCGAATAATTTCAGTGTGGCGGAAACAATTTTGGACGAATCTACCAAAGTATATTTCATGAAGCAGCTGTTTGCCCGCCGTCCGCCATTTTGGAAATGAAAAGTAAAAGGCTTCAAAGCATGTGCCTTCTCCCGAGCCGAGCCTTCAAGGCTCGCGCCTTCTACCGAGCCAAGCCTTCAAGGTTCGCGCCTTCTATCGAGCCCTGTCCAAGCTCTGAGTGCTCGAGCTTTTAGGAGCCGCGCCTTCTAGCCTTAAAGGCGCACTCTTTCACAACACTACCCAGAGCTCACTGAACTAGGAAAGCGTGGCCTTCAATGAAGGCAAAAAAGAGGTGGATGATTTCAGTCAAGTCTTATCTTTATTTAAAAAAAAAAAAGATCTGAGCTCACATTAGCCAACAATTTTTTTAATATACAAAAAGACCCAGTATTTTATTGGCTCCTTATTATTTATAAGGCACACCTGTACACACACTATTAAATCTAACTCCATCCGTATGAACACAAATTCTTGAAAGAAAAATTTAAGTTGGCATCACTGACTTGGCAACTTTGTGCACTTGCTGAAAGGTCTACAAAATTTGTCGTAGATTTTGAATCTGAAATAAATATACAAAACTGGGTCTCCCATTTAAAAAAAAATAGTTAGTGCATGTTTAGCACATTTTCACACATGCGCAAAAAATTTGGTAGTTGAATTTATAGTAAAAAATAAAAAGACCCACTTGATTTTTTTTTATAACCCTTCAAATATCGAAAATAAAAATGCACATCCATAATTTAAGATACACCATATACAGATGCATGTACAAAAAAAAAGTGTACTTCTTTTAAAAAATGTTCGGCAGAAATACCTTTCGTCTTAGTCGTATGACTAGTAAATGTGCCTTTTAGTTTTGAGTTTTAAGCGCTTTTAGACCATTCTAGACCACTGCGAGGTGGTCCGAGGGAACTGTTGTAAATTCACAAAAAACTTAATTTGTATATAAACATTATGTTATTGTATATTATTAAAATAAAAATAGTTATAGTAAAACGGTGCCATTGGCCATAGCAGTCGACGCACCATAATAAAAAAAAAAAAAAAAAGAAGTAGAGTAAAACAAAAATCATAAATTTTTTCATTCATAAAAAATTTATGGTGTGCATGGGTTAAGCATATTTCGTAATGATGTAGCGTAAACTAACCATCTTGCTTATGAGTATGATTAGTAATGCTGCTCTGCCTGACTGATACTTAATTATCAAGAACGATTATATATTACTATTACTCATGAAATATGTGCCTTACAATCATTAGTTCAGCAGGAAAAATGTAAATTATTATCGACCCTGCTTTTTATATCTATTTATGGTAAATAACCAGTTTGTACTCGGTGTTTAAAAAATATCTGATTATGATTGTAAATTGTTTTACTGTCCAGGTGAAGAAACTGCTGAGAATATTTTGGGAATCTTTATAAATGAAGACAATGGTGCTATTGAGGAAGTTTACCCATCAACTTCAGGTAATTAATTTTATATTCTTATCTACTATATATTTGTCAAATACCACTCACTCACTGACCTATCTTCCCCCAGCCCAAACCACTCGACAGAAAATTTTGAAATTTTGCATGGACACTCCCTATATAACGTAGACACTCACTAAGAAAGGATTTTTTGATATTCGAATTTTTAAGTATTTTTAGAGGGGTTTAAAGTTTTAGTTGGTTAGAGCAGGCAAGCCTAGGCAGCAAGCGTTGCTAGGACGATAACAGAACAGCTGTTACCGTACATTATCTATTTCATAGTATTATTTATAATTGAGGTTAATTTAAACTTTGATGGCATACCTTGAATTACTAGAAATAAACTGTCCCTCATAGAGTTTACGGTATGATATAAAAACGCTTATTTGCTTAAATTAGAAGCAAAATGGTGAGTTTTAAGCCTAGTAAGTACAGCCTCCCCACCCATCAGCATCCCCAGTCAGAACACTTCTTGATAATGCTCGCGAATACAATGGATGTTTCCAAATGACATCTTGGAAACATAAACGTTTAAATTTTAACATACATTTATTATTGACAACAATTTTTAACCTGTAGTGGTTTAACTTCTGTTACTGGTAACCTATAGATAACGGGTTATCTGTTTGTTGAAACTGATCCGGAGTGCCCCAGTGTCTAGAAACATTATACTTTGATTACTTATCAATTGATGAATAACATATTGTATGACGGGAGTCGTGTTCACTGAATTGTGTATGCAATTACGTATTACATGTGTATTGCGGGACTCCATCAGTACAATCGGAGAATACATTTTATAAGTTACCTCATCATGTCATTTATTCCCAAGCTAATTTCTTGAAACAATAAAAATAATGTTATTTATTTTAAATTAATTCTCATATGTAATATTTAGTCTACATAGTTCGCGGTTGAGAATAAGAGAATTATGATAACCTTTCATTTCTTGTTTGTATATCTACCAAGTAAAATTTATGAAGAATGCTAATCTCATATTTTATTTTTATATTATAATTTATAATGTTATAGAATAAGACATCCATACTCATAAAAGTTAATGAAGCTACCAATTTTTTTTCTCGCCATAATAGTTGTATTCTATTTATTTGGTAAAAAGGAATTAAAAATACGAAGTTATGATTATTATCATATATTTAATAAGAACCTGTACAAACAATAAGTAGTACATTATTCACGTACAAAATTAATTAGAGCAACATTTTCAACTAACTAACTTCCACTATTCTCAAACATAAATAAACGCAGAATTAAAAGAAATTTGTTTTTCATGTTAAAAAATATTCTAATAGCTACTTAAGATCACTAAAGTATAATTAAAATTGAAAAAAAAAAAACAGTACAATAAAGCAGTTTGAAGAAATTGTTGTAAAAACACGTACTTACTCTGTGTAGTGAAGGAACGCTTGCCAAAATTCGCAGAAAGGTCTGAGCCCGGAACGATTTCAGAGTAAGACACTCGAGACACTTCCTGATACGACAGAAAATAGAATAAGCCAGCCTGGAGGTTTGTAGCTGAACCCTGCCAGTTAGCCGTCATGACACACCTGTTTATTAAAAATATATAAGAGCAAAACTATTTAAGATTGTTTTGTGTCTATGTAGGTAATTTAAAGGAAACACTCAAAGAATTTGATGTAAACTAACCACATTGCTGAGGAATGTGTTTAGTTATGAAGCTCCTGTGTGACAGACTTTTTTATATGCACTTCACTTTACTAACCCCTTTCTGGGAATTATTTTTTAAATGATTATAAAAGAATATTTTCATTTTAATTATTGACTTCACTTTCACGCAGGGATTGGAAGCAGGAACATGGATATCAAGAAAGAGCCAGAGGTTGATATTCCATCTGAAATTGGAGTGTTTGGAGGTAAAATGCTATTTACTTTATTTTTTTTTTTTTCATATGAATACAGTGGTATTATATATTTTTGAAAGTAGATATAAAAATTATTGTGAACCATTAATAGTACCATTCTCTTTTCGCCTGTTTCTTATCTCCCAGCTGGCCGGAAAACGTGCTTCTGACTTAGACCACATGACTCAATTCAAAGCCACTTACGAGAGATGACATTTCCAGAAAGTGCCACAAAACACATTCAAAGTGATTATTAATTATATTATTTCGTTTGTAGTAAGGTTTGTATAGCTGTTTGATATTTGGAGATAACTCTAATTTGTATATCAAAAACCCCCCCATTTTAAATAAATAAATTTCATTTAGTTTTATCATTTTTCAATTAATTAAATTAAATTGTTATAACAATATATATATATATATATATATATATATATATATATATATATATATATATATACAGGGTGTCCCGTAAATGTCTAGTCATATTGTAGGAGGTGATAGAGGACCCTTAGGGGAACAAAAAATGTTCTATGACGATTTCCCGAATTCTCGCCCATAAGGGAGAAAACGTCGTTTTATTGTTTTTTCGAGACAAACGTGGTTTTTAGAAGAATAATCGTTGTAGCTCCGTTCTAGGTGGTACTACTAGAAAGGGGGTGAAACCTATCGAAAGCTGAGTAAATTTACTATAAGACTAGTTGAAAGTAAACGTAAAAATGAATGAATGTAAGTATGTATATCTTACCAAAAGAAAGCTATTCTAAATTTCCTGACATTTTATTGATATTTCTTTCCAGCGTTACTCCTCAATGGGCAGGATCTGTGATTTCCGGCTTTTAGAAAAACTTCCTCATTTAACCAGCTTTCCAGTCATGTATCACAACCCTGTGTTATTGAAGTATTTGAACGGTTTAAGAACAAAAGTTTTTTAAAAAACATGGATCTGTGAAAATAAAATTATATTTTTTTCTTCAGTTTATTCAAAAAGCTGAAGAGAAATATTTATTTTTATAAATGTTTACATAATAATAAATAAATATTTACTTAAAACAATAAAAAAAATTACTTCCACGAATATAAAAAAAATTCCTAAAACAGTAAATAAATAAAAGACACATTTATTTTGAATTTATTAATTCAGGTAACTAATACTGGGTCCAGGAGGCGGCCATTAAGGAACACCAACCATACATTAACCTCAAAAATTATTATTTTTACCTAGATCACGCATTTGAACACATTTTTACAGGACTATGTATGTCTTATTTATGAGGGATAGAATTTTTAATTACCACAACAAACACGCATGGGCTCACGAGAATCCCAGTGAGTTTCACAAGCATAGCCATCAGTATCAATTCAAGGTAAAGCATTTGTTTTAAAAAATATAAATACCTGTAAAAATGTGTTCAAATGCGTGAGCTAGGTAAAAATAGTAATTTTTGAGGTTAATTTATGGTTGGGGTTCATTAATGGCCGCCTCCTGGACCCAGTATTAGTTACCTGAATTAATAAATTCAAAATAAATGTGTATTTTATTTATTTACTGTTTTAGGAATTTTTTTTTATATTCGTGGAAGTAATTTTTTTTTGTTATAAGTAAATATTTACTTAATATTTATGTAAACATTTATAAAAATAAATATTTCTCTTCAGATTTTTGAATAAACTGAAGAAAAAAATATAATTTTCTTTTCACAGATCCATGTTTTTTTTAAAACTTTTGTTCTTAAAACGTTCAAATACTTCAGTAACACAGGGTTGTGATACATGAATGGAAAGCTGGTTAAATGAGAAAGTTTTTCTAAAACCCGGAAATCACAGACCCCGCCCATTGAGGAGTAACGCTGGAAAGAAATATCAATAAAATGTCAGGAAATTTAGAATAGCTTTCTTTTGGTAGGATATACATACTTACATTCATTCATTTTTACGTTTACTCCCAACTAGTCTTATAGTAAGTTTACTCAGCTTTCGATAGGTTTCACTTCCTTTCTAGTAGTACCACCTGGGACGGAATTTTACTGGAAAAACCAATAAAACGACGTTTTCTCCCTTAGGGGCGAGAATTCGGAAAATCGTCATTAAACATTTTTTGTTCCCCTAAGGGTCCTCTATCACCCCTCACAATATGACTAGACATTTACGGGACACCCTGTATATATATATATATATATATATATATATATATATATATATATATATATACATTGTTATAAAAATTTAATTTTAATTAATTGAAAAATGATAAAACTAAATGAAATTTATTTATTTAAAATGGGTGGGTCGTGTTGGGTTCTTTATATACAAATTAGAGGTATCCTCAAATGTCAAACAGCTATACAAACCTTACTACAAACGAAATAATATCAAATGTATACAATTTAACAAAAATTCACTTACATCCACTGGCACAGCCACAGGTCACGAAAATATCCCAATATTATTCTTCAAAAAACTTCCTAATGAAATTCCAATAATCAAGTCCGAGACTCTTAGCAAACAACTTATGAGCAAACTCTTCTCTCTGAAAACAACTGACGATCTCCCGGCATGGAGATGCCTTCTTGATTTTAGGAGGAAGGAAATTTATGTTATGTCAGCATTCCATATTACTACGAAGTAGTAAGATATTTCTTGATGGTAGTTTGGATATCACTACAATATATATACATAGGGTGTTTCAGGGTTAAGTGGCCAAACTGAAAATATGAACTAAGGACCTCAAAACATAAAAATTTTCTTCAAAGGTATGTCCGCAAACGCTTTGTTTAGGAGATATTCACACCTAAAGATTTTTATTTTTATGAATTATTTACGTTATATGAAATAAATAAAAACCTATTTATTTTGTCTAACTGCTTTGTAATAAACATTAATATTCATATTAAATGTTTTTCAAAGTGAAGGTGTGTCTGCTAATATAAAAACTATTGTCAACATGAGGATTAATACAATCATGGATAAGGATTAATACTACTATTAAATTAGCATTGGGAACTGCCAATAATAACATGTATCAGTTTGTTACTTGAATTGAAGATTACCAAACAAGTCTATCTTCAGCTCCACGTTTCAACCTCTTAGAGAAACTGATACATTTGCTAGTAATAATCCTGGTGTTGCCAATAGTTTTTATATTAGCGGACACACCTTCTCTTTGAAAAACATTTAATATGAATCTTAATGTTTATTATAAAGCAGTTAGAATAAATAAATAGGTTTTATTTATTTCATATAACGTGAATAATTCATAACAGTGAAAATCTTTAGGTGTGTATATCTTCTAAACAAAGCGTTTTCGGACATACCTTCAGAGGAAATTTTTTTCTTGTTTTGAGGTCCTTAGTCAGGGTGTCTACTGCACGAAAAAGTCACTAAAATCACGAAATGGAAAATAGGGCACGAAAAAGTCATGAATTTTGAAACCATGTCACAAAATTTCAGTTTTACAGTTTTGATTGTCCAAAATTGCGAAGACAAAACAGGAATATTCGCAAAAAAGGATTGCTTTGAAGATATTATCTATTATTTACATATATTTTTATTTTTCATATTTTATACTTCATTCATATTCAGAATTTTTCATGCAGACTTGAATATTGAAATTGTGTAAACCTTGATTTATTAAATTATTTTAAGTGACAATAAATATTTAGTTAGTAATATTTTTTATTTTTGAGGCTGCTAATTCCATCTTCATTCTAAAATGTTTTCTTTCATCGTTTCTTCGCCTTTAAAACTAATGTAACTATCCTCTTATATATATATATATATATATATATATATATATATATATATACAGTTTTATTAATTGTTTTAAATATATGTAAAAATGTATGTTTATAGATATCACGGTAATCTGTGTAAAGTTACAAGCAATTTTAAGCTATAAGTTAATCTGTGATGTATGCAGCGTTATTTGTGGAGTTCTCGATTTCGTAGAAGGTAGAAAAATAATGTCTCTCCACTGTTTTTCAAAGTATTTATTAGCAAAAGCTTTTTTGCTTGAACAGGTGAAAACACACCTGTTCGGAGAGGCTGTTAGCAGTACTACCGGTGGAGTAATAGATGCACTGACGATGAGAACCATGTTCTCGAAAAGCTTTTGCTAATAAATACTTTGAAAAACAGTGGAGAGACATTATTTTTCTACCTTCTATAAGTTAAGGCTTTTTATTTTTAAGTGAAATTATTTTCTTTTTAATGGGCATGGAATTTGCATTTGAAGTCATGAAATTGGCTTTCGCAAAAGTAGTAGACACCCTGTTAGTTCATATTTTCAGTTTGGCCACTTAACCCTGAAACACCCTGTATATATATATATATATATATATTGTAATGATTAATTTTTTTAAAAAGAAATAAAAATATTTTAATTATTTTAATAAGATTTATTATATGAGTTTGACTTAACCTCAGGGATTAAAGTTCCGAGTGAATGAACGATATAACATTTATCTCCAGACAATTCTGAGATACAAACAATATTAAACTACACACAAACAATAATAAAATAACCGTCAACTACAAAAAAAACAATTCTTACCTCTAACTCAATCCGCTTCCAACAAAACCTCAATATACTTGGTATTCCTTGGAGGAGAGCTCTGCCTTCCACCAACGCTGAGAAGCAACAGACTTCTTCTTCAATACAAGGCTGCTTTAGTTAAATGAGGACAGACCCCAGCTCCTCATTCCATGAATGTTGGGAATCGACGGACGCCTTCTCTCTATCGCTGCTGGGACTCGAGTGACGCTTCGTTCGAGAAAGCGGGAAAGTTTAGCGTCCTTGCTTCTTAACTTCCGCAGTTTGCCGGATTATATATAAAGATAACAATTATGTTTTTTGCAGTACTAAATAATTAATTTATTGTTATCTGAATGTACATTTAATATGTGCATATTGTACATCAGTATTGTCCAAAAACATTATTAATTTTGATCGTGTATAATACGATGTTATTTGTATATATGGTTTGTGATTTGCGCGGGCTTTTCAAAATATCGATGGTTATTTGAATTTAAAAATATTTTCGTGAATGTAATATATCATTACATTTGCACTCCTGTCTAAAAAAAAAAATTTTTTTTAAAAAATGTTTTTAGTCCGGTATAAAAAATATATTTAAAATTGAATTTTTTAATGTGGAGTTTCGGGATACAGAACTATTAATTAGATTGGTCAGCCTGTTATTTATTCAAATTTTCAATAACTTATTTCGTTACATAATTTTTATTCATTATCATTTCTCAATTTAAATTATCATTTTCCGTTGTTCATTTTTAAACATTATCATTATCAAAACTATCTTATCCTAAACTAATATGATTAAAATTTATGATACATTTTTAAATATTATTATTATCAATTAAATCTTATATTAATATAAATCTTATTTTCTTAAAAAAAAAATGCTAAACTAATAAATTTTATAAAAACACACTAAACTAATAGATATTAATTTTAAATTTTTTCATGAATTTATTCCTGGTCGTTAATATTTTCTTTGCAGCAGTCCAATTTCTTTCTATAAAAGTGTTTTATTCTTTTCCTTGGAGGCCGATTTAGCTTTGAAATTTTTTCTATTCCAAGTTGTCTTTTATATTTATAAAGAATTTTTATTTTATTTCCAAATTTGACATTCAAAATCTTTAAATTATTATTATTATTAATAGTTCTATTCAGTTTCTTCATTGGTATATTTCCACTTCTTTTATTATAACTCTTTTCATTTATTTTGAATTTATAGTTATCAGATAATTTTTCAATTTTCTTTTGTTTCATCATTTTGTTTATAAATTTTGTACTTATTTTATTTTTGAAATTATCATTTATTAGCTTATTATTAATTATTTCATTTGTACCCTCCTTATCATTATTTACTTCAGTTAATATTTTTTCTTGAATTGTACCATCTTCATTTATTAAACAATTATAGTCATTTTTATTTTAAATCAATATTTTATCTTCTAATATTTGGTCATTACTACTATCATTAATATTTAAACTGTATTTTATAGTTTCATTTAAATTGTCATTATTTATTAATGTATCGTCATTTCCGGTATTTTTAATTAAATTTTCATTATTATTTTCATTAATCTCAATAATTTCTTTACAACTTCTATTATTTTTATTAAAAAGGTTATTATTCGATTTTTCCAACTCTATCGTCTCTTCATTCTGATTTTTACCCATATTATTTAAATATGCACATAAATCGTCCAATTTTTTATTTTGTTCTATTCTGTTTGCATCTATTTTATTTTCCAATATTTTATTATTTTTACTTAATTCGAACTTTAGTTCGATCCTATTTGCGTCAATTTTACTTAATTGTTCGATCCTATTTGCGTCAATTTTATTTTCCAATTTTTTATTTTGTTCCAATAATAGCCTCATCAAATTTTCTAGGCCTTGAGGATGCATCTCATTATCCCTCTCGGAAGTACGGTACCCGCCATTGGATATAATTTCCGTTCCTAAGGAACCCGCCGATTCTCTGAATGCTATTGCATCATCCTCCTGCAATTCGTTTTCACGTGTTTCGACTATAATATTTATTTCTCCCGGTGTTGTAAAAAATACGTATTCCGGTGATTCTATACTATTTTCCTCACCGTTATTTTGAATTTGTTCAATATTCACGTCAGACATTTTTATTACAAAAAAAATATTATTTTTAAGTTTTATTTTTAATATTTATTTACTGTTTTTAATTTCAATTCACTCGGCCGTCTACGTTGGGCGCCATTAAATGTAATGATTAATTTTTTTAAAAAGAAATAAAAATATTTTAATTATTTTAATAAGATTTATTATATGAGTTTGACTTAACCTCAGGGATTAAAGTTCCGAGTGAATGAACGATATAACATTTATCTCCAGACAATTCTGAGATACAAACAATATTAAACTACACACAAACAATAATAAAATAACCGTCAACTACAAAAAAAACAATTCTTACCTCTAACTCAATCCGCTTCCAACAAAACCTCAATATACTTGGTATTCCTTGGAGGAGAGCTCTGCCTTCCACCAACGCTGAGAAGCAACAGACTTCTTCTTCAATACAAGGCTGCTGTAGTTAAATGAGGACAGACCCCAGCTCCTCATTCCATGAATGTTGGGAATCGACGGATGCCTTCTCTCTATCGCTGCTGGGACTCGAGTGACGCTTCGTTCGAGAAAGCGGGAAAGTTTAGCGTCCTTGCTTCTTAACTTCCGCAGTTTGCCGGATTATATATAAAGATAACAATTATGTTTTTTGCAGTACTAAATAATTAATTTATTGTTATCTGAATGTACATTTAATATGTGCATATTGTACATCAGTATTGTCCAAAAACATTATTAATTTTGATCGTGTATAATACGATGTTATTTGTATATATGGTTTGTGATTTGCGCGGGCTTTTCAAAATATCGATGGTTATTTGAATTTAAAAATATTTTCGTGAATGTAATATATCATTACAATATATATATATATATATATATATATATATATATATATATATATATATACTCAGGGTGTAACGTAAGTGTGAAACTTGTAAAAATATTTAGTTCAACAACACCAACCACACATTTCTTTCTCACTCCATTCCAGACGTATGGTGTTCTAAAGGTTCCTTAGAAAAAAAACGTGTTTTTTGTAGTACAACTCCAATTTTCTCGGCTTGTACACAATTTTTTCTACGTGTCATTACATTTTTAAAATAACCATTAAATTTGCTTTTAGGCCAATGCACATCCAATGTTCACAAATATCTCATTCAAACTACATTATGAACTCAAAAACTAGAAATTAATAAAAGCTTCTGGTTAGCGACAACTTTTCAAAAATCACTACTCTTCCAAAAGAAATCCCTCAAGCTGCCAAATCTCACAAAAGTTTGGTTGCATAAAGTTTACTTATTGTATGTGCAAAAAGTGGACCATAATGGTGTTATAACATCTCAAGAACGTGTTTTATAATTTATCCCAAATGAACGTTTAAAATTTAGGTGCAAAATTAATTTTTTATCAAAACAAAGTAAATAAATGAGAAACATGTTTTTATTATTTGGCATTTATAAAAGAGCTTTCTCCAAATAAGAGGAGAAGACAAAGATGCAGAGTGAGTACAGCCAATTTAGTGTTAGTTATTGTCAGTTTTCTATGCCTTTTTGTACCAAAAACCCAACTATCAAAAAAGCTCTAGAGATAAGAACACACTGCTTTATAGTAGAATGGTACAAATAATTGCTTCTAATTTTTGTACAATTTTTCTAATGTTAAACCTTTTACTTTAAATATGATTTATGTTTATTATTTGAATTACTCTTGAAAGCATTTATTGAGATATTTTGTATCCCCAGGAACTGCAAAATATGACATGAGCTGTCTACGTATCAAGACTGAAGCCGAGTTGGGCATTCCACCAGATTCGGAAGGTACTGTATGTTTATGTTTCATTACCGCCATGACTCAAAAAGACTGGTGTGATATATTTTAAATTTGTGTGTATACATTGTTATAATCTTTTATTGCCGTTAAATTGATATTAAAATAAATTAGGTATAGTATGTTATACAGGAAATTTATAATTTGCCACGGCAATATATTAAAATTTATGTTTTATAAAGACTCTAATTTCGTGGGTTTGAAGTAACTGATAATTTTTAATACCGAATACTCTTTTTGAAATGATCTTGGGTCTTCTCGGTCTTTATTTGACATTGCTTGGGACTGTCAGCATTCATTATATCTATTACAACCTTCTTGCGTCGGTTGTAATAGTTGTATTGAGCAACTTCGTAATTGTACTCTTCATTTTGCTTGGCCCTTGCAGCTTTGTTGTCAGCTAGTGCATATATATATATATATATATATATATATATATATATATATATATATATATATATATATACAGTCCCAGTGTTAAACTGACAGACTTCGTATATCGATGGGAATCAAAAAACCAAGTCTAAAAGTCCTTTGGAGATTTTCTCGTTTTCGAGAAAAATGGAAAAAAAAAAACAACTTCTTTTTGGACAAATTCCGATTTTCGCTTAAATGAAGCATTGTACGAAAAAACACGGCATCTTACAGACTAAGGGTAGTTGCCGACAAAAACTATAACTTCTACACTGTTGCCAATCTAGTTGTTGTCTATGCAATATATAAAAAATAAAATTTGCTGTTTATACATTATAGATGCCCACAAAACAGTGAGTCTTTTTATTATTATACCAAATGTTTAATTTAGATTTATCTGTATAGAAAATATATCCATTTAATCTTGATTAAACATCTTGATTGTAAATGATTTAATCATTTCATTCCAACCAAGTATTCAATTGTTAATAATAGTTGTTGCTATTAAATAAATTGATCATTGTTTCATTACAGCAATTAATAATTAATTATTATAATAAAACAACATTCATTCAACAAATTTTTGTCTATACTTTTGTGTACTTATAGTACACTTGATTTAAACTCTAAGCCACCTCCAAATCAATCGGGTCACTTCCTCTCCTATTCACACCCCAGCCACTTCCATACGGATCTGGGTTACTTATAGCCCACTTTCGGTCCACTTAACACACCTTTCAACCCGCACAAGTCAAATTCTGACCTATTCCTGTCAGTTTTGGACCACTTCTGCTACTTTGGTTTACTCTGGTTCACTTCTGGTCCACTACCCTACTGATATGAGTAGGAATTGAACTGAATAAGAGCCGAATTGTAAGATAATAATATACATTTTCGGGGGTGGTTTTAGTCAATTGTCCACCTGAAAATAAAGAATCATGAATGGCAAATAAATTAGTGAATGCTTCATGATGTACCTATGGGTGCTCAACAATGGTACTACAGGTGGTGTTGGTGGCAGGAGCCATATTGTGTTCGCCTGTCGCAGCTTAGAGGCTATGAGTTGGAAGCACTGCAGTTGAACGATCAGAACTTGGTGGGGTCCTGAATTGAGCATAACTCATAGCGCTCTGCTCCAGGGCGGAAGCTATGTATAGTTGGTATCATCCAAAAGTTTTTTGAAACCCCGGGAGTTCACGGTGATATCCACATGAGTGTGGTAAAAGGCGGGGGCCTGTTTTTGAGGCTATAAAATGCTGAGCACAACCTGTAAGCCGTTTTCACCTTCTGTGGCATACAATGCTTTAATCATGCAGGCAGAGATAGGCATAATTTTATTTATAAATAAAAATACTAATTTATTTGTACTTCATACATTTCTAAATACGAATATAAATAAATTTTTATTCGTAAGTGCGAATACAAATTTATTTGTATTCACCTATATTAAGTATAAAAATACAAATAAAATTATGATTACTAAATGAAGGGTATTAATTAATAATACCAAACAGGTGAAGAATAACCCTTCAAAAATTTTTCAAACTTTACATTTATTCCTCCATCACAACGTTTCGGACACACAGGTCCATCCTCAGGCAATCTACAATAGTATATTAATTTCAGATATTACATCCTCCAAAACCATTTACTAAATTTTATTGTCATAATTTTAAACTCACCATGTCCTGTTCATTACTATAGTTACACTAAAACAGTCATGCAATAAATAAACATGATTCCTGTAAGGAACCAAGTCAAATTACACCTACATCAATTAAACACTCATTATCACAGCCATATTAGACTTTATCAAGCTGCCTAGGCCTATTATATTTGGTATAACTAAAATTAAATTAAAACATTAAAATTCAATTAGTCAAAATATATAATAAATTATGTATGACATATCACAGACAAATTGTGTAATCTCTACTTAACATTAGTTTTATTACCATATTTAATATACAATACACTGAGGTATGTAACCCAGATATTTAAACTGTGAAAGTAATCTGTTACACTGTCATCAAAAATTAATTTTATTTAATATGTCAACATAATGTTGTCCTATACCTTTAACATCTGTTTTGAAATTAATGGTTCTATTGATATTTTTAGTTATGTAAATTGATTCAGTTAATTTCCTAGCTTTATTATCATTAACAGTTTTTAAAATCTTAGCATTATCATAATCAAACTTATGCTGTTTGGTGATAGCATGATTTGCCAATGCAGTGGTATTGATATTTTTACTATTATTGCAATTAGATATGTGTTGTTTTAACCTATTTTTTAAATTTTGGGAAGTTTCCCCTATGTAACATTTGTCTATGCATTGCTTGCAATTAATTTGATAAATCACATTTTGTTTATTTATACTATTTATTCTGTCTTTCATATTACTTAATGCATTTGTAATTTTATTATCATTATAAAGACCAATCTTTAAATTAGTATGGTCATACTTCTTTAATCCTTTCCTTATTTTTTCAGTTAAACCAGGAATATATTTTAATTTATGAGCTATATTATTACCCATTACATTACACTGCTCTCTACTAGTATTTTCTCCATTCTCTTCAATAGTTTTGTTTAATAGTTTAAAATAATCAGTTATTAAATTAGGCTTATTATCATTGGATCTCACCTTAAATTTGCATGCTTGTGTTATTAGTTTCTCTTGTGATTCTTGCATTATGGTTGGACTACCCTTTGTATTATTACTAATTTTATTGAACCATAGTTTATTTATTAGCTTTAATGGATAAAAATTGTCCACTAGTATTTTATAAATTTTCCCTTTTATTTCTTTCAAGTATATACTATCTGTTATATTTATAGCTGTGTTAATCAAATTTTTAGCTGTATTAATTATTTGAGTTTTAGGATGATTTGAATTAAAATTTAAAATACGGGAGCTACAAATATCTTTTTTAGTCCATTTTGTTGTTATTTTATTATTTTCGAATTTAACCTCTATGTCAAGATATCTCAGTTTGTTATTCGTTGTACATTCATGGGTAAATCTTATTCTTTTATGAAAGGAATTGAACAGCTCTAATAGCTCAGGATACGTTTCTTTTATAGTTATTACAAAAATACGAAGCACTTAAAATAAAATAAAAAAAATGCATTGTTGAGTAGAGTTAATATCTTTTTTTATTACTAACAACAATGTTTGACTGTTTCATTTGACGAAGGTATAATATTTTCTTAAATGGAATATGTACTCACATATAATTTTTTATGGTTGTTATGTTTGCATTTAGTAAGTAACACTGATAATGTATTGAGTAAAAGTTACAAAAACTCTTTCGTAGGGCAATAGCTGCTGAAGTCTTTCAGAGTTTGTAACAAAAAAACAAAATTTAACAAAAACAAGAATCAACAGAAAGCGCAAGTAGAAATAGATAAAAATAGAAACGAAAGGAAGGTCACAATGGGTGATCTGAGCATGCTTTTTAAGGTCAATCATATTTGTGGAACAACTATAGCCAATAGCGTTTCGAAACAATTTATCGCCGTGCAAACCGCAATATGTTTAATGTAAAAAAAAAAATTTTATTGCAACACTATGACCAACGTGTTTATCTGCAAAATATGCAATAGCATTATGAGAAGCTGAGTATGCCCCACTTGCAATAAGTTGATCTGACATTTGCTTGATATTTGGTCAGGACAAATAGTCGTATGTCACAGTTTTATTTCATTTTGGTCAATGCAAGAAGAATTTCGCGGGAGGGGCTAAAGGCATTTGGGGAACATTTAAATTACAATATCTCAGTTATTTAAATGCTGATATCTCCGTAGTAACTGATAGAATCTTCTAGAAGTATTTATAGGTCATCACTTCTACTTTCCAATCTTTGGGGAAAAATGTGAATGCCAAACCTGAAGAAGGCCGAGTTTTTTCCTCGCCTTTCAAAATCACACGAATAATTGTGACTTTCACGTCAACGCGAAAACTTCGGCGATTAATATATTATGAATATATGGAGGGTTCAGAGGACATTTTTGACATTTTATGTTGTAATGGGCGAGGTTAACTCAGTGGTAGAGCACTGGACTAATAAGCTGGAGGACCTGAGTTCAAATCCCGAACAAGCACTAACGATTTTTTCTTCTAGTGTTTTCGTTCATGGGTTGAATTCGGCCTCCCTGACCGTCCCCAGGCCAAACCCAGCCTTTAATCCTTTTAGATAGCCTTTTTTTGCTATCTAATTTTTTAACATTTATATTTAAAGCTGGTTTATTACATTTAGGCCTAATTTTCCTTTCTAATTTTTTTTCCAGTCTACGCTTGTTATTATCTACCACTTTCTGGGAAATTAAATTAATTTTGTCCACTAATGTTTCTTTGAAATTTACGTTATCCAAAGAGTATTTATCTCTAACATTATTTAATACCACATCTATTTTCTTTGAAATTAGCATCCTTATTCTGGTTAAGGATGCTAATTTCAAAGACAGGACAGGGTGAAAATTTTAGTTTAGATAGTAAGAATATAGATAAAGATATTGTGACATTAATCACTGATCTTGAGAGTATTTATGACAAAATTGACTCAACTGAGAGCCATATTAATGGTACTAGGAATCATATTTGTAATATAATTTCTAATTATATTACACAATGTAACAAAACTAACAATATAACAGCGCTTAATAAACAAATAAATAAAGATTTTGAATTATTTAAAAGGTTTTTAAAAGATCATAAAGATTTAATTGTGATTAAATCCGACAAAACAAAGAAATTAGTAATAATGAACAGAACTGAATATATGAATAAAATGAATATTTTATTGGATGATAAAGCAACTTATAAAAAGGTGAGAGCAAACCCTGGTATAGAGTTAGCTGGTAAAATTAATAAATATGTTGAGAATTTACATAAAAATGGCTATATCGATAAATACACTAAAAATAGATTAGCAGCTAACAATTATACAGAGCCAAGGATTCATGGTTTGGTAAAACTGCATAAACCTGGAAATTTATTAAGACCTATAATAAATAATATTAATGGACCTAATGATAATTTGGCAAAATTCATGTATTCATCCTTAAAATGTTTAAATACGTTATATGATTATGATATTAAAAATTCCTATGAGTTAAAAAATAAATTAAATATGATTCAGTTTGATAAGGATAAAGAATATGAATTAATAAGTTTTGATGCAGAGTCCTTATTCACCAATATTGCTTGCTTCATCTCCAATTTAATTATTTTATTGCTAAGACTATCACAAAAATTAACTTTGCAATTTTTAATCAGAAATTCATTAATGAACAAATTATCCATTTTTAACATAGTATGAAAGATATGTTTAGGACATATGTTTAACTCTAAACATTTTCTTAAATAATATAGCTGACAATTCAATTTTCCCTTTTTTAACACTAGCTTAGTTAATAATTTGACGTAATGTCTGTCTTCTTCTTTATTAATATCATCTGCCAATACTCCTTCTACTCCTTTAAAATGGATCCTCTCTTCTTCCATTTAAATATTATTACGATTATTGGCAAATCATGCTATCACCAAACAGCATAAGTTTGATTATGATAATGCTAAGATTTTAAAAACTGTTAATGATAATAAAGCTAGGAAATTAACTGAATCAATTTACATAACTAAAAATATCAATAGAACCATTAATTTCAAAACAGATGTTAAAGGTATAGGACAACATTATGTTGACATATTAAATAAAATTAATTTTTGATGACAGTGTAACAGATTACTTTCACAGTTTAAATATCTGGGTTACATACCTCAGTGTATTGTATATTAAATATGGTAATAAAACTAATGTTAAGTAGAGATTACACAATTTGTCTGTGATATGTCATACATAATTTATTATATATTTTGACTAATTGAATTTTAATGTTTTAATTTAATTTTAGTTATACCAAATATAATAGGCCTAGGCAGCTTGATAAAGTCTAATATGGCTGTGATAATGAGTGTTTAATTGATGTAGGTGTAATTTGACTTGGTTCCTTACAGGAATCATGTTTATTTATTGCATGACTATTTTAGTGTAACTATAGTAATGAACAGGACATGGTGAGTTTAAAATTATGACAATAAAATTTAGTAAATGGTTTTGGAGGATGTAATATCTGAAATTAATATACTATTGCAGATTGCCTGAGGATGGACCTGTGTGTCCGAAACGTTGTGATGGAGGAATAAATGTAAAGTTTGAAAAATTTTTGAAGGGTTATTCTTCACCTGTTTGGTATTACAAATAAAATTTTATTTGCAAATTTTTCCTGAAAAATAAAATTATAAATATTCACAAAAAATCAAGTGATTACAAAAAAAATTCACATTAAAATATATGAGTACTAATTTATTCACATTATAATTTGTGAATACAATTTTTTTTTTTTTTTTTTTTTTTTTTTTTTTTTTTTACGGCGCATCAACTGCTTGGCTATTAGCGCCGGGCTATCTACAGGTTGCCACCCTTTTCTAATGCCAACAGCACGTGGTCGGTCACCCAGAAAATTTGCGAATAAAATTTTATTATTTGTTTTTTATATTTTATATACGTGAATACAAATAAATTTGTATTCATGCTTTTGAATACAAATTTATTTATATTTGTATTGACAAATATATGTAGTACGAATAAATTCGTATTTCTATTTATAAATGAAATTATGCCCATCTCTGCATGCAGGAATCTTTGATCCAGAAGAGACACTACAGTCCAGGCAACGAATGCTTGAAAACAGCTGTAGGTGGAAATTTTTGGAACACAATTTTTGACTTCGTAACTTTGTTTAGGCTGTGGTAGGAGGTGTTAGGAGGTGAACATATCAAAAGTCTTCACCTGTAGCCTTTATGCCGGGGGGGGGGGGGAGAGGGGGTTTAGAAGGTCTCATTTTTCGGGTTTTCACGAATATCTCGGAAACCCTGCGTCCTAGCGACATGACTATTCTATAACAAATGAAAGCTTATTAAACTTCCTACAAGTTCTATTCCATAAAGTTTTTCGAGATATCTTTAGTTTTCGAAATATCCGCTCTTGAAAGTCTGTCATTTTGGGGGGAAAACACTTTTGCCGCATATTTTTTCCTCGTTTTGACGGGCTAACTCTTCAACGATGAACCCAAAAAATAAATAACGCTCATAGGGTTGTAGAGTATTGTATTCCCTTCAATAATATATATTACATTGCTATTTTATGTATTTTCCTTCAAACGTAAAAATAATTTCAGTGCTCGTCATGAAATCAGAAATAAGCGAGTAATAGCCCAGGAAACTAAGAGTTATAGGTGGAAATGTTTGGAAAACAATTTTTGACTTCATAACTTTGTTTCGGCTAGTTAGGGGGTCAACCTATCAAAAGTCCTCGTCCGTAGCCTTTGTGCCGGGGGGAGGGGGGGTTTAGAAGGTCCCATCTTTCGGGTTTTCACGAATATCTCGGAAACCCTGCGTCCTAGTGTTAAGGGAATAACATATGATATATTTGTATAACCTACAAATAGATCATATGTTTAAATGTTTATGTTAAAATAAATCAGTCTTGTTCTTGGTTTCAACAAGTGTACTTAATGTTAGATTTAAGTAGTTAAGTTATGCCTCCAAAGAGACGTAAGTCTAAGGAGCAGTCTAAAAGTGGATGTCCTAACATGGTGTCAGGTCAAGAAGAACCTATGTTACTAGATAGTAGGATCGATGAGCCGACAGATTGGGTTGCGAATATGGTTGTTGTTCCTAAATCAAAGCCAGGCGAGGTTAGAATATGCGTGGACTACTACCACCTGAATCAGGCAATTAAAAGGGAAAGGTTACTGATGCCATCGGTGGATGAGTTGTTGGCACAGGTGAATGGGGCGGCATATTTTTCAAAATTGGATTGTCGGAGTGGTTATTTTCAGTTACGATTAACAGAAGAATCGAAAAAGTTGACCACATTCATTACTCCATTTGGTCGGTTTTATTTCAACAGGCTTCCAATGGGAATCTCTAGTGCTCCGGAGGTTTTTCATAAGAGAACCTCGAGCATGATGCAAGGCATTCCGGGAGTGTTAGTCCTCTTAGACGATTTCTTAGTATATGGTAGGACTAAAGCAGAGCACGATGAGAGACTTCATCGTGTACTGGCGAGGCTGTCGGAAAATGGGGTTACCTTAAACAGCCAGAAATGTGTTTTTGGTACAACAGAGGTGAAATTCTTAGGTCATAAGGTTAATCGGTCTGGGATCGCAGTAGACCCGGAAAAGGTTGCAGCAATAATCAAAATGGAGCCACCGAAGGGAGTTCCAGGGGTTAGGAGATTTCTTGGGATGTGCAATTATTATATAAAGTTTCTTCCTCAGCTTTCAGAGATCACGAGTCCACTGAGAGAGCTGACGAAGAAAGAAAGATGTTGGGTATGGGACAAGGCACAGGAAAGTAGTTTTAGGAAGGTAAAGGAACTGTTGACGTCCGCACCGGTGTTAACTTTCTTCGACCTAAACAAACCGAAAAGGGTTGCTGCTGACGCGAGTCAAATAGGTCTTGGGGCTGTGCTAGAACAACAGGAAGACAACGTCTGGAAACCGGTGTTTTATGCATCGCGGAGTCTGACACAGACGGAAAGTAGGTACTCGAACATAGAACGAGAAGGGTTAGGTATAGTCTGGGCGTGCGAGAGGTTTCAGGAGTACCTTATAGGTGGGAAGTTTACTATCCTTACTGACCACAAGCCACTTGTTACAATTTTCGGAAGAAAACCTTTGGAAGATATAACACCTAGGCTACAAAGGTTTAAAATGAGAATGGCAAGGTTTATTTACGAGATAGAGTTTGTAGCGGGCAAAGACTTTTTTACACCCGATACTCTCTCCCGAAACCCTCTCAGTGACAATTCTGTTGACAGCTCGGATGAGGTGGAAGCGTTTGTAAATCAGGTATTCCACCCGAAGGTTAAAGACGTGCTAGTTGAAAAGTTAAGGAAAGGTCAGAAGGAAGATGACGTTATTCCGATGATCCAGGAGTTCTTAATCAATGGTTGGCCACATAAGATATGTGAAAAATTTCGACCCTATGTTCGATTCAAGGAACAATTGTACGAAAGTGGAGGTTTACTATTGTACAAAGGAAGAATTGTTGTGCCAGCAGACTCCAGAAAGGAAATTATGGAGAAAATTCATGAGGGGCATGCCGGGGAACGTAAGAGTCTCGAGTTGGCTAGGAATTCGGTTTGGTGGCCTGGAATTACCCACGAAGTCAAAGATAAAGTTGCTGGATGTCCGCAATGTGTAAAGAGCCGGTATCAAGCACCAGAACCGTTGATGCCATCAAAGACCCCGGCTAGTCCATGGCAAGTCCTTGCAGCAGACTACTTTAAAGTTGATGGTTCTTGGTATATTGTAATTGGAGACTACTTCTCAAAATACTTAGACATCGGCAAACTGACCTCCCTGACAACAAGGAACACGGTAGCACATATGAGAAACCTTTTTGCATATTTTGGAGTGCCATTGGAGATGCGGTGTGACAACGGGACAAATCTCACAAGCTACGAGATGAAGGAGTTTGCGAAAGAAATGGGATTCCAGATCGTCCCTTCCAATAATACTATATTGTACGGCTTAGCTCTTATACAACCCAAACCTTCGAATAACTTCGGGTACCTCTTAAGCATCGACTGATCCTGGTGTAGTTCCCCGACTACTTCTATTAAATTTAATGCTATAATCGCGGGTCGGCCTAGCAACGGGAACAAGTCCTTCTCTGATACATAAATCTCCTGTGTTACCGTCTTTTCTTTATAGGAGATCTGGGCTGTAAATGTTCCTATTAACGGAATTGGGTGTCCCCCAGGGCCACATAACTTCTTAGTTGTCCGGCGCAGCGCATACTCCCCTTTCAAAGCATGAAACGACGCTTCGGAGATTAAGGTAACGTCTGCGCCCGTGTCAATTTTAAACACCATAGAAGACATACCTACTTTTAAAGTAACCTTAAAATAATCAGTTCCTTCCACGGCCCCAACAATATCTTGTACCAAGCCTAGATCACTATCAGATTCCGATTCATTCCTATCAACATTTTGAACTCGTCGACCTGCTTCCGTAACTACCCGACACATCCTCGCAAAATGGCCTACCCTATTGCATTTAAAGCAGATTGATCCGTTCGCAGGACACCCTCTCTTATCGTATTTGTGTTCTGACAGACCACACTGATTACACCGAGATTTAGGTTTATTCTTTCTGACTACAGCCTCAACATCCTTAGAACTGTCTAACCTATCGCCCCGGACCTCCTTAACCTGGGCTCGGATCTTCTCCGCGGTCCTAACCTCTCCCTCTACCTGCTCTAGTGACAGCTCAGTCCTCCGCTGAAAATTCTCCGACAGGCGGACATCACTCATCCCATCTATGATTCGGTGCATGATTCTTGGTATATTGTAATTGGAGACTACTTCTCAAAATACTTAGACATCGGCAAACTGACCTCCCTGACAACAAGGAACACGGTAGCACATATGAGAAACCTTTTTGCATATTTTGGAGTGCCATTGGAGATGCGGTGTGACAACGGGACAAATCTCACAAGCTACGAGATGAAGGAGTTTGCGAAAGAAATGGGATTCCAGATCGTCCCTTCAAGCCCGAAATACCCTCAATCTAATGGATTTGCGGAGGCTCTTGTGAAGATTGGCAAGCGTATTGTAGCCAGTGGAGACATGGCTCTTGGACTACTGGCCTACAGAACAACCCCCTTAGATACTGGGTCGACGCCAGCAGAGCTCCTAATGGGCAGGCGAATCAGGAACCGATTACCGACATTGGACTACCGTCTCAAACCCGGGTGGCCAGATCTTCAAAGAGCCTGGGAGGGAGAAGAGATGAGGAAGGCAAAAATGAAGAACATATTTGACCAGAGGCACAGAGTCAGAAACCTACAGGCATTGGAGAAAGGTGATTACGTTTGGATCCAGGACAGGAAGGAGTTTGGAAGAGTTCTGAAGAAGTGTGAAGATGCACCCCGACGTTATCTAGTCAAGCTGGACACTGGTGGCCAACTGGTCAGGAACCGGTCGATGAGCCGACAGATTGGGTTGCGAATATGGTTGTTGTTCCTAAATCAAAGCCAGGCGAGGTTAGAATATGCGTGGACTACTACCACCTGAATCAGGCAATTAAAAGGGAAAGGTTACTGATGCCATCGGTGGATGAGTTGTTGGCACAGGTGAATGGGGCGGCATATTTTTCAAAATTGGATTGTCGGAGTGGTTATTTTCAGTTACGATTAACAGAAGAATCGAAAAAGTTGACCACATTCATTACTCCATTTGGTCGGTTTTATTTCAACAGGCTTCCAATGGGAATCTCTAGTGCTCCGGAGGTTTTTCATAAGAGAACCTCGAGCATGATGCAAGGCATTCCGGGAGTGTTAGTCCTCTTAGACGATTTCTTAGTATATGGTAGGACTAAAGCAGAGCACGATGAGAGACTTCATCGTGTACTGGCGAGGCTGTCGGAAAATGGGGTTATCTTAAACAGCCAGAAATGTGTTTTTGGTACAACAGAGGTGAAATTCTTAGGTCATAAGGTTAATCGGTCTGGGATCGCAGTAGACCCGGAAAAGGGTTTCAACAAGTGTACTTAATGTTAGATTTAAGTAGTTAAGTTATGCCTCCAAAGAGACGTAAGTCTAAGGAGCAGTCTAAAAGTGGATGTCCTAACATGGTGTCAGGTGTGGGGTGAACCCAAAAAATAAATAACGCTCATAGGGTTGTAGAGTATTGTATTCCCTTCAATAATATATATTACATTGCTATTTTATGTATTTTCCTTCAAACGTAAAAATAATTTCAGTGCTCGTCATGAAATCAGAAATAAGCGAGTAATAGCCCAGGAAACTAAGAGTTATAGGTGGAAATGTTTGGAAAACAATTTTTGACTTCATAACTTTGTTTCGGCTAGTTAGGGGGTCAACCTATCAAAAGTCCTCGTCCGTAGCCTTTGTGCCGGGGGGAGGGGGGGTTTAGAAGGTCCCATCTTTCGGGTTTTCACGAATATCTCGGAAACCCTGCGTCCTAGCGACATGACTATTCTATAACAAATGAAAGCTTATTAAATTTCCTACAAGTTCTATTCCATAAAGTTTTTCGAGATATCTTTAGTTTTCGAAATATCCTCTCTTGAAAGTCTATCATTTTGGGAAAAAACACACTTTTTTCTATTCTCGACCGGATATTTCTTCAACGATGAACCCAAAAAATAAATGTCAGCTATAGGGTTGTAGGACATTTTATTTGCTTCAATAATATATAGAACTTTACTATTTTATGTATTTTCCTTCAAATGTGAAAACAGTTTTAGTGTTCAACTTGATATCTGGCAACAACTGTCGACCAATGAACCGTTCAATTTCTCACCAATTCCAGTCAATGTATTGTCCAAAATATACTCCATTATGCAAATATAGGTAGTACTGGACGTATAAATAGCACAAAATATATAATTTTGGGCCACTGACCAGTTATTCACACTCAATCATATAAGATCTTGTCCATTATATTGGCAATGGTTTTGCTAAGACCATGTGTATATAACGTTTGAAGGAAAATACATAAAATAGTAAAGTTCTATATATTATTGAAGCAAATAAAATGTCCTACAACCCTATAGCTGACATTTATTTTTTGGGTTCATCGTTGAAGAAATATCCGGTCGAGAATAGAAAAAAGTGTGTTTTTTCCCAAAATGACAGACTTTCAAGAGCGGATATTTCGAAAACTAAAGATATCTCAAAAAACTTTATGGAATAGAACTTGTAGGAAATTTAATAAGCTTTCATTTGTTATAGAATAGTCATGTCGCTAGGACGCAGGGTTTCTGAGATATTCGTGAAAACCCGAAAAATGGGACCTTCTAAACCCCCCCTCCCCCCGGCACAAAGGCTACGGGCTAGGACTTTTGATATGTTCACTTTCTATCCAGCCCAAACAAAGTTACGAAGTCAAAAATTTTGTTCCAAAAATTTCCATCTATAACTGTTCGTTGACTGGACTGCTATTAGTAACGCAGGCTAGCCACTACTAACCGTAGAGCTTATATTTCCGATGCTCCACTTATTCTATTTATCTCTTCTATGTTGACAAATAGCAGCTCCTCTCACAAATAGGTGTCTGACGATGACAATGAATTGTAGATAGGACTAACTTCCAATAAAATATTTATGGGGAAGACTTATCTTTGTTCTCCTGATTCATCGCTTTTCACTATGTAATTTGTTTCAGATGAAGGTACTCTTTGCTATGTCTGCCATCACTGCCAGCGCAACTTCGTCTCTTTCAAGTATTTGAAAAGCCATGTCAAGCTCTGTTTCTTTCTCCTCAATCCCTGTAAGTTGCCATTTTTTTAGCATTTTAAAATATAATTGAAAGTTTGATGGGGATATCTACTTTTAATTTAGGAAAATAAATAAATAAAATTAATTGGTCAGTAACTTTGACCAAATATTTATATTCAGGCATATATGTGAATCAGAATTATAGCCATCGAGTCAGTGATTTTTTAATGTTGAATCAATATTCCTTAAATTCGGATGATACTGTACAGATTGCCTAAGTGGAGTTCAGACAAAATAGTTAATAAAACTAAAGTTAAATGAATTAATTAATAAAAACCTATTTTTAATTTAAAGAATATAGTTAACCAAACCCTGTCTACCTCCACCTCGGCAATTTCCTCGAAGAATGATATCTCCTTTATAATGGTGCCTCAGAAACAGAGTTACCTTCAGAAGTCTAGGAGATACATGGCAAGGACCATTCTTAACACTCTCGGTGTAGCTGTCCTTTGGGAAGGACAGTAGCGACCGTCCCCGTGCACCCGTACACGGTCACTCCTTGCACTTTCGGAAGGACACTCCTTCATTACTTTTCACTTGAGATTCAAAAGGCTCGCAAATGGAGGGGGTTCACTTTTACGACTCCAGGTAAACGCAGTTGTCTTCAGTATTGTTTGGGCTTTCTAGCAGTGTTATCCGTTTTCAAATTGGCTGACCGGAAGAGTTTTTTTGAATTTTTAAACTTTTTCTTCGATAAATTGTTTATAAGTAAGTACAATTTATTATATAATGGATATTTACTTCCTGATGTTTTAATATATTTAAATACTTTTCACTAAATTGATGAATTTTTGTTGCAGATATTGATTGGCAACAAAGGATATTTTTAAAAATATTATCGTTTGGCATCGATTTTTGGTAGTTGCAGGGTAATCTTTGCTTTTTATTTATCACATTTATTGTTGTAAATTGTTATTATTATTAAATTTAAAATTTTAAAATACGTTAAATTTTAACGTTCATTTATTATTAATATGAATTTTAAGACGGGATATCTATAGGTTAACACCTTTTTCTAGCCAGGATAGGGCTGATGCCTTTTCTTTTTTCTAAAGAAAAGCCATCGCTGTTTTATTATGTTAAACAAGTTATTTATTATTATATTCCCTCCATTTAATATTTATTTATGTTAATTAATTTTTAAAAAAATTATGTTTTACTTTATTTTTTAGGATTAAAAAACAAATACAAAATGGCATCACCCCCATCTGCTGGTGGGAAGAAAAGGAAAATTGGTAAAGATTCTTTTTGATTAATCTGATTTTTTTTTTTTTTTTTTTTTTTTTTTTTTTTTTTATTTCCCTAATAATTATTTTTTTATATCACAGATACGTCTGCGGGAAACAAGGAAAGCGTAGAGAAATATTTCATTTCCAATTTGACATCTGAGGATGTCTACAAACTGCTGGAAGAAGTATCGGCCGATAAACTTGACTCAGACTCGGACTTGTTAAAATAATTGAAAATGTCCAACAAAATAATATCTGAACCAATAATTATATATGATTGGTTATTGTTATTTGTTATTCTAATAAAAATTGTCAAAAATTATTGAATTTCCTTTTAAAATAAATAAGCATTAGGCGTAGGTGTAGCAGGTTTAAATGAACTGACTAATGGGCGTTTATTGATACTAGCCCGCAAAGCAGCTGGAATTCCTCGCGTAGGGATGTCCTTCCTGAAGAGCACTTCCGAAAATGCAATTCCGGCTAGTTTTCTTTGTTGCATTACTATTAAACACATCAGACATGATTAAAAAAAATGTATCCATGAAAAATTCAACAAAAAAATTCATCCGTACGTGGTGTATTCCCAGATGATGGCCGCACCGAGAGAACATTTACTGAACAAAGTAAATGAACAATTCCACCATTAGGTTCCTAATAGTCCATTGTATAAGGTGTCTACTGCACGAAAATCATGAAAATGTCATGAAATTGAAAATGGGCAAAAAAGGTACGAAAAAGACATGAATTTTGAATCCATGTCACAAAATTTCAATTTTATCGGAGTTTAACATAATCTCAGGACTTCTGCGCATTCTTAATTGTTGTTGTTTTCGTGTGGTGACTCAATTCTATCTGCCTCCCACACCCCTTTCCTCTGTTGTTTTTTTTTTCCCCCTCAATCTATCTTCAATTAGCACTGGCAAGAGATTTCAATAGTCATATCATATGTATATATTGGAAGAATTATAAGCTCACAGGAGTGTTCTAAATGAGACATCCATGACCCATGTGGTTGACCTATGTCTAAAAACATAAACTAAAAAAAAAAAAAAAAAAAAAACTTTTGCAGAGAACTTTATTACAAATTTTTTTAAAGAAAAGCATAGGTGATTATTTATTTATTTTATTTTAAGGGTTTCACATCTATGGCGATGAGCCCTTGGATAGTAGATTACCCCAGGAGTAGGATATAGAACAGGAAGTTCTATTTTCTGGAATAACCTATATTGTTTGACAGGAGATTCTCATACTAGCATGATTAATGACATGTCCGCCCTTCCTTACCTGCACTTCCAAAGTATTTTTGCTTGAAGATCTGACGTTTTTTTTCTCCCAGCCGAATCCCTAGAATGCCTTGACTTCGCGTCACCTCAACAGCTAACTATCTTCATCTCATTAAGTATTTCTTTTTGCTCTCCAGCTGGCTAAAAAATGGACAGATTTTAATGAAATTTGGTATTATTTTTTTACTAATGGCACTCAGGAATCGCGCTAAGATGACGCAGCTCCTGCAAGTTGGACTTTTTTGGGATGGATCAGCTTCTTTCTCGAGTGATGTTACTTCTCTCCTACTTCAATTTTCCCTTTATTCTTATAATATTCTTTACTTCAAGAATATGTATGTGTACATAAATTTATATGTATAAGCAGTATTTTATTGCTTTTCATGTCTTTACGTTTTGTTTTTTTTATTCTCATCTCTTTCTATTTCAGGGTTATCTTCAGGATCGGAAGAACATAACAAGCATCGCTCTTACCCATACAGTGAACATTCTAAAAGAACATTTCAAATTTCCTCCCCTGCTATTATTCCTATGGCTACATCATTAAATGTTTGTCAAAAATCTAAACAAACAAATAATAGAAATACAAAATTCAACCCTCACTCCTGTCCATATTGTAAATATAAATCAGTTAGGCTCAAATATTTGAAGGAACATATCATGTCCCAACATACTGATATTAAACCTCTCTCCTGTCCACATTGCGTTTTTAGGGCAGTTCAACATGGACACCTGAAGTACCATATCATCTCCAAACATACTGATAACAAACCTCACTCCTGCCCACATTGTGACTATAGATCAGTTTATAGATCATCTTTAAAGAAACATATCATGAGTAGACATAGTACTGACAAACCCCTTACTTGTCCACATTGTGACTATAAAACAGTTAGGCCGAGTACTTTGAAGAACCATATCATCTCCAAACATATGGATGATAAACCTCACTCCTGCCCACACTGCGACTATAGAACAGTGCTGTCCAAAAGCTTAAAGTTCCATATCATGTCCAAACATACTGATGTTAAAACTTGCTTCTGTCCACATTGCGACTATAAAACAGTTTTTCCTCAAAGTTTAAAGCTGCATATCATAGCCAAACATACTACTAGTAGACCTCAGTCCTGTCCACATTGTGACTATAAAACAATTACTCCTGGAAGTTTAAAAGAGCATATCATAAGTAAACATTGTACTGACAAACCCCATGCCTGTCCTCATTGCGACTTCAAAACAGTTAGGGCCTTAAATTTGAAGAACCACATAATCTGCAAACATACTGATAATAAACCTCACTCCTGCCCACATTGTGACTATAGGACCTCTTGTAGAGGAAGTTTGAGGTATCATATTATGAGTAGACATATTCCTGACAACGCCTTTACTTGTCCACATTGTGACTATAAAACATTTGGGCCTGTACATTTAAAGAACCACATCACCTCGAAACATACTCATAATAAACCACTCTCCTGCCCACATTGTGACTTTAGAACAGTTTATCGTGCAAGTTTATATAAGCATATCATGAGGAAACATGGTTCTTAGATACCCCACAACTCTCTACAACGTGAGTATAAAGCTGCCAGGTTTGACCATTTGAAGAACCATATTTTGTCTAAACATACCAAGGACACATCTTGCTCCTATCCAACTAAAGATCAGTCTAAGTAGACACCCTAAACTCTGTTCATATTATGACTACATTACTTTAGATTTGCCTCATAGCCAAGAAGACGCCCAGTGTTTTATTATGTGACTATAGTTATTTTAAAAAGTATGGCTTGTGGTTTGGTTACATGTAAAAAAACAACTAGAATACGTTATATAATCAGTATACTATATTTATACCTGAGCCTGTGTTGTAGTGTGTTTGCTCCCTCCCCCCATACAGAGGAAATACACAATGAGGTTGTTCCCATGATACCATTGGGAAGTGCTGAATAGTAAATATAATGTTTCAGAAACCATAGTTCACAAAAATAACAGTAGTTAAAATTTGTATGTGTGTGTGTGTGTAAATATATATATATATATATATATCAATACATCATCAAATATATATATATGTATATATATATATGTATATATATATATATATATATATATATATATATATATATATATATATATACATATATATATATTTATATCATGAAGATTGCTTATATATACTAGCTGACCCGGCAAACGTTTTGCCATATTCATTATTTGTAGTGAATATTTTGGTTGTCAAATAATAATCCTGTGTCTGTTACAAGATCTCGTTTAATATTTATGCAATATCCGTGTCTTCCCTTCCAGAACATTATCGGATATTGGATAGCGTTGTATGAATAGTATGTATCAGCATTGGTTTCAAGATTATTATTTCTTCTTTTATTTATGATTTCTTGCAAAGCTGTATGGTCGCCAGCCATGATTTCAGCAACGTTGTCAACAGCACGTGCTATGAATGCACACTCCATATGGTTCTTTATCAGGATTGATGCCAATAGTGTGATTGTCACATTGTAATTTGTGCATGTGTGATTTAAATTATTTCAACAATTCATTCCGCCCATTCAATACATCGTCCAGCTCACTGATGATGCGCCTGCCAAACCGTGAATTGACATTAATGTAGCCCCAACGCCACGAGATTGACGAGTGTGCTTTTGAGTCTTCACCTCCCATGAAGTAAATTTGTAAAAATTGATGTGGTCCTTTTGGCATAAACTTGGCTTGTTATTTTGAATGTTGAATTAAATTGTTGACCATTTGCAGCATTATGTTTAACTATTTCTGTTGCTCCGAATGATGTCATTTGGAAACATGAATTGAATGTTGTAATTAACATCAGGAACAGGTTAGAATCGAGAGCCATATTTCTCTTCGTGAAAAGATCGTATCGCTCACTTGTTTCAAAAACCTCATCTCAAAAATTGGCAATTTTGAGTTAGGACAATTCGGAATGCCCTGAAAGAGTAGCATAAGTCTGCAGTATCATAATATCTGTAACTTCGTTTTTAACCGCTAGACATAAGAAGTGTCGTTTTTGCATTAAAACCAATTTCAGAAGTGTTATTTCCAAGAACATCACAAGTCAGTAACCTTCAAATCGTAAACCAAGAAACGTCTGTATTGTTTAGAGAAAGAGTGTATTATATACTGAGATCCGAAAACTTTGTATCACCATTAATACAATTTTTTTTTTCCATATACTTCTTAACTCCAAACGATACCAAAATTTAAATATGTAAGATTAGATGCTAATTACCCTAGCAGTAGAAGCACCCATATAAAAAAAAAAAAAAAAAAAAAAAAAAAAAAAAAAAAAAAAAAATTAGATTAGATGAATGTCAAATACCTGGTACAAGTTTCAAGTGAACCAATCATCGTTTCTGAATATCCAAACTGAAAATTAGTTTGGAAAAGTATTTCTATCAATTTTTCTCGTAAACGGTGACAGAAATCGCTTCAAAAATGGTTTCATTCGTTTTCCTACGTTAAGGAACCTATATAACACGTACCTGCAAGCATATGGACTCAAAAATGTAAGCGTTCCGATATATTCACGCAAATTTTGCTCCAAGAACCATGTTCCAGTAAACAGATTCAGCTGGTTAATGAACTTGACCTTTCAAATGAGAAAAAAGATTTTTGTACCAAATGTAATCAAAATCGGAACATTTTTGAGCCGATGAGGACCTTCTTAATAATTCAAACCCCCCTAAAAGGACTTAAACATTTGAATATAAAAAAAAAAACTTTCTTAGCGAGTGTTTACATTCTAAACTGATTGTCCGAGCAAAATTTCAAATTTTTGTGTCAAGTGGTTCGGGATATTATTACCTTGGATGGACCATCACCAGGGCTTAAATCCTATGAGGGACAAAATCACAGTTTATTTCTAATAATTCAAGGTCTGCCATCATAGTTGAAATTAACCTCAATTAAAAATAGTACTATGAAATAGGTACCGTACGGTAAAAGCTGTTCCGTTATCGTCCTAGCAACCCATGCTGCCTTGGCTTGCCTGCTCTAACCAACTAAAACTTTAAACCCCCCTAAAAATACTTAAACATTCGAATATCAAAAAATCCTTTCTTAGTGAGGAGCGCCTACGTTATTTAGGGAGTGTCCATGCAAAATTTTCTGTCGAGCGGTTTGGGCTGGGCGATGATAGGTCAGTGAGTGAGTGAGTGGTATTTGACAAATATATAGTAGGTTGTCCCAAAAACTAATAGTTTTCAGTAATGTTATATTTTGATTAATAACGTTCTTGCACTATAATTGAGAGGCATCTATTGTACTATTTTTACTTGTGTGATTATTGTCAATAGAAATTTATTTCTTTAGAAATGTTGGTTTTTGATCAATTTGTTTTATGACACTCTTCCAATGAAAAGTCGGACTCTGTTTGAAAAATGTGCTGTATCATTTTAGAATGTCATTACTGCCGATACTGTGGGCCCTGTCGTTTCACATTTCAATGTTTTTTTCTGATACTTCAACAATTGGTTATTAACTTTTCTCTTTACCAGGTTCGCCATTATTTCTTCTAGAGGAAAAACGCTGGTAAAGTTAGCTCTAAATATGAGTTTTCAATAGATTTTTCGTGTGAAAATTCATCAGACAGTCTACCTCAGAAGTATAAATGGTACATTTTCTGAATACAAAGTAAATGGTTCTCAATTGTTTCCTAAACTGTCTTGTCTTTCTAATTTTGAATATTTTTTTAACCATTGCGTAAATACACAGCCCCCATTGCATATGACCACTATAGTAGGAAGTAAACCCCCCTTTCCGATAGACAGATTTAGTTCATTTTCACAACACTTCTTTCTCATGAGATAACCACGACTTTTACCGCGTTTAGTTACAACACAGCAGGAATTACAACCGGTATGAATATATTAGTAATTTGGGTTCGGAGTACCCCCCCCCCCTAATAACCCGATTTAGATTATTTTTACAACACATTTTTATCTGTAGATTACCACTATGAATACCGTATTTTGACAAAACAACAAAAATTACGGCTGGTAATGGCGAATTGGTATTGTGAATCCTAAGTAAACCCCCCTCCTAATTAACCGATTTAGTTTATTTTTACAACACATTTTTCTCTGTAGATTACCACTACGAATACCAAGTTTCATTGAAATATAACAAAAATTACGGCTGGCATGGTCAAATTAGTATTTTGGGTCTGGGGTAAACCCCCCCTTCAGGTGGACCGATTTTGGTGGTTTATAAAATGAAGAAGTATACGCCATTGGCGATCAAGGATCTTCAAGATATGCAGACATCGTCATCTTCCCACAGAATAGTAAAACAGCCTACGTTCTTGACCCCACGATCAGATTAGACACTAATGATCCTGAGCAGGCGGAATCCTTAGACTGTCAAAAGAAAGAAATATATTCAAAATGTGTAAAGTACCTTGAGGATAAATTTCATGAAAAATATGGGTCAAGGAACTATGTTATAAAGGGTTTATGCTTCGGCACGAGAGGCACAGTTCCAAAAGTGACATCCAATTATCTGGAAGAATTAGGAATCCCTCCAGAAAACCTTCCTGTTTTAGCCGAGTCAATACTAATTGACTCAATAGGTATAATAAGCCAACAAATATATAGGAATTGATGAAAATCATTCCTTTCATTAGTTCTTATCATTTCTTTTTAAGCCAAAAAGAATATACTTATTTTTTATTACTCCTGAAGAAAAAGAAAATGGTATTCCCGAAAAGTGATTTCTTTTGAAGAAATGTTTTCACCACTATATAAAGAACAGAACTGAAATTTGAATCAGAAATCAATACCGGAATAGGAGGATTAGCATGCTGTGTTGCCAGCAACCCAACAAAGTTGGGCAGCCCACTTTATTAATTAATTTATTTTAATTAAGTTTTCTTCTTCTTCTCTCCTGACATATTTGCTTTGGATTTCTATTTTTCTAAGAGCCCTAAATATGCTTGAATGAGAGATTGAGTCAAATGCTTTCCCAAAATCAAGAAAACACAGGTATATTGGAAATTTGTATTCTTTTGCACTTTCTGTTAATTGGTTTATAGTTTGAGTATGGTCCATTGCTGATCATCTTTTTCTAAAACCTGCTTGTTCTACACTGACATTCTCCATTATCACTTTTGTTAAACGCTCCTTGATGATTGATGCAAATAGTTTTGCCATTACTGAACACAATGAGATTAGTCTATAATTATCCATCGATTTCCTGATCCCTTTTTTAATAAACAAAGTCCGTCTCGCAGGACTGCATCATCTTAGCGCGGTTCCGTTCATATCCCTAGTCTAATTTGGAAAGATTAAAATAGAAGCAGTTATTATTTTGGTTCCACCAGTCTTTTTTTTTAATTAATTATTATAATGGCGTGTCAACCCTTAAGGTCACTAACGCCATTCCTGTGAGTAGTAAAGTCTTGAAAGGTTATAATTTACAATCTTACCTGGAAGGGTCCGCTACACTAGAAACAGACCCGCTAGTGACAAGGTCTTGGAATCTTGGAAATCTATATTTCTAACAATAAATTGTTTTTGTTATTTTACTTAACAAGTTTTATTGTCAAATACATTATCCAACTATAAGCAATTAAAAAATAACAAGAAATAAAACAGACAAAAAGAACCATTGGAATAAACGAAATCAATTAATTTAAAGCTTTAAGCACTTTTTTCTCCGATTGACATCGCCTAATTAAAACTTTCTTCAGAACCTTTTTTGTAGAGCATTTAGTAAGCTTCCGAATGGTAATCTTCCGCTTCACAAGCTTGTCAACAGTTTTCGAGATACTAACGAAATTATACAAAGTTACCAAAACTTTTTTTGTCTGTTAATAAAATATTTTATTCTAACCCTTCCTTTACTCTAAACGTAACAAAAATTTCAACATATTAGTGTTGATGAAACTCGAACATGCAGAAAATGTTTCAACTGTATCCCATAATTCTAAGTACCAAAATCAAAGACAAAGAACCCTCCCTAGGAATGACGCTAGGCAGTTGAAAAGCTATATATCTTGGAAATCCATATCTCTAACATTAAATTGTTTTTCTTATTTTTCTTAACCTGTTTTATTTTCAAATACATTATCCAACAATAAGCAATTAAAAAATAACCAGGAATAAAAAACAGACAAAAAGAACAGTTCGAATAAGCGAAATCAATTACTTTAAAGTTTTAAGCTCTTATTTCTCCGATTGACATCGCCTAATCAAAACTTTCATTAGAACCTTTTTTTTAGAGCATTTAATAAGCTTTCTAATGGTATTCTTCCGTTTACCAAGATTTTCAACCTTTTTCGAGATATTAAGGAAAGTAAACAAAGTTACTAAAACTTTTTATGTCTGTTAATAAAATATTTTATTCTAACCCTTCCTTAACTCCAAACGTAACCAAAATTTCAACATATTAGTTTTGATGAAAGTAGAACATGCAGAAAATGTTTCAACTGAATCCCATGATTCTAAGTACCCAAACCAAAAACGGTATTCAAAAAATATTTTTCCAATTTTCTCGAAAACGGTTAAAGCTATCGCCTTGAAAATGGTTTCATTCGTTTTCCTAGCCCAGGAATCATGTAAAACGAGTACTTAGAAGCTTATGAACTCAAAAACGTAAGCTTTACGATTTTTTTTGCGCGAATTTCGCCCCAAATGCCATCTTCCAGTAGGCGGATTTTGCTGGTTAACGAACTTGACCTTTCAAATTGGACGAAGGATTTTTGTACCAAATTTCATCAAAATCGGACCATTCGTCTTCTATCTAGAGAGCGAACAGACAAATATATATATATATATATATATATATATAAATAAATATATATATATATATATTTGTCTGATGATGTATCATTGTATCAACCCTATAAGCGGGGTTCCTCCCTATGGGGGAGGGAGGAACCGCGCTAAAAGATAATTTTTTTCCAATTTCCACTGTTAAGGTATTTCGTCCCTGTCTATTATGAGGTTGAATAATGCTGTTATTTCCCTGGCTAGTGGCTCTCCACCTCCTAGCAGAAATTCATTTCTTATACCATCAGGACCAGGACTCTTTTCATATTTTAAATTATTTATGGCTATCAAAACTTCACTTTCTAATATTGGTGGTATATCTTCCACTCCATTCTCTTCAAAAATAACATCCTCGTCATCTGGATCAATTCCATATAAAGTTTTGAAAAACTCAGTTGATTCATCAGATATATCCGCTCTGCCTGATATTTGCTTGTGATTTTTAGCGCGGTTCCTTCCTCCCCCATAGGGAGGAACCCCGCTTATAAGGTTGATACAATGAAACAATCCGGAAGTGCCGACAAGAAAATTTCGGGTTTCAGAACCCCTAGAGACCGAAAATAACGGTGGTTCAAATTTGTATATATATATTTGTCTGTTCGCTCTCTAGGTCGAAGACGAATGGTCCGATTTTGATGAAATTTGGTTCAAAAATCAGTCGTCCAATATGAAAGGTCAAGTTCGTTAACCAGCAAAATCCGCCCACTGGAAGATGGAGTTTGGGGCGAAATTCGCGCAGAAAAAATCGTAACGCTTACGTTTTTGAGTTCATAAGCTTGTAAGTACTCTTTTTATAGGCTTCTTGGGCTAGGAAAACGAATGAAACCATTTTCAAGGCGATAGCTTTAACCGTTTTCGAGAAAATTGGAAAATTAGTTTTTGAATACCGTTTTTGATTTGGGTATTTAGAATCATGGGATTCAGTTGAAACATTTTCTGCATGTTCTACTTTCATTAAAACTAGTATGTTGAAATTTTGGTTACGTTTGGAGTTAAGGAAGGGTTAGAATAAAATATTTTATTAACAGACTTAAAAAGTTTTGGTAACTTTGTATATTTTCGTTAATATCTCGAAAAATGTAGAGAATCTTGGTAAACAAAAGAATACCATTAGAAAGCTTACTAAATGCTCTACAAAAAAGGTTCTGATGAAAGTTTTGATTAGGCGATGTCAATCGGGGAAATAAGTGCTTAAAACATTAAAGTAATTGATTTTGCTTATTCGAACTGTTCTTTTTGTCTGTTTTTATTCCTTGTTATTTTTTAATTGCTTATAGTTGGATAATGTATTTTACAATAAAACTGATTAGGCAAAATAAGAAAAACAATTCATTGTTAGAAATATAGCTTGCCAAGAGAAAAAGATTCGTTGACGTCTTTTGAATATTTTCAATTGCCTTTATGCTGTTGGTTTTTTTATTTTATTTTTTAATTGATTTTATCTGTAGAATTATTACTATAGTAAAAGAACACAGGAATGTGTGAAAATATTTGATATTTTCCAATTCATTGAAACGTATGAAATGAAGTATCGGTAGAAGAGGATTCTAGGGTCTTGCGGACCTGACCCCAGGTATAGCCATAAAACCCTTTGAACAAAGGCCGAGGAAAATATTATCTGTTTCTATTCTATGCTTTTCAAATGAGAATAGGGATATGAACAGGAACCGGGGTCTCCCGTGGTCTAATGGCTAGCGCCTTGGATTCATAAGCGGGAGATGGTGGGTCCCCAAACCTGGTGGAGCGATTCCCAACCCTCCCTCAATCATCCCACGGCTCGCTGGTGAAATTCCTCGCTACACCCTGGATGTCGGCGCTAATGACCTAGATGTAGATGTGCCGAGGGAAAAAAAAAAAAAAAAAAAAACTGGAACCGCGCTAAGATGACGCAGTTCCTGCGAGTCGGACTTTTTTATTTTCCAGCTTTGCAATCCAAAACTTTCCCACAGAGAGGATCTCTATTAATTTTCCTAAAGGATTTGCTTGTTGAAAGTATGCTGCTTACTATGTTTTTCCTATATTTTGCCAAGTCTAATTTAATACTTTCTCTTAATTGTTTATTGAGAATAATGAGGCAGGTTTGGTCCTTAGTCTCTAATAATATTTCATTCTTCAAGGAATGTCTTATTTTAAACATTTCCTGTGTCCTTGAGCTTGTTGGATCTTTTCCTATTTATAGGAGTTATTGCTGGGTTTGAGACACACTTGTTGATTATTGCTATTAGCTTGTCATACTTTCTTTGAATATCCACTGTTAGGCCATATTCCTCAAAATGTTGCAGTCGAACTCTGGAATAACATTTACTCATCCGACATCATAAGTTTGGATTACCATTATTCAACTACCTTAAAATGTTTTTGAATTCTGAAGTCAAAATGTATAGTCAAAACTGATATATAAAGTGGAGTCTCACTTATACAAATGTGAGGAGTAACAAATGTTTCGTATAACTGAATTGTACTAGGTTTCATGCCTATTTTGAAATAAAATAAATTCTTCATAAAAAAAAACACAATTATATATATATACATACATTAGATGGTGGTTTTTTTTCGCTGGAATCATATTTTTGGATGGAAAGGCTTCTTTTTCCAGCTATGTTAACTCCTCTGCTGCTTTAATTTTCCTTTTATTTTTATAATATTCTTTAATCCAAGAATAGGACATGTATGTATATATATATTAGAATATTTTATTGATTATCATGTCTTTACCTTTCTTTTGATTCTCATCTCTTTCTATTTCAGGGTTACCTTCAGAATCAGAAGAACACAACAAGCACCGTGCTTACACATTAAGTGAACACGATAAAAGAGCAATTGCAATTTTCTCCCCTGCTTTCATTCCTATGGCTACATCAGTAGAGGTGTGTCAAAAATCTAAACAAACAAACAATGAAATTATAAAATTCAAACCTCACTCCTGTCCGCATTGCGACTATAAAACAGTTAGGCTCCAATTTTTGAAGGAACATATCATGTCCAAACATACTGATATTAAGCCTCACTCCTGTCCACATTGTGTTTTTAGGACAGCTCTGCGTGGATATCTAAAGTTTCATATCATGTCCAAACATACTGATGTTAAGAAATACTCTTGTCAACATTGCGAATATAAAACAGTTACTCTAGGAAGTTTAAAGCTTCATATCTTAGGTAAACATTCTACTGACAAACCCCACACATGTCCTCATTGCGACTTCAAAACAATTAGGTCTGACACTTTGAAGTACCATATCATCTCCATACATACTGATAACAAACCTCACTCCTGCCCACATTGTGACTATAGATCAGTTCATAGTTCATCTTTAAAGAAACATATCATGAGTAGACATAGTACTGACAAACCCCTCACTTGTCCACATTGTGACTATAAAACAGTTAGGCCAGGTACTTTGAAGAACCATATCATTTCCAAACATACTGATAATAAACCTCTCTCCTGTCCAAGTTGTGACTACAGAACATCGCGTAGTGATCATTTAAAGAACCATATCATGAGTAAACATAGTACTGACAAACCCCTCACTTGTGCAGATTGTGACTATAGAACAGTTACGCTACAATGTTTGAATGTCCATGTAATGTCCAAACATACTACTAATAGACCTCAGTCATGTCCAGATTGCAACTATAAAACAATTGCTCGTGGACATTTAAACCGGCATATCATGACCAGACATAGTACTAATAAACCCCATTCTTGACCTCATTGTACCTTTAGTGCAGCTTAACGTGGACATTAGGTTGGTCACAGAGCACTGAAGGAAAAAAAACAATTTCTTCCAAATTTTAGAAATGTCACCCCTTCAAAATGATCACCCTTTCCAGATATTTAGATAGCCAAAGTTTGAGCCCGATAGGAGGTCGTTAACAAGTACCAAGAATTGCCGTTACATCAAGTCTAACGGATCTAGAATGGCCTTTGTCATCAATAACGGGACCTATTACCGCTAAAAATGAACTTCGCATTTTATGAGAGAATTTACCTTCTTTTTGCTCAAATGAAACAAATACTTTTCGAATTGATATCTTATGTCTATTAGTGTGTGTTAAGCCTTATGCTAGATATTTTAGACATTTTTTTCACTCCACCTTTTCCATATTTCAGAGGTTGAGGTCGTTTCTTAGGCAATATATTGCCTTTACAATACAAACTAATTTAAAGCATAACAAACAATTTTGTATTTCGTTAAGACATATAGGTATGTTATATAGTTTGATAGTTAATGTATTGGTAATACATAATAAGAATACACGACAGATAGGAATACCTACTCAAATCACCCAAATAATTCTATAGAACAATACACATCAGAAATATCAGATTGGACTAGAACAAAGGACGTACATAGTAGTTCATGAAATGTTCGATGTGATTCTTTACCTTGGCATAACTTTTTTATTTATGAACTGATTGACATGAAACAAACACTAAATGTTAAAGATTACCACAATATATTAGTGAAAACCGCAGCTAAATCGGATAAGCCATTACTCAGATTAGCAGACAAACGCGCACAGATAAACAGACAAAAATTATAAAAATCATTTTTTTGGGTACTATTCTGTTGATAAAGGCCCCAATATTTTTTCAAATATCTTCCATGTACAGACAGCGATCAGTTAGAATTTTATTATATGAATTCATAGATAGATATTTATTTAATTGTGTAAGATATAGTATGTATTACATATCTTGTACAAATAATATTAATATTAGACACTTTGTTTCTTCCCATTTTGAGTTTGGTAAATGCTATAATACTTTAATAATTCACAGTAAATGACAATATATATTTTATATAATTCTAAAGTTACCTTAATATATTATTTACATCATTCATACGTTATTTATATTATTCATACTATTACTACTATTATTTCATACTATTATTTATACTAAAAAAACTTGTAAGTTATTTTTATAATATTTTTTGACAATAAAATACTTTTAATATTATCTTAAATGTATCAGTATTATTCAATTATGATTATTAATGTGCGCTTTAAAATGTTTGGCACCTCTTCAGGGGAATATATTTAAAACATAACTTCAGCCTCAACTTGAGGAGGGAAGGTCCGGAGTACCCCAGTGTAATGAAACCTCACTCTGTATAATTCCTTACTGCTAAGGAGACTTAATTTGAAGTATGTGACTGTTTCTTCCATTACAACTCAACAGACTGCCCTATGAGACTGGAGCCACCTTTTCACAGACCGCTTGTAACAGACTGAACTAACTTTCATGGCGGGAGCGTCCTACCGGTATCCAATGCTACCTGTATAGACTGCTAGACAAATATAACAAATAATATTTGTTTATCTCCATGAATTTAACATATCAATGAGCTTTTTGGAATTTCAGAATGTTCTGTGTTAAATTTAAAACTTTTAAATATGTAATGTAAAATATCATTACAATATATTTTTCTTATTTCATTCAATGGCAGGGGGGAGGGTCGATAAAGTAGTACCACATCACATTAACTACTTTATTTATTATTAGTCTTTTAAAGTGTCCTGTCAAGTATACCTGTGAGACACAGGGTTAAAAATAGCTCCACCTTTTACTTCTAAAAAAAACAGTGTTTAGTGGCCATATTTTCTTAGGAAAATTGGCACAGTGGTGTGTCATGTAGTGCATAGGCGTATGTAATATTTCCCACCAGTGTGTCACCATTTGTCTGGAAATAGTAAGTGAACATTGTATTACTCAGCTAAATCCAGCCCTTGCTACTAGCAATTCCTAGCACAGCTTTACCTAGGCTCTTTAGTGTTGCTGCAGCTGAGGAGATACCTTTCCTGCTAAGTACTTCTAGTCCAGTCATTTTAGGTTTTATCTGCGGAAAAATTCCTAGTGAGATGAATTTTTGTACGTATACACCCTTTATTACGGTGTTGTAATGAAGATGTGATACATCGATATCGTGCCTGCTAAAAAAGTTATAAAGGTCACGAAACTTAGTTTTTCGCAAATATCTCGCGACCCATTGCTCGGAGGTCAATAGCGACCATTATACAAATTGTTTCTAGTAAAATTATTTACAAAACATGTCTGTTGCATTTTTCTGTAAAATCGACCGTTTTCGGAGTAGGGCGCTGAGAAAGCGACTATATTATAACTATGCACTCTTTTCCTCACCACCTACAAGGTAGAATGCAAGGGGCGGTTTTTGTTTTTTTTTACATGGTTTCCCCCTTAAGCATTATCTATGATATTCAATAAAAGGTTTTCTTATTCAAGAATAAATATGTTTTCATTGGAATTCTGTAAAATACAAATAAAATAAACTTTAGGATATAATTTTTTTTTTTTATTCATTGTCGATATCTTTAGGTTCTCAGTCTGTAATAATTCTGACAAAACGTCGCGTGGATTCATTTCTGGATTGATATCTACGTCTTCATCATTCATGGGCGTATATAGAAAATAATTTCGGGGGGGGGGCTGAGACCATTTCCGGTCTATAGAATACTAACAATTTAGACCTTGGAAGAGTTTTAGCCAACTTAAACGCTATTACACACAAAATAGAATATGTTTTATGAACTAAATGATCTTATTTCATTCATTTTTAAGGGTTTTATGAAATTTTTACCAATCAAATCAAAATTTCGCCCCTTATATACGCCCATGTCAACATTTCTTGACTGGTCACGGCAATGTCCACAAACTTTTGAACATCTCAATCCAATTTTTTTGCATCCACATTTGCCGCCACAACCTTATGTACAATTACGAAAGATGGTGTTGAGAAGATCATTGGGTGCTGGTGGTAATAAAGTCGTTATTGGCTGGAGTATATTATGTTTTAACACCCAATCCCACTGTTCTGGGTCAATGTCTCTTCCTAGCCAGGTTTGAATTTGATAATATACTCGATAAAGATGCTGTTGAGCCGCTGAGGAAGTAGGAGGTAATGAAGGAAATTTCACAGCTGTACTTTGTCTTATTAGTTTAACAAAATTACAGTATCTGTAATTACCTTTCGATAGTTCTGAATTTGGAGTACCGTATGATTCTAGTAGAAAATGTATTCCAGCATCGACAATGACATCCCGGCATGTAGAAACAGAATATTTTTCTTGCAATGTGGATATTTGTTGAGGCTATCAGTCGAGTATATACATCTGCCAGTGAAGGTCATTTGGATAAGTTATAGTAGGTTTTACTAAGTTCCTAAACCTCTATAAGATAAGTATATTAAAAAACAATTGAGCTGGTAAAAAAGACCCTTTTCTGACATCGATCCTTCAATGATTATCTTCAAACACTATCCACAGAAGATAATTCCCTCTGGTCTGCTACCAGGAAAATACTCAAATTCCATAACGTTCCTCATCCTCTTCAACGCAGTGACGGCAGCTGGGCGATGAAGATAAGGCCGAAGTATTTGAAACTCATCTAGAATCCACATTTTCTCCGCACCCAGACAAATTCCATCCATAATCACCTTGACCACCCTCTCCCCTCCACCGAAAGTATTCAATCCGCCAGACGTAAAATATATCATTAAACACCACCTCAGAAATTAGGAATTATTTCGAACCACCTAAGTTGTTTTTTTAAATAGTTTATTTTTCCCTTTTTGATGAATTTACATAGCAATATCTGTATCAACATATTTAATCATTGTTCACTTTATAATTTGTAAAGATTTCAAATAAAAATATAACCTTCCATGTTCACCCCAGAACGCCAACCTTCCTCAGCGTACCCCATTCTACCAACTACTCGTCATTCAGACGAACATACTTTAAATATATATATAAACTCAACTTATGAGATATTCTTCGATATTACGTATTCTATATATCATATTCTATACTATATGTTCATCAAAATTGATTAATATAACTTCATTAATTAGTTTCACGAATTAGAGATGAGGGGTGATGAAAATTAGTATAAAATTCCAAAAACTTAGTTTATTCACAGGTTTTCATGTTTGATATAAAAATATTGAAAACAGAATTGCATACAACGTAAAAAATAGAAGAATAAATGATCTTAACAACCTTAGTCAAACATGCGAGCTTACAGACCTTCCTACATCTCCAAACAATCGTAATTTTCGCGTACTTTCATACATAATTTCCGAACGGCTGTTACGAGAGATTTAATTATTTCTTAGGTTCTTCAACTATTGACCACAGGTAGCATAGCTGGGCTGTGGTGGAGAATAGAAGACGGGAAGCGGAGGGGCGACTGTAAATCACAGAGTTGTTCGTCATTTTGACAAACGTTGGCATTCTAGGTTTAAGATAATTAGCGACACGAAATCAATGAGATACTCGGCTTGCTCGCTCACTTGATTCCACAGAAGCAAGCCAGAAACCTCATCTCACTCGATCTTCTTCATTTTGAGCGAGTGTAAGTAGTGCAATATTATTTTATTATTTTTTTTTTTTTTTTTTTTTTTTTTGAGTTTTCCAAAATTCTCACGGGCCGTTTCTTGCCCACACATATGCTCTAAGCCAGTGTTGAATGAACAACGCCAGAAATATTAAGAAAATATATATAATTGTAACATAATTATACTGTATCTAGTAATAAGAGGGATGAGTAATTTACAATACTTACATAATTTCTGCACTCCTAAGAATATGGGAAATACAAGCCGGCAAACCTTTTAGGAATTATCGGTTTATGGTTATTCCATTGGAGATATCGAATGCACTTCACGGAAATGAAGGAGAGATATTGTGCAATTCTGCAAATGCATCATTTCCGCCTCACGTCCTTCTGATAAGTCGTATCATCGAATAATCCCATGGCAGAATAACGTGTAAACATAAAATTCAAACTCTTATTGAGGTAGCGAGTTCTTGGAATAGTTGTAATTAAGTTGAATATAAGAACAGTTCTCAACAATGGCGGAATAAATGTTGCACTCGATAATCTCCATTTTGAGCAATTTCAGAAAATTCACGGCCACTGGGCCAAAAAAAAGACAATTTTTGGGGTTACCACCCTTATCATTTAAGGGTCTGAAAAATAGGTTACATCCTATTCTCAGGCCTACCGTATATACACAAAGAAACTTCATAAAAATCGGTTAGCCTTTTGGGAGGAGTTTTGTTACTAACACTGTGACACGAGAATTTTTTTTCATTAGATATACAAATTAACTAGCTGAATACCCGTGCTTCGTCACGGCAGATGAGTAGTTATTTTATTTCGTTAAATAATGTATCATCAAAATTAATGCTACTATATAATTTTGTGCAGTTTATTATAGCACGATTCCCGTCATACTTTAAGTTATTCATCAATTGATAAGTAATCAAAGTATAATGTTTCTTAACATTGTGGCGCTCCGGACCAGTGTTAAGAAACAGATAACGTAGAGCTTACCCGTTATCTAAAGGTTAGCAGTAACAGCAGTTTAACCAGAACTGGTTGAAATTCGTTGTCAATAATGAATGTACGTTAAAATTTAAAACTTTATGTTTCTCAGATATCATTTTGAAACGCACATTATATTTGCGAGCATTACCAAGAAGTGCTCTGACTCGGATGGACCATCACCAGGTATAGCGTAAACTCTATGAGGGACAAAATCAATGTTTATTTTTAGTAATTCAGGTCTGCCATTATAGTGGAAATTAACCTCAATTGAAAATAATACTATGAAATAGATAAAGTACGGTAACAGCTGTTCTGTTACCGTCCTAGCAACGCATTATCCCTAGGCGGGCATGCTCTCTTCAAAACTAAAACTTCAAACCCCTGAAAATCAAAATCTAATTTGAATATCAAAAAAACCTTTCTTAGCGAGTGTTTACATCCCAAAGGGAGAGTCCATGCAAAATTTCAAATTTTTCGGACGAGAACCGGTGTATTCAACGTGATATGGACGTTGGCTATTTTCCAATCGAGTGGTTTTGGGCTGTGCGATGATAGGTCATTGAGGGAGTGGTATTTGAAAAATATATACCTAGTAGATATCAAAGGAGTATTTTCGTTATCAAGTAGGTAGGATCGATGAAAATATGAAGAAAGTTTTCAAAATGTTTTCATGGGTGCAACCTTAATAACTACATTAATACACAGAAGGATGCCCGGTGGCCGTGAGGGTTAAGGCGTGAGCACGTAATACTCCGTGCCAAAGGTCATGGGTTCGATTCCGACTAGGGGTGGTGGCTTTTCTGTAGAAAAAAGAAAAGGCATGAACCCTATCCTGGCTAGAACAGGGTGGTAACCTATACCTAAAATTTAAATAAATAATACACAGAAATTGCTAAAATATATATGTTATATTTTATGAATATATAATGGGAATTTCCTTCTCTTTATATAATAGCTCAGTTGTAGACAAGTTCTCTAGTAAAGCATGTTTCGGAATGCGAATGTTAATATAATCTTGGTTTACACTAAAGATAAGCTAAGTACGTTATCTACACCTAATGATGTACATTTAACCGACTCTTGTTTGACAAAAGGAGCGTCGTGTATTGTAAACACCATAAAACGTGTAATGATTCTGAAAGAAGAATCACTCGCCCCAGAACCCCCGTTAGGATGTTTCTACTGATCGGTCTGCTTCTTCTGGGTTTCACTTCGGCCTATGACAGGCTGTCCAGGGATAGCTACCCTCTGAGGTACAGTCTGCTTCTCAGCCCTGTAATGAGTGGTGACTTCTCTTATACAGGTATAATCAAATCTATACGTATAATACAATTCTAACATCTAATATGGAAGAAATATGGGAAAAATGCTATTGAGGGCCTTTATCAACGCAATAGTACCCAAAACAATGATTTATAGAATGTTTGTCTGTGCGCGCTAATCTCAGAAACGGCTTATCTGATTTAGTTGCGGTTTTCACTGATATATTGTGGTAAGCTTCAATTAACGTTTATTATTCGTTACATATCAGTCGGTTCATAAATAAAAAAGTCCAAATCGCAGGAACTGCATCATCTTAGCGCGGTTTCGTTCTTATCCCTAATGTCATTTGGAAAGGCTAAAATACAAACAGTTATAATTTTGGTTAGACCATTCATGAAATAATTTATGACCTCAAAAAGGTCACGGTTGTAAGGGCCCGCCCAGACCCTTGCCTCTACCTGATAGAAAAATGACTCCCTGGACTTCTGAAGGTTCGCTCTAAAAACACACTGCTTACTGTTTCTTATTTTCTTTTACCATAATACTAATTTTACAGATAAATTCAATTAAAAAATGATTTTAAAAAAGACAAAAACCCGTTCAAAAGAACAAAACAAACACTTTTAAAGTTTTAAGCACTTATTTCTCCGATCGACATCGCGTAATCGAAAATTGCTTCAGAATCTTTTTTGTAGAGCATTTAGTATGCTTTCGAATGGTAACCTTCCGCTTACCAAGATTTCCAACCATTTTTGAGATATTAAGGAAAAAAATAGGGGGTCTCCCGTGGTCTAATGGCTAGCGCCTTGGATTCATAAGCGGGAGATGGTGGGTTCGATTCCCAACCTCCGGCAGGAATTTTATCATCCCACGGCTCGCTGGTAAAATTCCTCGCGCTGGTCGGCGCTAATGACCGAGATGTAGATGCGCCGTAAAAAAAAAAAAAAAAAAAAAAAAAAAAAAAAAAAAAAAAAAAAAAAAAAAAAATTAAGGAAATTATAGGAAGTTCCTAAAACCTTTCATGTCTATAAATAAAATATTTTATTCTAATCCTTCCTTAACTCCAAACGTAACCAAAATTTAAACATCTTTGTTTATATGACTTTCAAACATTCAGAAAATATTTTAACTGAATTTGATGATTCTAAGTACACAAACCATAAACTTGATTCAAAAACTATTTTGCCACTTTTCTCAAAAAAGGTTAAAGCTATCGCCTTAAAAATGATTCCATTCGTTTTTAAGGGGGTCAGCTTAGACCCCCGTGGCTAAGACACTTTGAACAATCCTAGCAGCCTGTATACTTGTTCCCCCATGGCTATACGCGTAAATGTTTTGTTTTGCTCTTTCATAATGTTATTAACACTTGTGAACATGAAAATGAAATCTGAGAAGCAAGATTACAGGCACCACACAGGAAACTAACAGTCATGAGTGGAAATTACTCTTTCCGCCTTCTCAATGTTCGCTCTGGGAAAACTAGTGAGACTTGTTTAAACAGTTAACTTATATTAGTGACGTTTCGAACCTGTTCAGGCTCATCGTCAGGAATTTTCATAAAATAAAAGTAAAATGAAGACTAAGGAGGGAAATTTCTACTATGTCACTAATAACAATACAAATACTTTAAACGTTTATTGACATGTTTTGTTTTTTTCGCAAAAGCCATTTTCCGGTGGACGGATTCTGCTGGTTATCGATCTAGACCTTTCAAATTAGACAAAGTATTTTTGTACCAAATTTCATCAAAATCGGAACATTTTTGAGCCGAGGAGATTGCTAACAGACAAATATATACAGGGCCGCCAAATGGGGGGGGGGGGAGACAACGGGGCTAATTGGAAAAAAAGTACCGAAAGTGACCTTTGCAGCACCGATTGTCGGCTTTTATTCTCATTTTGCTCAAAACTGAAGATGAAAATAATTTTAAAATGCCCAAAGTGCTATAGCAAAGTACTATAAGTTTCATTCTGGCTCTGAGAAGTGGGGGCCCGTCGTCTGGTCCCGGGCCCGGCTCTGAGATGTGGCTGCCCTGAATATATATATATATATACACACACACACACACACACACACACAAATTTCAACCACCGTTATTTTCGTTCTGTAGGGGTTCTAAAACGTAATATTTTCTAGTGGGCACTTACGGATTGCGTCATGAGGTCAACCTTATAAGTGAGGGAGGGAGGAACCGTGCTAAAAAACTAAATCTGTTCATTACGAGGGGGGTTTACTCCCTATCCACATAACAAATTTGCTTCTACCGACCGTTCCTTCTCTTTTATTGTAACGACGATTCTGTATATGACGTGGGTATCTAAAGAGAAAGATGTGTTTTAAAAATGAACTAAACAAATTACTGTCAAATTAAACTCCCAAATTGGCTCGGGCATTAGTTGATGCATTATCCTGCACTTTAAGTCAGCTGCTCACTACAAATATAATAGAGCATGAATTATTACTTACGTGATTCTTAATTGTACTGTGGAACAATTTTTTACTTTGATTATTATTTGAATAATATTAAAATGAACAGAAATAATGAATGATGGCTTACTGCTTCTATTCGTTCGCTTTACACATGGTTGATCTATTGCTATGACGTAGAAGTGGGTTTACAAACAGACATCGAAGGTTTACCAAGTCTACAGATGGAGCTCTTCCCTAAGAACAGCACATACATTGAACCCGATACGATGCAATTCGATTTCGTTTGTCCGTCAGCGGCCGAAGTGAGTGCCTACATTGGTCCCTACCCAATTCGATCCGATTTAGTCACAGCTCGTCAGTAATGACCTCGTTGTGAAGTGAAAAAGAGTGAATAATTTAAGAAATACCACCTAATAAGCATAGAAACCTTCGATTAGGTTGAATGTTAGAGCAATGAAGGAGGAGTTGAGAGGCCAATCAATCTTCTGGAAGTATATCAGTCTCGAAAAAATAAATCTTAGTATAACAGTTAATTTTTAACTGTTACACTACGATAATTTATTTATTTACAATTTCAACGACCATTATTATTAACACAGAATTTTAGGACGGGTTATCTACAGGTTACCACTTTTTTCTAGCCAGGATACGGCTGATGCCTTTTTGTTTTTAGCGCGGTTCCTCCCTCCCCCATAGGGAGGAACCCCGCTTATAGGGTTGATACAATGAAACAATCCGGAAGTGCCGACAAGAAAATTTCGCGTTTCAGAACCCCTAGAGACCGAAAATAACGGTGGTTCAAATTTATATATATATATATATATATATATATATATATATATATATATATATATATATATATATATATATATATATATATATATTTGTCTGCTCGCTCATTTCTGGCTTCCCTGATGGTCCGATTTTGATGAAATTTGGTACAAAAATCAGTCGTCCAATTTGAAAGGTCAAGTTCGTTAACCAGCAAAATCCGCCTACTGGAAGATGGCGTTTGGGGCGAAATTCGCGCAAAAAAAATCGTAACGCTTACGTTTTTGAGTTCATGAGCTTCTAAGTACTCGTTTTATATGATTCCTGGGCTAGGAAAACGAATGAAACCATTTTCAAGGCGATAGCTTTAACCGTTTTCGAGAAAATTGGAAAAATATTTTTTGAATACCGTTTTTGGTTTGGGTACTTAGAATCATGGGATTCAGTTGAAACATTTTCTGCATGTTCTACTTTCATCAAAACTAATATGTTGAAATTTTGGTTACGTTTGGAGTTAAGGAAGGGTTAGAATAAAATATTTTATTAACAGACATAAAAAGTTTTAGTAACTTTGTTTACTTTCCTTAATATCTCGAAAAAGATTGAGAATCTTGGTAAACGGAAGAATACCATTAGAAAGCATATTAAATGCTCTAAAAAAAAGGTTCTAATGAAAGTTTTGATTAGGTGATGTCAATCGGAGAAATAAGAGCTTAAAACTTTAAAGTAATTGATTTCGCTTATTCGAACTGTTCTTTTTGTCTGTTTTTTATTCCTTGTTATTTTTTAATTGCTTATTGTTGGATAATGTATTTGAAAATAAAACAGGTTAAGAAAAATAAGAAAAACAATTTAATGTTAGAGATATGGATTTCCAAGATATATAGCTTTTCAACTGCCTAGCGTCCTTCTTAGGGAGGGTTCTTTGTCTTTGATTTTGGTACTTAGAATTATGGGATACAGTTGAAACATTTTCTGCAAGTTGGAGTTTCATCAACACTAATATGTTGAAATTTTTGTTACGTTTAGAGTAAAGGAAGGGTTAGAATAAAATATTTTATTAACAGAAATAAAAAGTTTTGGTAACTTTGTATACTTTCCTTAATATCTCGAAAAAGGTTGAGTATCATGGGAAACGGAAGAATACCATTAAAAAGCTTACTAAATGCTCTACAAAAAAGGTTCTGCTGAAAGTTTTGATTAGACGATGTCAATCAGAGAAATAAGTGCTTAAAACTTTAAAGTAATTGATTTCCCTTATTCGAACTGTTCTTTTTGTCTGTTTTTATTCCTTGTTATTTTTTAACTGCTTATAGTTGGATAATGTATTTGATAACAAATCAGGTTAAGAAAACTAAGGAAAACAATTTAATCTTAGAGATATGGATTTCCAAGATAATATAGCTTTTCAAATGCCTAGCGGGGTCCTTCCTAGGGCGGGGACCCACCCAGGTAAGATCGTAAATAACACCTTTCTTGAGAGTAAAGATGGAACTGTCAACTTTGGTCCTCCTCTACCTCCCGGCACTTTCATTGCTGACGAAGGCTACCACTGACTAGCCAAAACGTCCTAAATATAGATTTTTTAACAAAAATCGTATTGAGGTTTATTTAGCCGAATCCCAACCATTCCATCTTTACTTATCACCTCGACGGCTAACTATCTAATCTTCATGCTTTCTAGAAATGTGGACCCAAAATAATAACATCTTCTATTTTAATCATTTTAAATGAGTCTAGAGATAAGAACGGAACCGCGCTAAGATGATGCAGTTCCTGCGAGTCGGACTTTTTTCTATTGAAAAGCCACCACCCCGTAGTGGTAATCGAACCCACGACCCTAGACAAGGATTTTTAAGTGCTCACATCTTAACACTACGATAAGATAGCCATTAGAATTCATATTTTAAAATTATTTATACGAACGGTAGCAGAGGTGGGCATAATTATAATCGTAATTACGATTACGATTACAATCACAGGCTCTCGAGATATGATTACTATTACGATTATAATCACAGACTCAGGAGATATGATTACGATTATAATCGTAATTACAGCTGTCATTACGATTACACTTGTAATCACACCTGAGGATATAATTACACTCATAATCACAACATTTTTCTGTAATTACAACTGTAATAACAACATTTTTCTGTAATTACGAATGTAAGCACAGCTGTTTCTGTGATTACACTTGTAATTACAACTAATTTATCTGCTATTACAACTGTAATCACAGATGTTCCTGTGATTAGGAACTTAATTGCACCTTCTTTTTCTGTGTTTTCCACTCTAATGAAAACTTTGGTAGCCTCGCAAAAATGAAAGTGGGGATTAAAATAAAATAAAAAATAAGTTTTGCTACTTAATTAACTTTAAAAAAACCGCCCTGCTAAGTAGCAGAGGGGCTGGCCGTTAGCAGCATTGTGTATGTAGTTCCTACGTTTGCTTACAGATTACAGTTAGAATATTTCTCATTTCTTGAACACTGCGCGGTAGTCAAAAATGTTGGTTGTGGAAAAGTAACCGATTCATGAAAGATTCTTAAAAACATAAATTCATTACTTTTTACGCCTTACAACCGTTTCCGGGACATTGATAAAACCGGGCGGGACACCGGGACAAGAGCAAAGTACCGGGACTGCCCCGGTCAAACCGGGACATATGGCAAGCCTACCTAAGCCGGGTGACGGGCATCGTTCATATTCTTCAGCAATTGCCACATTGCTGAGGAAAGTGCAGCTCCTGCGTGACGGACTTTATTATCTAGTTCTAGGTTTCTCATGGTTAGTATGTATTAAATCCTTGAATAGAAAATCGTGCCGTCTTATTGTTAAGACACGATAATTTGTTTCCATATTTCCGGTTATCAGTGAGTAAACATTTGTAATTAGGCAAACCGTTATTCAAAAACTAGGCGTTGTGTACAAAGCAATCTATAGCGTTTCACTCATAGAACACGTCCCTGACCCATAACACTTGCCTTGCTTTAGTCATGGGCAAAATTCATTTAAATAACGAACAAGTAATAAACAATAACAAATTATTTTAGCATAAATACGCTTTACATATATATATATATATACATATATATATATATATATATATATATATATATATATATATATATATATATATATATATATATTTATATATATGCAGGGAGCGAGAATCGATTTCTGATTATTTCGTTGGGAGTCGACTGCTCTGACTCTGAGCCAGGATGGCTGGCTTAGCGGTGACTAAACTGGCAGAAGCCGTTACAAAAAGTCCGTCACGCAGGAGCTGCATAACTAAGCACTTTCCTCAGAATTTGGGTAGTGTAGACTGCTTCCAGAACAATTTGCTTAAAATATCCTACATAAATAAAATAAAAACATGAATAGTTCTCTTTTAAATTTGTAATGAGTAACTGATCAATTATTAATTTGCTTCCAGAGTTATGTTTACACATGGTACCTATTACTCTACGTAATAAATACAAAAAACCTCATATTATCGTATTTTGATCTAACGCAGGAACAGGATACAGTCACTCTAGTGGTAGAAAGCGCTCCTTGCGGCGGCTTTGTGAACCTACGTCTGGCGGGCTTTTCTATTGAAATATATTACAAATTAAACCCCCGCTTTCCGATTGACCGATTCAGCTCATTTTTACAACACTTCTTTCTCATGAGTTACCCTCGACGTATACCGCGTTTCGTTACAATACAGCAGAAATTACGACCGGTATGAGTATATTAGGAATTTGGGTCCGGAGTAAACCCCCCCCCCTTCTAATAAACCGATTTAGTTTATTTTTACAAGACATATTTACCTGTAGATTACCACTACGAATACCGAGTTTTGTCGAAATATACCAAAAATCACGGCTGGTAGTGGCGAATTGGTATTGTGGGCCCGGAGTAAACCCCCCCTCCAAATGAACCGATTTAGTTTATTTTTACAACACATGTTTACCTGTGGATTACCACTACGAATACCGAGTTTCGTCGAAATATACCAAAAATCACGGCCGGTAGTGGCGAATTGGTATTGTGGGTCCGGAGTAAACCCCCCCTTCTAATGAACCGATTTAGTTCATTTTTATATCTCACTTTTCTCTCTATATTACCACTACGATATATTATCACTTTTCTCTCTATATTATCACTTTTCTCTCTATGTTATCATTTTTCTCTCTATATTACCAAGTTTCGTTGAAATATAACAAAAATTACGGCTGACATAGTCAAATTAGTGTTTTGGGTTCGGGGTAAACCCCCCCTTCCGGTGGATCGACTTTGGTGGTTAACTAACTCGTTCAATCGTTTGTTAATTGAAAGCTATATACCAAGTTTCGTGACGAAAAAACAAAAACTCTGGCCGCTATCGTGTTAACAGACATACACATATATATATATATATATATATATATATATATATATATATATATATATTTTATCGGGGGTCATTTTCGGTGTCTACTAGGTAGGATCGATAAAGATTTGAAGAAATTTTTCAAAAATTCCGTCATGAGTCCAACCTCAATAGCTACTTTCCTTCGGAGGAAAGTGCTAAAAAGTGTACGCTAGTTCGCGCATGCGCGGTGGCCATGTACGAAAAAGAAGACTGTACGTGCCACAAAAAAGTGTCCGCTGGCATTCGCGCATGCGCGGTGGCCATGTACGAAAAAGAAGACTGTACGTGCCACAAAAAAGTGTCCGCCGGCGTTCGCGCATGCGCAGTGGCGTTGTACGAAAAAGAAGACAATATGTTACACAGTACATTACATAGGTTTGTCGGGTGGGCCTGAAGCATATTTATGTTCCTGAATTTGAGCAAAAGGCTCTAAACGAAATAATTTTTTTTATCTAAAAATTTGAATACTTGTGGAGATGTAATGATTGGACAAGCGACCACTGGTGGACCAATGAGAAGCATCCAGGCCAGCCAATAGGAACGAGCGCTTGGCCGAGCACTCCCGACTTTGACCGAGGCACCCCGACCTCGGCCTATGAATAGGGGCGTTCCTGCTGCCCAGAACTTCATTTCTCCTGCCAGCAGCCGAAGAGGAAGGACCACTCCAGGAACAAGCTCAAGCTCTGCCAGCACACGTTGTGAAGAATTGAAGAACCCCGAAGAGAGTAGCTGCCTATTCCTCCCGGATCCCTAAACAAGCCGTAGTCCACGGGGACTACAAGGGAATTGTTAAGGGGTTCGGCCGGGTCCTTGACCAACTCGCAGTCCCGGGGAAGACCGGACTGCGAGCCCCCGTCCTTTATTACCCTCTTCAGAGGAACTCAGCGTCCACCAGGATGAAAAATAGTACATCTAACGGCCCCTCTACGGGCCATCAAAACTCCGAAGGCAACGGCCCTGGTACGGGCCACGAAAATCAGGAGAGGTACGGCCCAACAACGAGTATGGAGACGGACAATGGGAACACCCCTTCCCTGAAGCGTGGTCTCTCAGAAGAAGACGGTTATATGATCCCTCGCAAATTCGCAGCGCGCCCCAGGATTCCACATCGGACCACAACGGAGGTGAAGAATTCATTTTCACCGCTCCCAGTCCAGGAGGTGCCACCAACTAGAAATAACGACAAAGCAGAAAAAAGGGTGCGCCAAGCCCCTTTCTTCATTAAGCCGCCAATATCTGCAGCCCACCTCACATCCCAGCTCCTAGCACGAGGGCTGATCGATTTTTCAATATCTAATAGTGGACAGGAGACACGCCTATTCGTGTCAAGTAGACAGGATCACCAGAAAGTCTGGTCCATGTTGCAGGAGGATAAAAATATTACTTTCCATACCTTCGCCGAGAGGAGCAAGAAACGTGATAGGAGATACCTTCTCCACGGTTTCGACCTTGATCATCCGGTCGCAAACATCACAGAAGAGCTCCAGCAGAGGCTGCCGGGGTTCAAGAAGGCATCTAGGCTCATGAAGAATTTAGAAACAGGACAGAAGGTCGAGCTGAGTCCCATCCTCGTGACAACCAGCAATGAAGTGACCCTCAACGACCTACAAAAACTGCGACAGATAGATCATATCGCAATCAGAGCCACTGCATTCAGGACAGGAGGAGGCCCCGTGCAGTGTTACCAATGCGTCAACTTCGGACACACAGCCCAGTACTGCGGGCATCCAGGAAGATGTGGCTGGTGCGGAGAAGCACATTGGACACACGAATGCCCGAAGACGGCACCCCCTAAGTGCCAACAGTGCCACCAAAGCCACCCCACGTCCTACAGACTCTGCCCAAAGCGCCTGGAGCTGGCTCAGCAGATGCGGGATAAAAGGGCGCAAAAGCCTACAAAAAGGATAGGTGTCACCCAGGCTCAACCGAACCGGACCTTCCCGGCCACCAGGACAACCAGCGGAGTGCTTTTCTCACAAGCAGCCGGCGGAACAGCACCCCAACATCCATACGAAGCACCAATATTGTCAACTGCTGACTTCCCCAGCCTCCCTACACAGGAACCTATGCGACAGCCGCAGGGGATGGGCATGGACGCTATGTTCACGCTCGTCATGGGTCTCATGGACACAGTTACCAAGCTCATGGCTAAGGTCGACAGGCTGGTTGACCTCGTGGTGCCTTCAAAATGATCGGGCACATCGTAGTCAACTACAACATACGCAGCCTTCGACCTAAGTTGGCTGAGCTTGAATATCTCCTCCAGGCCTACTCCCCTGCGGTGGTGGCCATTACGGACACCCAGCTGCGCCCCCATGACCGGCCGTTCTTCGGAGGATACACCTCGTACAGGTGCGACGGCCTGGCTGGAACTTCCGGAGGAGCGCTGCTGCTCGTAAGAAGAGACTTGCCTTCAAGACTTCTCGAGCAGCAGCCCACCACTAACACCGGGACCCAGGCAGTGTCCGTCTCGGTTCGCCTGAGGAGACGCTACGTCTTCACGTGTGTCTACCGAAGGCCCCGAGCACCGCTGGCGGAGACCAAGGCACTCATCACGGCTGCATCGCAGGAACCCCACCATGTTCTCGTCGGGGACCTCAACGCCCGACACCAAGTCTGGCAGTGTTCCACGGCCAATGAACTGGGGCGGTACATGGTGAGGACGAGTCTCGGAGTTCTTCATCCGGGGATCCACACATTCAGACATGCAGGGAACCCCGCCTGGACGTCCACCCTAGACCTGCTCCTCACTAAGGATCTGCATGCAGTGACGAGATGCAGTGCCCTGGACTTTGGTCCTTCAGACCACCGCCCGGTCTTGTACGAGATGGAAGGAGACCCGCCTACGCCGCTGCCTACGAAGTACATCCTCCACAAGGCAGATTGGAAAGGATACCAGGAGGATATCCTCTCCGACCTGCCCCCCATTGGGACCTTCGGAGCTGCTGCCGACCTCGACGAAGCCGTCACAAGCTTCACCGAAGTCATCCAGTCCGCCGCCGATAGAAGGATTCCTAAGTTTGTTCCGAAGCCCATCAACCAGCGTAAGCCTCCTGCTCACATCACCAGGCTGATCGGGATGCGAAACAACCTTAAGAATATATGGGCGCGGACGAATGATAGAACCCTGAGGGCCCCTATCAATGCCATGACCCGGCAAATTGCGCAGCTGTCTGCGCAATGGAAGACGGCCCTCTGGCACGAGCAGCTCCGACGGACCCACGAGGACACTAGGCAGTTTTGGCGGCTCCTTCGCTGCACGGTCACGAAGCGACGCGAGGTCATCCTCTCCGACGGCGATCACCTCCTGTCACCGGCAGAGCAAGCTGAAGCCCTCGCCGATTACTACGAGGAGAACGACCGTCGGAGAACCGACACGTCGCCGAGGCTTGACGGTGATCCCCAAGACCTCCCCAGGACCCCGCTGCACTTCACCTACAGGCAACTGGAATCGGCGCTGAGGCGAACCAAGGGAAACAAATCCTCCGGACTGGATGGTGTACCGTATGTGATGCTGAAGATGCTCCCTAGGAAAGCGAAGGCCTACCTATTGAACATCTTCAATGCAGCCTACCGCACTGGACACTTCCCCGAGGCATGGAAGCACGCCGTGGTGGTCCCTCTTCGAAAACCAAAGAAGCCAGGAGACAAGCCCGAGCACTACCGGCCGATAAGCCTGCTGAGTCACATGAGCAAGATCTTCGAAAAGTTGATCCTTGCTCATGTGCTGAAGCACTGCGCGGACGCGGATGTAATCCCCCCGGAACAGACTGGCTTTCGGCCCGGGCTCTCCTGTGATCACCACGTCGCCAAGCTTCAGAACACCGTGGCCTTCATCTCCCTGGACTGCACGCAGGCGTTCGACTGCGTATCCCACCAGGTGCTTTTGCACCAGTTGCGGTGCTACGGATTCCCGGCACAGCTTGTCAAGATTCTTGAGAGCTACTTGTCGGGAAGAACGTTCGCTGTCAGGATTGGTGGTGATGTATCCAGCAGTCGACCGTCTGCGTGTGGTGTCCCACAGGGATCGGTGCTGGGTCCAGTGCTGTTCACCATCTACACCGCCCACATCGTGAGGATGCAGTTCCCTCGAGTCGCCTTAGCTGCCTACGCTGACGACATTGGCGTCTACTCCTCCAGCTTCAACGCCGGAGTCGCTCTTAAGAGGGCCGAGTCCGCCTGCGAAAAAATCGTAGACGCACTTGGAGATGTAGGAATAGACGTCAACCCGTCGAAGACAGATGCCGTGGTGTGTTCCTTCCAGGGAAATAAAGGAGGCCGACCCCGAGGAGCCCTGCCCTCACACTTTGAGGTCAGGGGTCAGCGGATCAAGCTGTCCACTAAAATAAATTACCTGGGAGTGCACATACACCGGCACCTGTCCGTGACGCCGCATGTCAACAGCCGCTTGAAGGAAGCCCGGCAGAAGACGTTTCGCCTGAATCACCTTCTACGATCTGCCCAGCTGTCGCTTCGGCTAAAGCTGCAGATTTATAAGGCGATCATCAGGCCTACCCTTCTGCACGGGGCACCCGCCCTGAGGTACATGTACCCCAGTGTGCTGAAGCGGCTGCAGCGTTTCCAGAACGGGGTCCTGCTACGGGCCGTGCAGCACACAAGCCTCCGGAGAACGAAGCCGGTCATCCTCCACGACGAACTGATGCTGCCCTCAGTACAAGAGTTCATACGGAGGCGTCATATTAAGTTCTATGACGGCCTCCAGTACTGTGTCAACCCCCTTTTCAGGGACTTGACGCCACCACCTCTTCCTCAGAGGTGGCAGGGCAGCACCAGGAGAATCCTGGATCTTGGAGAGAAGGCTGGGTAAAAGCAGCTTTATATTGTAAATAATTGTAAATAAATGTAAATAAAATGTGTACACATTAGATTAAGTTAGTATTAAGTTAGCCTTAAGATACTTCCTAGTCTAGCCCCTCCCTAGACCACCTTGACTCCCCCTAGTTTTAGTACCCTAGACTAAGTAGGCTTAAGTCCCCCCGATTGTAAATACATCCCCCTTCTAGTACGTAAGCGTAGGATAAGGTGTAGATTTAAGTCCAGCTCCAGGCTCCAACCCGTTGGGCCTGGAGGTCTCTATGTACATACTAAATAAATTTTGGAGGGTGGGAAAAAAAAAAAAAAAAAAAAAAAAAAAAAAAAAAAAAAAAAAAAAAAAAAACCAGAACTCATTCAGATCCGGCACTCTCTCCAGGACACTCCAGCTCTCTCAGGACACTCAAGCTCTCTCAGGACCAGCCTCCAGCCATGCACTCAGGACCAAGGAACTAGCTACCTGCTCGACCTCTCTCTCGATCCCTCTCTCTGGACAAAGTACGAAGCCGCCGTCTCGATGTACCCAGTGGTCAAGCCAGCCTCCAGTCATTACACTCCCGACTCCTACTTCCCCCAACTCTAGTCAATACCTGGCTTATTTATTTACTTCCTCACCCCTCTCACTCCTACTTCGAGGAACGGCTACGGCTCAGTACCGAACACCTTCTCCCCGACTCAGTTGGAACAGCTAAGGCCTAGTACCTAGTCGGTATCCCCCAGGTTCAAGGAAGCGCCCTTAACCGGGACACAGTACTTACCTGGTTACCTTCTCCCGACACATCCTTCCTAGCCTACCTTTAGTAGGGACATCCATCCGCTACATACTGATTAATTTAATAAATATTCATTGATAAATCAACTGCCGTTTTATTCCTCAATCAAATTCTCTTTCCCGAGTATATATATATATATATATATATATATATATATATATATATATATATATATACAAGACGCAGAAAAGCGAACGTAAAGTGGGGCTTGTATTGGTTTTTACTTTTGCAATCCTCCCATCGAAAAAGTTTCACTTCAATTTATCAAAATATTATTATCTAGAAATAACAAATAATGTGTTGTCTACAATGAATAGGTAACAAATTAAACAATTTGTTGCTTATAAGCAACAAAAGATAAATTTCTAAAAATTTGGATTTTTAATTGTCTTATGGAGTACTATTGATGAGCCAAATTTAAAAAAAACACTCAAATAATATGAGGGAAACTTTTTCCTTGTTTTTGGATCACTTGATATGGAATCACCCTTATTTAAGAAAATAATCCATGAATGAAATGTTGCGGACTAAATTACTCGAATAAAAATTGTATTCACTAAAGAATAGCTATGCCTTCATTCCCTCGTACTAGCGTGGTTCCTCCCTCGCCCATAGGGGTTTAAAAATTTATACAAATAATTTTCCTAACTAAATTTCAGTTTGGGTATTCGGAAACGATTGAATCAGTTAAAACCTGTCCAGACGTTTGACATCCATCTAACCTATGATAGTTAAATTTTGTATATAACTATCAAGGTTTTAAGCACTTACTTCTCTGACTGAGATCTTCCCATCGAAAATTTCTTTTGAGCAGTTTTTGTAGAAAACTTATTAAGCTTTCGAATGGTTACTGTCCACTTGCCACGATTTTCCAACCGTTTTCGAGATATTCAAGAAAATATGGGAAAATCCTGAAAAGTCCGACTCGTAGAAACAGCATAATTTGGTAAACCTGAATCCTTCTGCTCTATTGAAGATCTGGAGATGTATTGCTATTTCGATGGCTTCTCGGGTTAAATATTTCCTATGTGTCTGATGTTTTGATCAGAACTTCTGTTTTATCAAAGCCAACAAAGGAATTTGTGTTAAAGAAATGTTCCGCAAGCTTCTGTGCATATATGTTTGCATGAATTTTATCAGCTGTTATCTTCAGTATATTATAAGAAGGATTGCTCTAGATTTTAAGGATATTCTGGAATAAATTATCATATAATTTAATTCTTAATAAAACTACATTTGTCATAGCAGAAATGATTGCACACCCGTGGCATAGTTCTCCGTCTTCTCATCGCCCTTATGAAGGCTTGAATTTCAAGCCGAAACATCGGCAAACAATGAAACTCATTTTCCTATAAAAAAAAAAAAAAAAAAAAAAAAAATGTAGTTTTATTAAGATACCTTTCTTATTCGTGTCACCAATCTCTACCTTCGCATCACCAACGGCCAAGGATCTCCTCTCAGTCTATTTTTTTATATTTTCATCTTCTTGTTAGGTGAGCTGAGTATTGTGATGAAAATGAATGAAACTAATACCTTCTCTTTGGACTGCGATGGCTTGAATATTACCAACACTTCAATGAGTTTTGACAATTCATGGTCTGTCAAACACGTACACCAACAGGTTGGCAGCCGGCTCATAGTGACGACTGAGGGAATTATGAAAGCGGCCTACGAAATTGAGTTTAACATATCCTTTCGGGGACTCATCAGAAAAGAACTCTCGGGATTTTATCTCAGCAAATATATGTCCAGCGGGACACAGAGGTACGAATATTTTTAGTTCTATAACTTTCACAGAGGTAAGACAATCTTTTCTGGAATGAACGTTGCGAACATTGATTTAGTAGATAGTGGAGGGAGTGTTATCTATCTTCCAATGCCAAAAAAGTAGATCTAAAATCGCCCATGCCAGTGTGACTAGTGACGCACGAAATTTGAATCTGAATATGATTGTAAACAAGAAATGAATTTAAACAAATATATATATATATATATATATATATATATATATATATATATATAATACTCATATTGATTTATATATGTATATATATATATATATACACACACATATATTCGTTTAATTTCATAATTTGTTTGCAATCATATTCAAAAATCGACCATTTCGCTCGCCTCTGGTCACACTAAAATGGCCGATTTTAGGCTTCAATCTAGTTTAGAGTCTCTTCACTCCCTAATAAGTCAATGGTTGCGAATGACTACCTTGGGTTCTATAACTAGCTCAGACGTATGAATAACTTCAGTTCTATAACTAGCACAGAGGTTTGATTTCCTTTATTTCTGTAGCTTGCACAGATTAGATCTATCTAAGGTAGACTACCTTACAATTGAAGGGCTCAGTGCCAAAGGTGACTAACCCACATTTTCAACAAATTTGAGTTAATCACTTTTCCTGATAGAGAATTTTAAGTTTTATAATTGATAGAAATGACCAGTCTTTACACCTCATTGATTAGTACTGACTTCTGTTCCTTTGTTTTGGAAGTTATTGCAAAGTTAAATCATGTGAGAGGCAGACTTGACCAACCCATACTAGGTATGGGCTTTGTTAATGGTAAGCAGCAACATGAGTGATATAGTTGAAGTTTCTGATTGCTCTGTGGAAGTTCTGTGGAAGGCTGAGGGGGCTGCAGCCCCCCCCCCCAAGCTCTAAATGTTTAGTATTCCATATCCCGGAAATGGTCTCAGCCCCCCCCCCGAAATTTTCCCAGCCCCTCCCGAAATTATTTTCTATATATGCCCATGCCTGTCTATGATCCATCAAGGAATGGTCATGAGACACGCTTGTGGAGGACAAACCGCAATATTAAGATTGCACTGTTCCTGTCCCACATACTACACAACTCACCTAATCTGGAAATCATTGTTTTGTTAAATTATTGATACATAATCATAGAAATCTAAAGAAAAATAATTTTTCATGAAAACCATGAAATAGGTGACCACTATTGTTTAAATGTAAGTTATTTTTTATTCATGTAAGAGCCAAACATGACTATACTTTTTGTTTTTAATTATCATGTCTAACTATAAACTTTTTATTATTATGGTATATTCATAAGGATTTTGTGAATAAAGAACAATTAAAATCGTTTCTGTCACCAACACCAATTTTTTCCAAAGTCTTCTAAACTTTAACCTTAATTCTCTCAGTTTGTTCTAATTGTGACTTAGTCACCTTTGGCACTGAGCCCATCAATTAAACATAACAATTATTAATACATAAAAGTATGATTTTTATCTTGTAATCAAATATTCTCTTATTTATTACTACATTTTTTTGTATTGTTTCTATATTGTTCTTTATAAAATAAGCTATATATTTAATTTAATTTTTATTATGAGTATATTATGGCTGGTTATTTATTTAATTTTATTTTACATTTTACGTTTTTTCGATTTCTTTAAATAAGAGGAATATTACGTAGATGCGGTGGAGTCAAAAAAATGAATAACTCTATCAGTAATAATTGAAAACCATGTACTTCATTCTCAGGTTCCTGGGAAGCACGCACTTCGAGACTGCTGGTGCTAGAAAAGCATTTCCTTGCTTCGACGATCCCGCTTTCAGGGCGAATTTCTCCTTGGAACTCCATCTAGAACCAGGATGGGCTGCCTTTTCCAACACTCCACTTCTACAGGATCAAACGATGTATGTATTATTTTAATATGTTATTTGAGATTGGTTATAATGAAATAGAATGAAAATGAATTTTTTGTTAGTTCTTGTCCCAGTGGGTATGTCCTTTAAAAATAATTTCGCTTTTAAGTAAATTCCCATCTATTTTCTTAAGAGTAATTTAATGCATTCAGGAATGTGTATAGCTTCTAGGTTCTTTCATCTGTTATTATTTCTCTATTTATTTATATATATATATATATATATATATATATATATACACACACTTTTTTTTTCTTTTTCTTCTATATATATCATTTTTATTAGTATATACTCAGTCCATCTTTGTTTTTTTATTAAGTTTCACGACCGAACCCCAACCATCTTCAGACACTTTTAGAAGTTGTGTGAGACTTTTAGGAGTAAGAGAGGATGGAAGAGCCCACACAGGATGGAATAACAAAGGATTTTTCGGAAGGGAAAAATCGGATTTTAAGCTCGGTTTAACCCTCCGTCGGGCGCACCTCTAAACAGAACAAGATCGGGCGCAGCGGGCCTGAGAAGACACCCACGTGTTTTTGTTGTTGTTGTGCAGCTTCTTTAGGACCTAATTACTTTTCTAGGACCTATGAAAGGGAAATTCACCTTACTTAAAATAAAAGTAAGAGTTTATTAGTAATGAAATGAAGCTTCATAAAAAATATGCAATATTGCTAATTTATCATAAATGAATTTTTAAAATTGGGCGAATAAGTTATTTTAAAGTAAAAAACTAAACATCCAAAGGTAATAAATAATGCCTTCTGACTTGGGTCCATCATTCTTCGCCACCGTAGAGGACAGAAACCTTTGCCGAACCCTTCAAATCAGCAGCTGAATAACAGCATAGCGGTATTACGTGGCTTAAGCAGTTCTTCCCTTTCTTGATCAAATGTTACAGATATATGATGAGAATCGCGGCTGCAGTGACTAAGTTTCTATTCTGGCGCATAAACCAGAACTGAAGGTGGTTCGTCCCACTCGCGCAATTTTTCACTCAGGATTGCGCTCTGTTTTGGCTTATAATAATAGCTGTGGGTAAGTTTAACTCGAGTAAGTCGAGTGACTTTCGCTGGTATAAACCCAGCACACACTTACACTTTGATGGACGAACATAAGCCGACTGAGCTACGACTCGCAGCCCTCACGCCGCTATAACTCAGGGATGAAGGAGTGTCTACACAATGAGCAATTCACTCGTGAAATTATTTTATGAGGAGATAACGCCCTAGTTTAAATCCAGCTTTGTGCGAATAAACAGAGGATTTAAAAGATGTAGGAAGGTTGGGATCGAATGATTTGGTAAAAGACTGGTTCTGATGATAAAACGGACGAAACAGTTATGAAGCCTTTGGATACACCCTACATTGTATATAAAAGAAATGGGCGACTAAGAGTGAGGTTCAAGGTGTTGACGGGTCTTAGTTTGCAGATGGTGGCTTGGAGGATAAATATGGATCGGCTTGTAATTTGAGAGATACGATTATTTCTGGTGAAGTTTTGGTTGAATATATTTCCAAGGTTTTTACAGAGGTGCAATATTTTATTGGAATGTTGTTGATGAAAAGGAGGCCGTAGAACTTCTCAAACTAGTTGTATAAGATATTGGACTAATGGCGTTTAGATAGTTTATAATGTCTTGGTGCAATGTATTTAATAGAATAAATAGAAAATCAATTTTTGCTATAGTAACTATTGCTCTGTTCCTGTTGTAAAGGAATTTCACAGAGCAGTTGTGTATTTAACCTATCTTATCAGTATTAAGTATAAGGGAAAATTCAAGATTTATTCTCTCGCCTAAATTCTATCCTCAGTTATATCATTTTTTTCTGTTTACTAGTGCAAATGTGCGAAGCCTAAGGTTTGCCGAGCAGGAGAGCATCCCGGTTTACCTTGTTGCTTGGGTAATCTATGAAGATGGACCTTTCGGCGGACGTTCTGTGCAGATGAGTACCTCTTGTGGATCTTTCAACAGCACGAAATATACTGTTTGGTCAAATAGTGATTACAAGGACGAGTACGATATCTCACTGCTTGCAGCACCAGTTCTCGTGAAAGGATTGGAGAATTTCACAGGTACCAGAAGGCGTGCAAAGTTCTTCAGTTATTGCTTCCCCATCAATGCCTTCTGCTTGTTAAACTTGTTGGATGTATATCATACATCATCTTTTATAATTATCTTTTTGCTTTGTTCATTTTCCCCCGTTAAGTATGAGTGTGCTTTGATTCAGTGCCCGATGTGAAGCCTCGTTAAGACAACTTTATCTCTTTTTGATAAACTTCTTTTCAGGTCATATTTAGCGTGTTTCTTACCTCCCCTCTAAATAAGAAAAAAATCCCGCTTATGGCGTTGATCCGATGAAGCGATCTGGAAGTGGTAAGGGAAAATTTTGGTGTTTCTTAACCCTATTGGTTAACAAAAAAAACGATATCGTTCAAATATACCGATGCTTAAGCTGTGATAACTCATAAGTGGGTGGAAAAATCAATTTTACAGGAGACTGGTTATCACATGAAACTCATTGGCATTGCGAATGGATGGACTCCCAGTTTCCTGAAGCCCAAAATACCAAAAATTGCGATATCTAGGACTGCACTTCGATACTCGACTTACTTGAAAACTACACGTAAGCATAGAATTGCGATAGGCACTAGACTTTCAAAACTGTAGCCACTGATGAACAGAAAAACATTACTCCGACCTTACGCCTGCCCTTTGGGAATGGAACAAACACGACGAACATCAAAAGACTTCAGACTTTACAAAACTAAGTGCTGCGGATTGCAGCTAACAACCCGTGGTTCGTAACGCCTTGCTCCATCGAGAGCTGGGAGTTGATCCAATCGCATTTCACATCGAAGAACTGACCCGAAGGTATCAAAGAAACAGCCTCTTCCTTCAGCTGCCAAGATCTAACACCTTGGAGAACCTACAGCCCAACGCCTCAAGCCGTGGCTGTATCAATTTGTACATTTTTTTTTTTTTTTTAAATATTTGTAAAGAGTCTGTTTCTTTTCATTTGTAAAAAAAAAAAAAAATACTTGGTCCAAAATAAAATGTTTTCCTTATTTTTTTAAGCATCTTCCGTATTCGCCCACCGCGCCCATACCTCCACCATTTTCCATTTCGCCAATAGCAATGTTTAAGCATTATGTTTTGTCACAATTTCAGTCTGAGACAATGATAACGCTTATTTCAACGCTACCTCCCAGACTCCAAGATCTCCCCAGACCTCCTACGGTATTACACTTCTCAACGTCTACTGACGCAAAATGACTTGAGTACCCACTGACCCTGGGAAGCTGTCTTTATATTTTCAAATCATAATCTTCATCGGTCGACTTAATGATACTGGGCTATAAGAACAACCATCACCAAATTTTGTAATCAATCATTTGTTTTTTATTCTTTTATAGGAATAATATGCAAAGCAGTAAAGGAGAAAATGGATTTAGTAGCAATACCAGACTTCTCAGCAGGTGCAATGGAGAATTGGGGCCTTATCACATTTAGGTAACTCGTCATTGATGATATATAAAGATCTTTAGTTTTAGTGTTTTCCAAATGATAAGTATAGTGACCCTTATTTGATTTAACTTTCTCCTGGCTAATTTCCTATTTTGTAGCTGTGGCGATGATTGTCCTGAGGAGTTATCTTGCTCTTAAAATTTTATGCCTTGTTGCTAAAATGGTGGCTTGTTAGTACATAATACTTCTTATTTATTGATCGTCCCACAAACCAACGGATTTAGCAAGATGGCTATTCTGTTTATCAGGGTGACAATAGGAAATAATGTCGGAGGGGGGGGCTGGAAGCACCGGGGGAATCTAATAGTAGCCAACTTAAACGCTATTACATCCCAAAAAATTGTTTTTTTCTTAACTGATCTTATTTAATTTATTTTTGAGGTTTTTATGACACAGTTTTACCTATTAAATTAAACTTTTGAGGAGACGGAGGCCCATTTTTCAATGAATATTTATACTTCTCCTAAATGATTTATTTTGGGAAAAAATACTATTTCAGAACAGAGCCTTTGATTAATGAATGGAGGGGAGAGAAAAGAAGTTATATGTAATATTAATTTTATCAAGTATACAGTATATTGATAATGAAACAAATCAGATATTATTATATAATATTATTTTTATTATTAGTTGTTATCATTATTTGTAATTAGAATATTTGTTATCATTGGATTAAAAACATGGAATCAAGAGCTTTTATAATAAGTGCCTTAGAGCTTTGGCACTTAGACTCTGGTAGGGATCCAGGGCCCACTTGACATCTTTCAACGATGGGCTTGTTGAAAGAGATACCTTCTTCACCATATGTGTTCACAAAGGGTGGTAACAAGAAGACACCCCTTTCGACGATGACCTTGGTCGAAAGAAATTAAAATAATAACGTAATACTTTTATGTTGAGGTACATCTAATTATATTTTTTTTAATTTGATGAAACACAGTCATCATGACAAGCAAGTTACACCTCCTAGCCTTTGTTGATGTAGGGCCCTGTATTCCCTTGCCGTAAGTGAATAAAGATGAGAGAAAGGTTAAATTTCCATCTCTTCAGGGTGTGGACAAATCCGCAAACACTGTGTTTGGTTCGAAGGAACCTCACATGGCTGAGAAAAGGTAATTCCCGTAAGATCTAAGACCTGATGAGAGTTGCCTCGTCTGGTCAGATGCTAGAGCATGGGTGTGGGTAAGGGCTTAAAAAGGGCTGTCTTACCTCCGACGAGACAGAGTCCATATCCGTTCCAGAGATCTCGGCCTAGATGGTGCTCAGAGGTAGGTCAGCCCAAATATTCTCCCCTTGCCCCAAATTGATAATAGTTGATAACTCTAAAAAGCTGTCTCTCTCTCAACCTTTTCTCTTATCATAGAGATTTTTTTTTTTTTTTTTTTTTTTTTTTTTTTTTAACGGTGCATCTACTGCTATGGTCATTAGCACCGCTTATCATAGAGATGTTTTATGTTTTGTTATGTCATAACTTAAATTAAAGCTCTAAAAAGGAATTCCGATTTTCTAAAACATTTCCCAATTATCTTCCTTGGTAATCTAACCTAGCTGAAACTAAAATAAGTAAATTTCAAATTTCTTCTTTTTATCTTTCCAGGGAAAATGTACTTCTTTTCGACAAGAAGTATTCGACTGCTAGTGACATGCAGCAGATAATAATGGTAGTCGCCCATGAACTTGCACACCAATGGTTTGGAAATCTTGTCACACCTGATTGGTGGTCCTTCGTCTGGCTGAGTGAAGGATTTGCAAGATATCTTCAGTACTTTATACCACACAAGGTTAGTATATGGATTCAATGCATTTTAAACCACCCAGTATTTTTTTTTTTTTGTTTTGTTTTTTGTTATCTGATTATACTTTTCTTAATCCTAAACCAGACCCATCTAATATTCTTACTCTACCAGGCGTGTGGTTATCTCTGTATTTTATATTTTTTATTTGCTTATTGTTAAGCACAAGAGTATGAATATTTAAAATTATTGAAAAGTGTTAGTTTATTATAACTTTCCCCCCTAATAATGAAGGAATAATATTGTTACATTCACATTTGAAGGCATAGTATGCTCCCTAATTTGGAATGTATTCAAGGAAGATAATTGAATAATTGATTTCTCGTCCATTGTAACAGGTTCGCTTATTTATATCAGATTTATATGAATTTTTAGAAATTTCCACAGATGAATCAATAGGAGAACATACAGCAGTCGGACGATCATAGGTCCATAAAAAGAAATGTTTTAATAAAATGTAACTTTGAAAAATTATAAATATATATTTTTTCTCTATGTTATCTAAACCCATAATTTTTTAACCAAAGCCCAAAATCGTCACATAACAGGTTGACAAGAGAAGCAACCAGGAATTAGAGAACGGTAGAAACGTCATAAATAAAAATAATTGTAAATATTAATAACTGCTTTTTCTCTAGGATTTTCCTGACCTCCGCCTTGATGAGCAGTTTGTTGTTGAGAGACGCCAGCTTGCGCTTGAAAAAGACAGCGTGCAGTCGCATCCTCTTACAAATGAAAATATCAACACAATACCAGAAATTGAGGATAATTTTGATATTATAACCTATGACAAAGGTATCTTCTTCTACTTTGTTTATTTGTACTAGACGACAAAAAAAAAAAAAAGTTATTATATATAATTGGTACTAACCGCTTATCATTCGATGCGCCATAATAAAATTATTTTGTGGAAGGTTCTCCTCCTCAAGTTGAGGCTGTAAGATTTATATTTGAAGCTTGATCCCTTGAAGAGGCACCAAAAATGTGTGAAACATGTAGGGGTAAAATGAAGTTAGTGTAAATATCTAGTGAAGTTTTATTACTTGACCTTCCCCTTAGTAAGAAAATTCTAAAATATTTATGAGCATCCGCAAAGTAATTTGCCCCATAATAAACAAACTGGGGAGTGTATACTACGTTAGCATTCTTTTGAACAATTTCATAGTTTTTTTAGCCCAATCTTTTCAGTAGCAATGGAGTTAGCAACAAGGCACAATGGAAATTTATTGAACTATTTTTTAAAATCCAGAATAAACTTTACAAATGATTTCATTACCAGTAGAAAATTGGCGGTAAATATTCTCTCAGTTATAACCTTATCACTATGAAATTTAAAACGTTTTGGGCCTTAGCTTTGGCTTAGTTGATTGATAAATATCCAACAATATCTCTCTTATCTAGCCTCTCAAAGTGTTTTCAAGTCTTAAACGAGACATAATAAGTTTTAATAGTGATTTAAGTTTAGTGTTTGATCCTTAAGAGGCTTTACGAATGGCGGAACCGAAGGGAGAACTCCTTGGCTTATCTGAACAGGCTATAGCATGCTATCATGAAGATGAATAAGTATTACTATTCATTTGAGTAAAAAATGAATTAACTTGTTCTTTGTTTTTAGGAGCTTCTGTTATTCACATGATTAGGTCTCTCCTTGGAGCAGAATTTGATACAGGAATTAATGTGTATCTAAACACAGTTGACAAGTAAGATTCATCCTATAGTTGTTTTTTTTTTTTTTTTTTTTGAGTAAGTAATTGATTTTTTTTTTTTTTGCCTCTTTGGAATTAAAAAACATAAGTAAAATTAAATTCTCATACGCTTCTTTAAAAGTATTAATTTATTTTACTTTAGTTTTACACCATTTTGGTGGTTCAACTTTCTTTGATATTTGTAATCCTGCATGAAATGTTAAGTATTATATTTTATATATATTGCATTAATAGCTTTTCTTATTCATATATTCATTGTTGGTCTAATTTTTCATAACATAACATAACACTGGAGGCCCGGTGGCCGTGAGTGTTAAGGCGTGAGCACTGAACACTTCGTGCCAAAAGTCGTGGGTTCGATTCCCACTATGTGATGGTGGCTTTTCTTTAGAGAAAAGAAAAGGCATCAGCCCTATCCTGGCTAGAAAAAGGTGGTAACCAATAGATAACTCATTCCAAAATTCTTAGTTAATAATAATGTATGTTAAAGTTTAAATAAATTAATAACATAACACTCCAGTATTTTTCTTTTCATTGCAGGTCTGGCGGGGTAACTAATCCAGATCGGTTTTTCGCTTCATTTCCATCATTGCCACCTTTAATGAAATTATGGACTGAAACTTCAGGATATCCGGTCATTGTTGCATCTGAAATGAATTCAACACTCTCCCTCAGGCAAATTAAAGTAAATAAATCATGTTTATTTAAATTACTTTAGATAAATATAAATATTTATGGAGCATAATTTATAATTATTCATTTAGTGCAGGGATTCTAAACTAATTTATGCTGTGGGCTATTTGTGTGACTGTTATTTTGTGACTGATATTATATTTAAGTTACATTATATTAGGTTCTGAGAGTTAATCTCCTAGGAGGATAATGTCTTATTGAACAGCTTGTTGATGTCTCACAAGAGTTCAAGCTCCATCAAAAGCTTACAAAAACCTTCAAGGCTCATCTATAGCGTATGTTTCATATTGATTTTAACCCAACCGAGCATATATAATCCGATTGTTTTACTTATGTTTTTTATGGTTACCACATTAATAAAAGGCATGTACATATCAGGTCATCCCATAAGTAATGTCAGTGGACTGTAGAATTTGTCTATCCAAGTTTTTCTGCTACCTCTTCAGTATTTTCTTCTACAGGAATTCGTTGTCAAGCTCTGTTGGTCGACCTGTACAAATGAATAAGGTAAACACAGAATAAATAAGGTTCACCAACCAATAATATGATAAATAGAAGTGTATTTTATGCTATAATAAACAAAAATAAATTTAAAAGGAAAGAACATAAATAGACAGAATATTAATAACTGACATTTCTTTTGGGATGACCTGATAGATTCCATCTACTTGTCCAGGCCATTTACAGATCTGTGACTTAACCATTCAAATGCCACGGAAATGTACCCCCCCCCCCACTTAGAAAGCGCCAGCGGTGATTACTCTGCCATTATCTTTTGAATAGTAATGATCTTGTATGATAATACTAGAATTCTAATAGATGCGATAACAGTAGGGATTCACATTGCAGTAAGAGAATAATTTTTGTTCTTTGTTTTATTTTGTGTCTGATATTTTACTTCTCAGGTATAGAAATTAACTTGAAATTCCCACTAAAATTTCCAGATAACTGGCTGGAATCAAGTTAATGAAAGTCATTGGCTGGTTCCGATATCAATCAATATTGATGGGAATGTGACTTGGCATCACCTGCAGCCAAACGAAACTTTGACTATTCCTCTTCATGTCAACTCTACATATTTTATAAACGTCAATCAGACAGGTAAGAGACTTAAAGGAGACAAAATATTATATTTTTAGTTAAAAAACCAATTTAAGTTTTATAGCCTTGTGCACACTCTTCTTTTCCACTGGCCTAGCTCAACCACCATATTGAGTTTGTTGGTAGTCTCAACATCAACTGTCTTATTTTTATCCCTTCTACATTTACAGATTAATTTGAAATGAGTAATTTGTTCATTTGTACTCTGTGCAAGGGTTTCTTCAGGTAAAGCATAAAGTTGTTCCGAGGGTCGTTTGATGCCAGTGACGACAGTCTTCACCAACAGGCATGACAACTTACTTAACCTCACTATAATTACTTTGATACTCCAAACCAGACTTACTACTACCTCAACAGTACTCCAACTAATGCCGGTCATGATGGTCTCCCCCAAATTTAAGACAAAATATTTCTTGAAGATTCAAGGATCTTAAAGTATTTTCACTACATCAAAATCATGCCCTTGGTACACCCTAAAAAGACATGTAAAACTGTTTTATCTAAGGTATTGGAAAACATTTTGGCATAATATCCACACAGACAAATACCATCTGCACAAAATCCTAGCTAAATGAAGTAATTCTCATGAAACCTGTTCTTGTCATTTTCACGTCCCTTTATCACAGGGTATTACAGGGTGATGTATTTGAACCAAAGCCGTTGGGAGCCTGCAGGAGTTAGCTCTCTCACGAGGTCTATGCTGATCGATGATGTGATGTCCTTGGCGTACTCTGGTCTGATTTCCTACCACGAAGCAATTCCTATCACCGCTCAACACCTCACTAGCGACGTGGACTACTTACCTTGGAGGACTGGCCTTCGCACATTGGACAGGCTCAGGATGATGCTTGATGGAAATCCACTTGAAAGGAATTTTACTGTAAGTCGCTCTTCTTCAATATACAATAGGATAGAAACAATAAAAATCTAAAAAATAATATTCCATTACTAATTTAAGGGAAAATACTACCTTGTGTGGGTCTCCCCGTGGTCTAGTGGCTAACACCTTAATTCTCCATGGGGAGAAGGTGGGATCGATTCCCACAGGAGGCAGGAATTTTCTCATCTCACAGTTCTTTGAGAATATTCCTCGCTGCCCCTTGGATGTTGGTGCTAATGGCCTAGATGTCGATGTGCCATGAAAAAATAAATAAACTAAAAATAAAATAAAATATCTTGTGTGATCAATGTCAAAGTAATTTTCTCCAATTTATGAAGAACAAATAAATATATATTTTTTGGGGATGTTCAAGTAACCAAGTGCTGTATCTGAGGAACAGAAACCCTCTTTTCTCATAGGCAACAGTCTGCAGGCGGAAATTTTTAATCTAGAACAAAAAACTAAAATTATTTTGAAAGAAGAAAATAAAATCTAGTAAAGAAAGTCGAATTTTTAAGAAAGCTTAATTTTTTTTTCAAAAACGGTAAGCAATTCTTCATTTTTAAAAATGCGTCAAAAATATGTCATAAAATTGTTATAATTCAATAAATCAAAATAATCCTACGTACTTTACTAGCAAATATCATTGTTAGTTAAAATTTGAAGTTGATCGGGTGAAAATTGAAGGCCAGATTATCGACTTTTTAACCAACTGAAATGAATTTTCGAAAGATTGATAAGTGTGTTGTGCTTATAGCACCCCAAAACTTTTGGGCAGCAAACATTATTTTTAAATAATGAATTTCTCAATTACTCAAATAATGAATAATTATTAGTAATATTTTATATTATATTGTTGTTGTTTTTTTTTGTATTATCCATTTTTATAAATAATTTCATCATCATTCCAATTTATTTCATTTATTTATATAGTTTCTTTTTTTACTTATTTTTATTTTCTTTATAATACCTGGAAAAAATGTTGTGTATGGAGCAGCCCAATTTAGTAGCAAATGTTATTATCACAAACTAAAAAGAATTGGATAAAATTGGACACAGTTTTACACCACAAGTGAGTGCTTGTTAACAATGTTCATTCCTTACGACTTTATTGAGAGAAATATATTAAATATTCACAATGTGAGACTAGATTAAGAAATTCTACTCAGTTATAATCCCGATTATAACAAATCAATTTATTAGGTTTAATGTTCTGGACTGAAGCTTCACAGAATTTGTTACATTAAAAAAGTTGCATGATACTATTTAAAGCTTGAAATATTAAAAAATTTAGTTAGTTTTGTCACATTTACACGATTAAAAGTAATGTCACATAAAAAAGTTACACGTCATTGATTATTAGTTGTTTCGTTCAGGAACATGTCCTCAGCTGGCTGAACGGAGTTATTGACTACATTGCCTTCAATAGCACACAGAACTTGAGCCTCCCACTAAAACTGCATCAGATGAACATCCTTCGCCACGCATGCAGCTTTGGTCATGAAAAATGTTTGAAAGCTGCTGACCAATTAGCTTCGAATATAAGGTGCGTATCTCTCTCTCTCTCTCTCTCTCTCTCTCTCTCTCTCTCTCTATATATATATATATATATATATATATATATATATATATATATATATATATATATATATAATTCATCTGTTTGTTCCTTATACAAATCCACTCCATTTGACCGATTTTGACCGAACTTGGCACACAGGTAGGTCTTGATCCAGGGAGTGTCATAGGCTAGGCCAAAATTGTCTAAAACTCACAGTTCGGAGGTCAACGGGTTCGAAACTGTGAACCCGATCTGTTACAGAAGAGTGAACTGTCAGAAATCGTCACTTTTGAAAAATTACAATTCACCAAGACATATGTAACATCATCATCATCATCATCTGTGGCGTGTTGTCAGTTGTTTGTCCAAAGATAAATATGCTATCCCCTCCACTGCTGCTTTCTCATGTCTGGTTGCTGATCACTGGAAGGTTCCAAGTTCGTGTCGCCCTGTTGGAATATTTTTTTCCCTATACTTTAACTTTATTTGCGCTTTTACATTTTAATATAACTGCATAATTTGGTTTCTAATTTTTTTTTTTTTTTTTTTTTTTTTTTTTTGCACTAACTATGAGCACATTTATTATTTAACTGTTTAATGAAACAGGTTTTGTATTCTGTGAATATATATAATCTATTTTTCTTCATTTTTTTTATATAATATAAAGTAGTAGGTGTAGTACTGCACGTTGGGTAACAGCTATTTAATATAAAGTAGGTGTAGTATGGCACGCCGGGTAACAGCTATTTAATATAAAGTAGGAGTAGTACAGCACACTGGGTAACAGCTATTTAATATAAAGTAGGCGTAGTATGACACGCCGGGTGACAGCTATTAAATATAAAGCAGGTGTAGCATGACAATTTCCTTGTTTATATATAAACGATATCCATTTTCAAATACAGCAACTATGTGAAGAGTTTCCTAGTTTATCTATCACCAATTTCCACCTTCTATGCAGTGCCTCTAAATTGATTTACTTAAAATGCGTTTTTTCACATTCGATACTTTGCATTTGTATCAACGATATTATAGCTCACAAATCTTCTCATAAGTACAAGGCCATATTAAAATGGAAGGACATTAACACCATACTGATTAACCGACAACTGGCAATACAGTCTTGCCATTAAAACATTTAATAATTAAAACTGAAAAGATATTCAATTTGCATAAGACAAATAATTTACTTAAGTAATATAAAAGATAGTTCATATTACAGTTGACAGAAGTTCAAGGAATTTGGAATTATTTTTGTTGAAATCATATAATAGTCTTCCTGTTAAATGCTCCATAAAAATGTCTACTTTTTTGTTTTTATTCATTCAATCTATTAGTGTTTTAATAAGCACTGATTTATTTTTGATGTGCTACAGTGATAGTGTTCCAGAACAACGTAGTGCATTATTATGTACTGTCGTTAAGCGAGGAAACATAACTACTTGGGAGAGTATTCTCAACCAGTACAAAGCTGCAAGATCTCCTGCAGAGAGTCAGCTCTTGCTCAACTCCCTTACCTGTACTACAGATAGGGCATTACTACAAAGGTAAAATTTTATCCTAATATTAAGAAAAAAAAAACAAAGAAATGAATAAAGCACCTTAATTATTGTTGATAAACAAATTAAACAGGCAGCAGTAGAATGGCCATCCAGAAGTAACCAGAGGGAAGAGATTGTTTTAACCCGACTCCTTATTGGACATTCTCTACTTACCCAGGACCCCTTATGACCAAAAGTGACTCACCAATATGTAGACAGTGGAACGAACTACTCACCATAAGATATATACTAACAGAATGCAGAGAACAAGAACATTTACACAAACCCACTGACCTTTCAGTATTTTTGACCGATAGTAGCCATTATTTGGACACAATATTTAAATACGTACATAATACTAGTACATATTACAAAATTTAACTAATATACACTTGTATTGTTTTTAAATTATTATTTATTTTTAATTTTATTTTATTTATTTATTTTTTAAAGTTTTCTTTTATGTAAATTTATATCATAATATAACCATTGTTGAGGAAAGTGAAAAAAAAGAGATTTTTGGCATATATTCTTATATGCGGCAATAAGTTGTAGATTAAATATTTAACGGGGTATTATGAATGAAAACAAAGGCAAATTTTTTTTTTAGTTTTATGATATAATAATTTCATATGGAAAAATAAATTTATTCTGTTATCTTATTTACTTTTTTTCATAAAGTAAATAAGTACTTTTTTTTCATTGTTTATGTCAGCTACTTTTTTTTCTATTCATATCGATTTTCTGAATTGTTACTTTTTAAAACTTTTAAGGTATATTTTTCATTCATAATATCCCGTTAAATATTAAACCTACAACTTTGATCTTGGTATCACCTGAAAGGAAAATTAATAGGCTACAACGTTTGTATCGAGGTGTTTTTACTTAAAAGGCTTGGTTTCAGTGATAAACAGGAATTTGTCTACAAAAGGGCGATATTTTTCAGTTTTTTGCGTTTTACGCGCAAACGGTGCGTCGGATCAAAAGATGTCTCGGAATGAATTAGTCTTAAAATTAAATTTTCTATTAGAATTCGTCATAAAAAAAGTACCTGCCGCCATTAGAAAATCAAGAGTTAGATGCGCTGGAGAAAAACTGGAGAATGTTACAAAGTCAACTAAACTTTTAAAAGAAACCTCATGCAACATAATTAAGACCTACCAAGTTTCATTTCGAAATTCCAACAACTCTAGGAGGAAAAGGGGGTGGACACATATACTGGGACACCCTGTATAGATATGAATAGGTTATTTTAAGCAAATTATTCAGGAATAAGGTATACACTACCCATATTCTCAGGAAAGTGCTTAGTCATGCAGCTTCATACAGACTTTTATATGTAGGAAATAGAATTTATTGCAGTACCAGATTATAAAATTATAAGAAATTAGTTCTTTTTTATAAATAACATTCACATTTAAATAAATCTTATTCCAGATTGCTGAATCTCCTCATGACTGACACAGTTAGAAAACATAATGTTAAGACGATAATATCACTCATTAGCTCTACTCGTGTTGGAGTCGAAGAAGCGTTCTCATTTTTCAAAAACAACTGGAGCAGGATTTATAATTAGTAAGTTGAAACTTGGTACTTGATTAAATTTCCCAGCGTTAAATTTTAATCAGCCTTTTTATAAAACTTTACTTTTATTTCCAGTACTGGAGATTTGAGTGTCTTTAAGAACATTTTATCTTCAGTAACAGCTTTTGTCAACAATACAAATTTGCTGGAGGTAAGATCCCTTGAGATAATTAAAATTATATCTAAATTGCTGTACTAAATGTTATTTGGCAACATTAACAAACAAAATAATTATTGCTTTGCCATTTTTAAGTATTATATCTATGGAAGCCCGGTGGCCGTGAGTGTTAAAATGTGAGCACTTAACACTCCATGCCAAGGGTCGAGTGAGGCCCCACTTTTTAATCGGCTGTTTTTTTATCAATTGAATTTAACAGTAAAATAAGTATTTTAATACAACAATGTAAGAAAATAAAGAGAAACGTATTGGCACTAGTGTTTTCCCAGAGTGAATGTTGAGAAGGCGGAGAGTCATTTCCGCTTAGGATACTGTTAGTTTCTATTGTGGCACCTTAAATCTTCCTTCTCTTTGGAATATTATTTTATATTTTTCACTACAGATCGAAACCTATCAATAAGTGTTTATATTCCTTTACTAATGGCACTAGGGATATGGACGAATCCGTGCTAAGATGAAGCAGTTCCCGTGATTTGTACTTTTTAGCGCGGTTACTCCCTATCTCCATAGGGAGAACCCACTTATGAGGTTGACCTCACGACGCAATCCGGAAGTGCCGACTAGAAACTTTCTCGTTTCAGACCCTATAGATCACGAAAATATAGGTGGTTCAAATTTTTTATATATATATATATATATATATGCCTGTCTGTTAACGCTCTAGGAAGCTCAAAAATGGCCCGATTTTGATGAAATTTGGTACAAAAATCTGTCTTCTAATTTGAAAGGTCAAGTTCGTTAACCAGCAGAATCCGCTCACAGGAAGATAGTGTTTGGGGCGAAATTCGCGCAAAAAAAATCGTAACGCTTACGTTTTTGAGTTTATATGCTTGCAGGTACTTGTTTTATAGGTTTTTTAACATAGGAAAACGAATGAAACTATTTTTATGGTGATATCTGTAACCGTTTTTGAGAAAAGTGGAATCAATGTTTTGGTAAGTCATTATTTTTTTGGGGGTACTTAGAATCGCGGGATTCAATTGAAATATTTTCTACATATTGGAAAGTAATCCCAACTAAGATTTTTAAATTTTGGTTATATTTGGAGTTAAGGAAGTATGATAAAAAAAAATTTTATTAATAGACATTAAAAGTTTTCGGATCTTCATACATTTTTCGTAAATATCTCGATAATGGTTGGGAAATCGTGTTAAGTGGAAGGTAATCATTCGAATGCTTACTAAATTCTCTACAAATAAATGTAATTCTATAAAAAAGGTTCTGAAGCAATATTCGATGGGGCAAATTCAATCAGAGATATAAGCGCTTAAAACTTAAAAAGTGTTTGTTTTGAAAGGGGTTTTCTCTTTGTTTATCTCATTTTTTAATTGGTTGTTTTTTGTTTTAAATTTCATTTATCAGTAAGATTAGTATTGTAGTAAAATAAGCTAAGAAACGGTAAAAGGTATTGGTAATAAGTTTGGAGTGGCTGTGGTAATCAAGATGGCTGTGGCTAATCATGATGACGTATGCTTAGATTGTTTTGAATTCTCCTATCTATATAACCTTCCTCATAGCCTCCAACAGAAGTTATCGTTATTTCTTATCTTATAGAAAGATTTAACCCACGCCAGAATGGAATTTTATTCGCCATGAAGCACATTTACAGTTGATTATAACAGTAAAACGAATTTGCTAGTAAAACAAGATACTGAAAATGACAACGAATTTTTGGTTGCTTAGAATAGAGCCTTCTAAGCGGTAGTCGAAGAGAAAGTACGTTTTCAGTACATGATTATATTGACTTATACAGATTAAGAATTATCCGCTTCTGTGTAAGTTGGCTACTGTCAGTTTCCTGTGACTTGTGATGCTAATCTATTCCATTTCTTCGAGATGTAGGGAACCGCGCTAAGATGACGCAGTTCCTGCGAGTCGGACATTTGCTCTAGTTCAACTAGCTATGTAATATTCAGAACAAATAAGTACCTACCAAAATAATTACTTACCAGAAATTGTTTATTTTTGTATATATACAATTCTTGTTAGTATTCCATACCTCCAAAATAGTCAATAGACGTTTCATTTTTCTGTTAATAACTACTTTTCTTAATTATAAATGCAACACGATTTTTTTAAAGTTTTGTTATATATTCAGGAATTAACACTTACAATTCTCTTTATTATATGTATTATCAGGTTAACCATACATATTATTATCAGGTTAACCATACATATTATTATCAGGTTAACCATACATATTATTATCAGGTTAACCATACATATTATTATCTGGTTAACCATACATATTATTATCAGGTTAACCATACATATTATTATCTGGTTAACCATACATATTATTATCAGGTTAAACATACATATTATTATCAGGATAACCATACATATTATTATCTGGTTAACCATACATATTATTATCAGGTTAACCATACATATTATTATCTGGTTAACCATACATATTATTATCAGGTTAAACATACATATTATTATCAGGATAACCATACATATTATTATCTGGTTAACCATACATATTATTATCAGGTTAACCATACATATTATTATCTGGTTAACCATACATATTATTATCAGGTTAACCATACATATTATTATCTGGTTAACCATACATATTATTATCACGTTAACCATACATATTATTATCTGGTTAACCATACATATTAGTATCAGGTTAACCATACATATTATTATCTGGTTAACCATACATATTATTATCTGGTTAACCATACATATTAGTATCAGGTTAACCATACATATTATAATCAGGTTAACCATACATATTATTATCTGGTTAACAATAATTTAAAAGAGCCTAAAGTTTTATATTTATTGTATTGATATTGGTCAGTTGAAGCAAATTCCTTGCTGAGAAGAGTGTGTTTAGTTTAGGGGCAGAGGTTTAATAAACCTACTACGATTGGAAAAATCATTTAGTTTTTTTTTTTTTATTCTTTTTTTTCAATAGTTAAAACAAATAGCCCAAACGGCGCCTCATCTGCAGATGGATTCTTTCATAAAGAGCCTTGAATCGTCTCTTCCTTGGAAGAATAATGTCGTCCGACAAGTGACCGCCTTCTTGAATGGTGAACCAGTCCCTACCGACAGCACAGTGACTGACAAGCCGCAGGTTACAACTACTCATCCCAGCGTCGAACCTACGAGTGGCTCGAATCGCAATCAACCCCAATATCTATATACGTTTACAATTTTTTTAGGTTTTTATGTGTTTATAAATAATTATTTTAAAGGACATGTTGACCTCTTATGGTAAAACAACGTTTTGAGCAATGTAATTTTTTTATGAGATATTCTAGTTTTTAAAGACTTTTATATAATGAGTTCAAAAATAGAGCTTTTTTGAGCCCTTAATTTATGGAAATTTATATATTAAAAACAAACAATGTAGTAATTTTAAGTATTTTTCAAATTAAATTTGTTAGAATCCTATAAGTTCCTATACCTATTAAAAACACACTCATAGATCACCCAGGAACCCTGTACCATGGGTGTGTGCAAGGGAGAGGGCTGCACCCCCCCCTAAATTGGTAAAAATGTATCAAAAACCTTAAAAATAAATTAAATAACATCACTTAGTTCAGAAAAATTTTTTTTTTAAGTTATAGTGTTTTAATTGGCTAACTATTCTAGGTTGTAGATAGTTAGTATTCCACACCTCCCAAATGCTCTCAGCTCCCCCCCCCCCAATTCTCCCAGCCCCTCCCGCATTATTTTTCTCTATATACGCTCATGCTCTGTACAATAACCAATCATTCAAGAACAAAATTTTTCATTGTCTTTATATTTGGGATTAAGCCAGTATTTGTAAAAGCGTCAGAATTGGATTGTAAATTAAACTCATTTGGTCGTATTTTGCTTACATTAATTCAAATAAAACTTTTTGGACTAAAATTAAATTTATTGTGAATCTTTCATAATATCACTAAAAAGTAGTAGTAAGACAAATGTCTTAATAATTTAAACTTATGTACAGTAATACATAATACTTAGTAGTCAATAGACGTTTCATTTTTCTGTTTATGCTTAATTTGTTGAGTAATAAATGCAACATGATTTTTTAAAGTTTTATTTTTTATTCAGGAATTATCACTTACAATTCCCTTTTTTATTTGGATCAGGAGCATTTTTTGTCCATTTGATATAGGGTAAATATTTTGTACTGTCATTTATTCAATTTTAACATAGTATGAAATCTCAAAACTACATAGATTTCATATATCGCAGAAATACATATGTGATGTTTTTGTTTTTGTTTTTTTTTTTTCATTTTTTTGTTATACCTTAGTTGTGGTATTTTAAGTAGAAATATAGAAATAAACAAATGCTATAGGCAGAAATATATATATATATATATATATATATATATATATATATATATATATATATATATATATATATTAATAATACTTTGGTCAATATGCCTTTGAAATATGACATTTCTTATTTTCATAAATAATATTATAAATAAAATAATTAATTATTATTAAAATAATTTATTAGCATAATAATATAAATTCTCAAAGAAAAAGAATGCTCTAGAAAGACTTTATTCTGTAGATAACACCTAGACCAGTATTCTTATTTGGATTTATTTTTTTTTTTTTTTTTTCTTTTTTGTACTTATAAAAGAGAAAATAAACCTTTAATGGACTTTACTTTAAAAGAATCTAACCTTTAACATATGAAATAAATCATTTCCTCAAAGTAAAATTTTCCTACAATAATGTTGTGGAAGTTGGGTTCATAAAAAGAAACAAACTCACCATAGAGGAAACTTATAATCTATACTTATAATAATCTCCAAAACAAAAATGTTATTATAAACGTGTATTTTATATTTGTGTAAGCACATTATCTCCATAGTTAGAAATGATCCATTTATTGCTAAAGTTATTTTCATTATTTGTCATAAATGAATGAAAATAATTCAATAATGTATAAAATTAGTAGGGAGTATTTTTTTTATAATTATTAATAATAATTGGAAGATCAATACAGACAAAATGCAAAACAAGACAGGTGATAAGTTATAAGGAAGTTACTGAATTTTAATATTTCCTGTTTGGTAGTTCGGAGTCTGGAGCTTAAAATACCTTTGGTCTAGCTGTGTGTATAATGATTTGAAAGTTTACTTGATCTATCTATATAAAGGCAAAGGTTCACAGAAGTGATTCAGTTCTTCTCAGACAGTCAGAGAGAGAGAGAGAGTGTACTGCTAAGACGGTAGGCAATCTTTATTTCAATTTATTTATTTAAATTTTAGCGTCTATTTATAATTAACTAAGAATTTTAGGACGGGTTATCTATAGGTTACCACCCTTTCCCAGCCAGGATAGGCTCATGTAATTTCTCTTTTTGAAAGAAAAGCCACCATACCTAGTGGGAATCGAACCCACGGCCTTAGCACTCACGGCCACTGGGCCTACACATTTCAATTATGGCTTTAACGTGAAAATATTTAGTTCATTTTGTTTAAATATTATTATTTCAGAAATATTTTTATTAGTCCTTAAAAGTGAATTAAAATCAGTCCCGTAACAGGCCACAAGGGCCCAGAGAGGCAGATACTGTAGAGGTATCTGGTCCTTGGGAGGAAGTGTGGTCAGTATATTAATTAGGAATTAATTATTTAAATGCTGGGATAGCCTAGGGGCGATCTGGGACCCTGAATTCAACCCCCGACTGACGCAAGAAAACTTTTTAGTGGGCACTTGGGCGCATTAATCGAGTTCCTCACCACTGAGCTAACCTCCCCCCCCCCAAAGTATATTCAAAGTATATTAATTAATAAAAAATTTAGTTTATAAATGAATCTAAAAAACGGACTTTACCCATTAGCACACGAGTTTATTTTTTTTCAAGAATTCTTAATACAAATAAATCAATTTTACTTACTTAATATATAATATAATTTTTCTATCATTGCCTAGATATACCTTTACCATATGCAAACACATGGCACTAATTGTTTAAAGCATTTACAGACAGACACATGTCCCATCCACTAATAACGCAAATTGTTAATAAGCCACTGACTCTAAACAGAAGCATTATTGTGTACAGGCACCCAGGCTATAAAGAACTTTGAGAAAAGCTCTGGAGAAAATTGTTAACCAAATAGAAATAGCTAGATATGCAGCATTCGAGAAGTAACAAAAGAAAAATGACGGACTCTAGCAAAACCATATTATTACATGTTAACATGTTATTACAACATTGTTTATTTTATTTATATTGATGATAGAGCTCACAAATGTAGCGATTCACTTTTTTCCAAATGTTGGCTGTAAAAACCACTGACAAACGAATTATTAATTATAGCTATAAAAATCATAAATAATTTAAATATAGAAAATCATTTTAAAATGGAAAGTAGGTAAGTGCCATCTAAATATATATATATTGTAATGATATTTTACATTACATATTTAAAAGTTTTAAATTCGAATAACCGTTAAAGGTAAGAAAGGCGGGTAAAGAGGCGGCAAGGTTTGCGGAAAATAAAAAACAAATAAATTTTTCTTATATTAACTTTCATCAAAAATTAAAAGTTTTAAATTAAAAAACTAACACAGAAAATTCGGAAAATCCAAAAAAGCTCATTGATATGTTGGATTCGTTCCTGGGATAAGCAAATATTATTTGTTATATTGGTCTAGCGGTGGATACAGTTAGCATTGGAGACCGGTATGACGCTCCCGCCAAGAAAGAACGCCATTCCGAATGCAGCTCTAGTTCAGAGTACAGCTGGTCTCATATGTCAGTCTATTGAAAGCAGTTCAGTCTGTTGAGTTAAAAGGAAGATACAGTTGTAACGAAGATCCTGTCCTATGCAGTTAATACCGAGCTGGGTTTATATCAGGTAATGCTTGCTTATTCCTACGCCTGGATGTAACTTATCTATGAGTTTTTTTTTTCTTTTGTTTTGTTTTTATTATTTAAAATTATTTTTGTTTTACTTTACTGGACTCGAACCCGTCCCTTGAGAAAAAGAGTTTTTAAAATTAAATATTATAAAATTTTTATTAATTGGCTCCTAACGTAGAGACGTAATGTAAATAAACTTATTAAAAATAAAACATTATATTTATATTATAACAATATACTTATATATATATATATATATATATATATATATATATATATATATATATTGTAATGATTAATTTTTATAAAAAGATTGCGCCACGTTGGGTCGCCAATAAATGTAATGATTATTTTTTACAATAAGAAATAAAGAAATTTTAATTAAAAATATTATATAAATTTAACTTAATCTCATGGATCAAGGTTCCGAGTGAATGACTGGTATTACATTTATCTCCAGACAATTCTGAGATACAAACAATATTAAATTACATGCAAACAATAATAAAATAATTGGAAACTACAACAAAAACAATTCTCACCTCCAAATCAATCCGCTTCCCACAACACTTCAATAAATTTGGTATTCCTTGGAGGAGAGCTCTGACTTCGGCCAACGCTAGGAACCAAAAGATAAGACTAGACTCCAACTCCTCCTTTCATGAATGCAGGGAATCGACGGACGCCTTCCTTCGATCACTGCTAGGACTAGACTGCGGGAGACGCTCCGTTTGAGCGGGAAACTTTGGCTTCTGTCTTTTTAACTTCCGCAGTTTGTTGGGTTATATATAAAGATAACAATTGTTTTTTGCCATACAAAATAATTAATTTATTGTTATCTGAATGTACATTTAATATGGATATATTGTACATCAGTATTGTCCAAAAATATTATTAATTTTGATCGTATATAATACAATGTTATTTGTACATATGATTTGTGATTTGCGCGGGCTTTTCAAAATATCGATGGTTATTTGAATTTAAAAATATTTTCGTGAATGTAATATATCATTACATTTGCACTCCTGTCTAAAAAAAAAATAATAAAAAAAAAAATGATTTTAGTCCGGTATAAAAAATAAATTTAAAATTGAATTTTTTAATTTGGAGTTTCGGAATATAGAGTTCAGAATAATAGCAAGTGTATTATATTATTTTTAAATTTTGATAGCTTATTTCGTCTCATAATTTTTAATTATTTTGATTATATGAATATAGTATTTTATTAATATACTTATTTTAAATTATTTTTATAATTATCAAATTTATTTTAGGCTAAACTAATGATCTTTATTGAAATAAGTTTATTTTAATATACAAAAAACATTATTATTAAATTTATTAATTTTACATAATATCAAAATTTTCTTATCCTAACTAATGTGCTTTCAACATTTATATTAATTTTTAATTATTATTATTATCAATTAAATCTTATACCAAACTAATTTTTGTAACAGATAAAAATTCTAAACTAGTACTACATTTAAAAATTGTCCTGGATCCACTATTTATCATTAAAATCTTTTTTTGCATCTGTCCGAATTATTTCTAAGGATTTGTTTTATTCTCTTTCGTGGTGGCCGATTTAATTTTGCAATTTTTTCAATCCCATTTTGATATTGATACTCAAAAAGTATTTTTACTTTATTACCAAATTTGGTGTCCATATTTTTCAGATGATTATTTTTGTTAACATTTTTATTCATTATATTATTTTGATTATTACCATTATTATTATTATAACTCATTATTTTTAAACTAATTATATGATCATCAACTAATTTTTTAATATTATTTTGTTCCAAATTCTCATCCATAACGTCTGTACTTATTTTATTTTTTAAATTATCATTAGTTATATTATTTTTAATTATTTGATTTATTTTTTCATTATTATTATTCAAATTACTCAATAATATTTCTTTAATTTTATCATCTTCATTCACTAAACAAACATACTCACTTTCATCTTTAGTTTCAACAAATATTTTATTTTCTTCACATTTTTGATCAATAATGCTACAATCATAATTTAAATTATCTTTTATTAATTCACTTAAATCGTCATTATTGATTTGTGTATCGTCATTTTCGGTATTTTTAATTAAATTTTCATTATTATTTTCATTAACCTCAATAACCTCTTCACCACTTATATTATTTTTATTAAAAAAGTTATTATTCGATTTTTCCAACTCCATCGTCTCTTCATTCCGATTTTTACCCATATTATTTAAAGTATTACATAAATCGTCCAATTTTTTATTTTGTTCTATTCTATTTGCATCTATTTTATTTTCCAATATTTTATTATTTTTATTTAGCTCAACCATATTTTGATTTAGTTCTTTATTTTGTTCTAATAATAGCTTCATCAAATGTTCTAAGCCTTGAGGATGCATCTCATTATCCCTTTCGGAAATATGGTCCCCGCCATTGGATATAATTTCTGTTCCTAAGGAACCCGCCGTCGATTCTCTGAATGCTATTGCATCATCCTCCTGCAATTTGTTTTCACGTGTTTCGACTATAATATTTATTTCTCCTGGCGTAAAAAATACGTATTCCGGTGATTCTACATTATTTTCTTCACCGTTATTTTGAAATTGTTCAATATTTACGTCAGACATTTCTATTTAAAAAAAAAATTACTTTTAAGTTTTATTTTCAATATTTATTTACCGCTTTTAATTTTAATTCACTCGGCCGTCTACGTTGGGCGCCATTAAATGTAATGATTAATTTTTATAAAAAGATTGCGCCACGTTGGGTCGCCAATAAATGTAATGATTATTTTTTACAATAAGAAATAAAGAAATTTTAATTAAAAATATTATATAAATTTAACTTAATCTCATGGATCAAGGTTCCGAGTGAATGACTGGTATTACATTTATCTCCAGACAATTCTGAGATACAAACAATATTAAATTACATGCAAACAATAATAAAATAATTGGAAACTACAACAAAAACAATTCTCACCTCCAAATCAATCCGCTTCCCACAACACTTCAATAAATTTGGTATTCCTTGGAGGAGAGCTCTGACTTCGGCCAACGCTAGGAACCAAAAGATAAGACTAGACTCCAACTCCTCCTTTCATGAATGCAGGGAATCGACGGACGCCTTCCTTCGATCACTGCTAGGACTAGACTGCGGGAGACGCTCCGTTTGAGCGGGAAACTTTGGCTTCTGTCTTTTTAACTTCCGCAGTTTGTTGGGTTATATATAAAGATAACAATTGTTTTTTGCCATACAAAATAATTAATTTATTGTTATCTGAATGTACATTTAATATGGATATATTGTACATCAGTATTGTCCAAAAATATTATTAATTTTGATCGTATATAATACAATGTTATTTGTACATATGATTTGTGATTTGCGCGGGCTTTTCAAAATATCGATGGTTATTTGAATTTAAAAATATTTTCGTGAATGTAATATATCATTACAATATATATATATATATATATATATATATTAGATGGAACGTCATTTTTCTCCAGCGGCGGTACTCCTCCTCACTTCTTCTTGGGATATTTTAATGGGATCATCTCCATCTTCGTCAGCCAGGTACTTGTTTCTTCCTCGGTGGTTGCCAAGGGAATGAAATTTTTCTCGATAGGACGCCCAGATCGAGAAAAATTTCATTCCCTTGGCAACCACCGAGGAAGAAACACCTGGCTGAAGAAGATGGAGATGAACCCATCGAAATATCCCAGGAAGAAGTGAGGAGTACCACCTCTGGAGAAAAATGCCGATCCATCTAAAAATATCATCCCAGCGATGAAAAATAAACATCAAGCATATATATATATATATATATATATATATATATATATATATATATATATATATATATGCTATCTGGATGCGGCCAGATGCGAGGAAAGTGGAGGCCGTCCAAAGATTACCAGTTCCGACACGATGAGAAAGGATGTGGAAAGATTTTTGAATGTAATAGGTCGATGTCGCCTAGACTGTTTTATATATATATATATATATATATATATATATATATATATATATACATATATATATATATATACATATATATATATATACATATATATATATATATATATTTATATATACACACACACATAAAGATAAACATACATATCAGACAAATTTTCCACATTTTAGGTTTTAAAATATTGCGTCCATTACTTTACATCAAGTTAAGTTATTCATGTTTTTATGTTCTGTTAAAATATTGGAACTATTCATTGTAATGAATTTCAAACAATTAAAAATATAGTCGAGAAGTGGCCATCCAGTCTGAATGAAAACACACTTGAAGAAATAGTTCTGGCTTTACTTCAGAATTGAACTGTAGTGCCTCCTTTGCACGAGCTTAGTATTTGCCATTAGTGGTTTCATCTAGGCACTTGTCCCTTCATGTAAATAGGCTATTTTTTAGTGGCGAGAGATAAGTAATTGTAAGCATAGCAAATACAAGTTAATAAGAATGTATTCTATTTACTAAATGAATATAAAGCTCTCCTACTAAACAGCTGGCCTCGTTTAAACAGCACGACAAGTTAGTTACTGGACAAACCGTGCTGTATGCACTTATCCACTATGTGCGAACTAGTTCATTCCACTATGTGTGAAGTAGTGTGTTGTTTCTCACTAAGCCAGCTTAGTGAGAGGGACAAGCTCTATGAGTTCACTAAGCTCGTGTAAACAAGGTATAACACATGAAAACTTCATTACAAGACGTAACACACCAATATGCGAGACATGTAACTGCAAACCTATAGTAACACATTTACTGGCACACTGTTAGAGTCAAAATAAACACTTTTTTGATCTATCCAAAAAACCTTAAGCTCAGTAGCCTTACGACCTTATTTTACCACTGACAAGGAATATTTCTTTTTGCACCCTTCACAAAACATCTTATCACTTACATTTACTCATGTCCCACAAATCAAGCCGGTTTTCTAGTCTGACCAATTTCAGAAGATATTTTTTCTAGTGTAATCGCCAAAGAAGTAGAATGCTAAATAAATAAAATAATGCAAGAAAATCCACAATTGATATAAATATATTCAAATAACTTATAATTAATAAGCAGCATGATGAGGGGCAACACCGATGGAGGGAGAAGCCGTATCAAAAACCAAACAGAGATATATGTAAAAAAGCATTTACTCTTTAAAACATTTTAGGTGTAAAAAAGGAATGAGAATTATTCATTGAAACTTCTGGGGGAAATATAGAAAATTCTTTCACATATTAGCTCTACTCATATTCATGTGCAAAGATAGTACAAACCTGTAGTGAACCAGGCCTCTGGGATAGAAAACCTGAACAACAATAAGTTTTTATGAGGGGGATATCAGTGAAACAAGAAACAATTGAAAATATTTATTCAACAACAAAATAAATTAAAGCCAAATTTTCAACAATAATTTGTTTAAAATACAACAAAAACAATGATTTTCACTAAACAATAAATATTAATAACAATAAGATAAATAAATCATTTAAATAGAAATTAAACAGAAGATAACAAAAATCAACAATATTAAACAAAACAAAAATAACGAATTGAATTTTATAAAGTATTCAGAATTGGAGCCTGGCTGGGGGAGAATGTTTCCTGCTTATAATGTGAAAAGAATATCCTACACAGAACAGGTGATGACATACCACGGAGATTTTCTCGAGCTGGCCAAAAAAATCATTTAGACCTTGAGAGGAAGATTTAATCACATTTACTTAAATTTGAAAAGCGACACAAATAAAAAAAAAAAAAACAGTTGAAAATGTGTCTCTCTGCCTATCTGGGGGAATAGCATTAAGACAGGAAGGGTGACACAAGTGCCCTCTGTTGTACAGGCTCTGAAGTTAGCTACTACATACAGTTTCGATGGTTGACAAAGAGATATTTACCATGTCTTTCGTAGTCGTAACTGAAAAACACCAATTTTTGAGTTGTGTCACTTTAGAAATACTAGTGCAATATGGAATTTATTAGATTAGATGCCGCTTTACTTAAACCCTGATTATAGAGGTAAGATCATATCTGGAGAGTTAAAAATTGGTAAAATTGATTAGGGTTTATTATTAAATAAAATCTCACACAAAATAATGTGGAATGTAATTTTATAGCAAATGTTTTTGCTTAAATCTTAGGTCACCATCATGTGTATGAGGTTTGAGGGAGAGGGCTCTACTGACAGAAAATTGATTCAAACCCAATTTGAATAATCAAAGATCACAGAGAAGAAATAATTTTATGACAATATTCTTACAAAGCTACACATAATGTGTGTGTACATACGCATGAATTTTTACCAAAGGATTAAACTCACACAAGCCAGACTCCTTAGTAGTTACAAAAGTAAAGAAAAGTGTAATTGAGAAATAAAATACAACAAAAAAGTAAGGCGTTGCTACAACTTAAGAAATACATAAAACTATTTGTGCCTTAACACCAAGAAGCTAACGGTGTTCAATTGTCAATCCAAAAATATAATTGTCAAGAAGAAAAATAACAAAGAACAAAATCATTTTATTGCAGACAAAAATTGTGTACATCAGAGTTCCAAACTAATTTATTTTAAGGATATTTTTGATCATCTCTGTAGTACCCCATAACCTATATTTTAAAAGACTTAAGAAGTATAATATTATAATTAACTGAAAGAAATTGAGAAATTTTCTAAATAAAAATCTCAAATCTGTCATATGCTAAAGGTAAAATATTTTAGGACTAACAGCAAATGTAGTAATATTAAAGTGTACTTTTAATTGACTGCATTATTGCTAAAGCAAAGAGGGAAAATATAAAGGAATATAGAATAAAAAACCTACCCAATCCGTCCAAAAACCACGCTAATACAATATTATATGTATAGCACAAGATAAATTCTACTTAAGACAGTGTCGTATAATATCTACCATCCTTTTTCAGAGATTTCTAAGCAGGAAAAATGATCAAAGCAGGAGTTCTTATTATCCAACTTGAAAAAATAAGGTAAACTGGGGTCTCCCCAAGGTCTAGAGGCTAACACCTTAGATTCTCATGCGGGAGATGGTGGGTTCAAGTCCCACTGGCAGCAGGAATTTTCTCATCTCATTGATCGTTGCAGAAAATTCCTCGCTGCACCAGGGATGTCGGCGCTAATGGCCCAGAAGTTGGTGCGCCGTAAAAATAAAAAAAATAAAAATAAGGCAAGCTAAATTAACAATACACAAAAAATAGTTACATTAAAAAAAAAAAAACTGTTACAATAAAACCAGACCTTCAAATTTTTTAGAATTTAAAGTCGGTTACACAATTTTTTTTTAAAGTTATAGCATTTCTATAATTTAATAATATTTTTAAATTAGTTAAATCCTTTCAATTATAAATTTATTTTTTAAGAGCAATAGACATTTAAAATGCATTTATATATATATATATATGTTTATGGCATAGGATCAACAAAAAGTGGAGCAAACATTGATTTCAGAGGTCTGACCGATGGTGTACAGGCTAAGGTAAATATATGGTAGACAATCTCTGTGTATATGAATGGGTTAAAGAAAGCCAACCAGAGAAATCTTTCTACAATTGTATCTTGAAAAGATTTGAATGACTAGCAAAAGAAAATGAACTATCATCTAAAAGCATTATTGAGGCCATGTGTCTTTTTAAACCTCAGTTATCACATAATTTTGACCAAGCTTCTTATACTAAAGGGAAGACATTATAATAAATAAATTATTCTTATGTAATCTAACATAAAAAAAGGAACACATTCCATTAATCATTGTTATAACATTTACTTAAACTACAAATGTTTTTTTTTTTTTTAAATGAGTATTACCAAACCATTAAAAATATTTAACTCACAATAATTACAATCAACAAACAATAATGTTTTCCTCATCTGGAAATATAATAAAACCATCATCAAAATGTAAGTTGACTGGGGTCTGGTTTATTTAATTAAATATGCTTAATCACGGTGCAAACGCAATTATTAAAAAAAAAAACATATTAATATTCTCCATTCTCTTCAAAGACATTAAAACATTTTAACAAAAGGGGGAGAGGATGACATTTTACCAAGTTCGTTGCTTAAATAGATATTAGCTTTATGGCTTACATGAGACCAAGTACTGCTTGTCAAACTATCAGTACCATAACAGGCTACAAGGGCCCTGAAGGGCAGATATTATAGAGGTATCTGATTCATGAACATACGGCACACTAGGGAGACAATGTGGTCAGTACTCCACTCAGGCTCCGGCCGGCTGATTTGTCCCTTTGCAGGTACTCATTGATAAATGAATTAAAAGCAGGGTTGGCCTAGGGACGGTTAGGGAGGTGGAATCCAACCCATGAACGAAGACACTAGAAGATAAAAATCTTAAGTGAATCTTATGCTCGGGATTTGAACTCGGGTCCTCCAACATATTAGTCCAGTGTTCTACCACTGAGCAAACCTCGCCTCCTGTCAAACTACATGAACGAGAAATACTTGGGTATGAGAAGAGAAAAGTAGAGACTAAGGTAGGATGCATCACTGGACACTGCTCTGCTTATGTGTAACATGACAATTTGTGCTTATTACTAAGACTTCAGCAAATAGATTTTGTGCTAATGAATTATTAAATACTATGAGACAGTGCAAGAGCTTTCAAGCTGAAATGACCACACTAAAACAAAAGACTTTCCTCAAAAAAGAAGTACAAATTTAATTAGAAAGTTGAGATTGCTGTAGCTTAACATCTCAATTAGTGTGAAGCAACTGAAATACATTTTGTAATAGGAAAGCTACATCAGAATAATAAACTGTGTTTAATAAATTATATGATGAATAAATAAATTAAAGTATGTAAAATAATGCAAAAATTCGAAAGTATTAATGAGAGATGAGACGTTGAGCTTCTCTTAAAAATCCATTGGCTCAAATTTGGACTCTCAGCTTACTTGTTCACAGCCATATTCATAATTTAAACAGAAGGCTTTCAGTTATAAAATTATCCGAGTTATTCTACAAGAACCGAGTTTACATGCTTTATTTCACACGTACGGGTTTAGCTGTTGCATTGGTTAATCAAAATCTAAATTGTAACTCCTAAAATTTGAAGACATTGTTTTAAATGGTTTAAAACTTTGTTAAAAATAATGAATACATCATTGCTATTGGAAAAGCAAGGAGGGTTTTCTTCAGTTCACTGGAAAAAGGAAGGCTTGATTGAGAGGCGTTGCGGATACGAAGGGCAAACTCAAAATCTGGTACATTTTTTTTTCTCGCCATCCGAGTTTGCCCTTCTTTCCCTCTCAAAATACACATAAAATGAAAGCAAGCTGGCTGGAAACTGCCATAGGAACACGGATACGAAAGGCAAACTCTACACTCCACTACCGGCCCGCTGGATGATGATATAAATCTTTTTGTTAAAATTGAAGTTCAACTAATTATAACATAATTTGTTTATATATAAATTAACAAACAAACAATGGGACATCCCACAATGAACAAAAATGTTTTGAATATACTCGTACTCTAGTTGAGTTCTCCCTTATGGAAAAAATATTCAAACGCATTTTCCTGAAAACTACCTTTTGTTGAGTTCGCCATTCGTATCCGCAACACATCAATTTATCACCAATTGACAATGTAACTTCTCAGTTTCTTCATTCATAACCTTCTCGCTCTGATAATCAGGAAGTAGAAAACACCAAGGTGTGTTTGAATAAGGTTTCCCCCAAATCTGAGCTGTTTTCAATTTAACTGTCTTTGAATTGATATTATCTGCCTTACCAATGTTGAATATTTTACATAATGCCGTTCCGGAAGAACAGTGACTTAAATTCAAAAACTTCCATTTTACAGAAGAGTAAAAAAAAAAAAACGATTTGCAGTTGTATTATACATAAAATTGAAGAAAAAAGGTAAGTGATAGAAAATAATGGTATATTGAGAGTATGTAGAATATATACTTTACTTTCATTTACCAGGGATTTGGATCACCCTAATTTCAACTCTTAACCTTTCGATACGAGCTGTTTATTCCCTCCACAGGCGGACCAAACTCACTCTCCTAGAAAGGCCGTACGCACCCGTATTTTTTTTTTTACTTCAGCGCTCATTACTAATCATTTTCATGTTTATCTTATGTGAACGAAACTATTTACAGTAGGACCTCCATTATCCGGGATTCCAATTAACCGGGGTCTATATGGGGGAATTTTTATTTTTCTATTTCTTTAAATATTATGTGCATATATGTATGTACATACAAACATATTTATTCCATTATTTTTATTTTTATTAACTAAAACATATTTGTAGGTATGAAATGAGGATTATATACATAAATATGAATTTAAATTAATTACATACATGGTAAACTAACGAAAGAAAAAAAATCGCTGTTTTCAGAAGAATGTGATGATTCCATATTTCTGGAAGCATCTCAATTTATTTCATATTCTTGGAACTGAAATGTTTTCACGACTTTCTATGAATCCTCTACAGGGCTGTTAGCCTACCAAGGAAATATTTCCTCAGTTGGGCTTTAACTCTTCACTCGAATACATACATATGTTACATAAAAATTAAAATGGTTTAAAAAAGAAAACGTGTCGTGTTTACTTTAGAACAAAAATTAACCATTATAAACCGAAAAGAAAAAGGTGAAAGTGTTAAAAAATTGTCCGCCGAATTCGGAATTGGCGAACAAACAGTTCATGATATTGTGAATAAGAAAAAACACATTTCCAACTTCGTCTCGTTGTCGGCCAAAACAATGGTTCTAGGAAAGTGATGAAGACCTCTTCATTAAAGGACCTAGCTCATGCTGTCTGTCAATGGTTTATGCAAAAACATGCTGAGTTGAACTTGAGTATATTTTTGCACTTATTCAAATTATTAATTAATAAAACGTTTACATACACATTTCTCATAAAAAGGTTTACATGGCATCTTGTACACAGTTTTTCTGTATAACCTTATAATCCAGCACATTTAGTCAATAAAATATTGTGTTTCGATTATCCGTGGACCACCCTCCCCATCATTACCCCGTATAATGGAGGTCCTACTGTATTTACTACAATTGAGGTACGCGGCAAACCTACAATAACCATTTAAAACAACGTTTACTTACTTTTCTTCCCTATATTTCTCTTTCAATTTCATTTTGAAACTACTGCTTTTTTTTGGACATGATTTTTAAATGTAGCAATGAAAATGTTTTTTATTTATTATAATAATTAGCTACTCTTTTATTATTCACTAAAAAAATGCCATAAGAACATTTTTATCGTGCACATGTCTCACAGACAGTGTTACTTGTAACGTTCAAAATTTGTATGTTACCAGTTAAGGGTTATACTAGCAATTATCCCCTATTCCTGCTAGAGCACTCTGAACACGCTCATGGCTAAAAAGGGCTCGCAATCGGGAGATACAGCTCTGGCGAGACTACTTGGGTGTCGCCTCTGAGGAACATCTTTCTCCAGCAAGTATTCTCGGGCATCGCATCGAATGGGTTAAGTCATTGTTTCTTTAAAAATTGTTCGTTATTCTAGAAGATAAATTTTCTGTCTCTTGTTATGTTGAATTTTCTCTGGCGGTCCTGAGTGGAACAACAGTTACAGATGTGTGTCTAATATTGTCTATGGACTTATTTGCATATGACACATTTTTGCAGTTACATCAATGTTCTTCCGGCACAGCGATAAATTTGACAGTATAAAGAATGTTCTATTCTAACTGAATAATCATATCTCAAAGAAAATAAAGAAATAACATTAATTTAAAACATGAAGGAATGGATAATAAAATACCTGAACATTAATGTATTCTAGTTTGATTTTAAAATTTATAACAATACGTAAATCACAGTAAGTTTTGACTAAAAGTCATTTTGAGAATTCGAATATAATAAAGTGACTGCTTTGGACGCTTTTCATTCAAATATAAATATTGAACTATGAAGAGGAACTACTTTATAATATCATACATATAATTCAAAGTACATTAACAACTTAAGATTATTTTCATAAATAAAGCACTTGCAATGAAAGCAATGCTTGCAATTATACCCTTCCATAAGTATTAGGATAGTTTTAAAATTAATAATAAATGACTGGCAATGATGTACTAAGATCGAAAAACTGTGTTGGCCTGTTGCGTGCACCTAATGAATGTCGCCCGTTTGGAGATCTCCTTGAGGTGTCCTGCGCCGGTGTAAGTGCAAGCACTCCGTAATCCTCCAAGAATGTCAAGTACTGTACCCTCGACATCACCTCGATATTCTACTTCTACTGTTTTACCTTCAGCACACCTACAAACATTTTATTAATAAAGTTAAAAGTCTGAAAAATAAGAAAAAATCACAGGTCAACTAAGTATTTATGCTTTCCTCTATGAAGTAACTAGCTGAATGCCCGTGCTTTGTCACGGCAGATAAGTAGTTTTTTTATTGCTTTAAATAATATATCATCAAAATTAACGCTCATGGTTCCCGTCATACTATATGTTTTACATCAATTGATAACTAATCAATTGATGTAAATGATTGACTAGCTGTAGTATATCTGTACTCTTTATGATTAGTTTTAGTAAGTTTATGTAAGTGTTAAGTTGTGTGTCAAGAGTATGCTTCAATAGAATACGGATGTTTAAACCTAAATTATAGATATATGTACTTTTCTTATATATAAAAAGTACTTATTTCTCTGATTACGATCATCCCATCAAAAATTACTATAAAACCATTAAAAAGTCGCTTATGACTCATCTTGTCCAGAGCTTGGAGAGGCCTTCTTCTCCTCATGAGATATCTCATCTAAAGGTTGAAAAAGTCCGACTCACAGGAGCTGTATCATCTTAGCGTGTGTCCGTTCTTATACCTAGTGTCATTTGTGTGGAAAGCTTAGAATGAAAACAGTTTTGATTTTTCATGTGTTTTGCATTTTTCTAGGAAACAAAGCAACAACAAGATACAGTGGAGTCTCACTTATACAAATGTGAGGGGGAACGGAAAATGTTTCGTATAAGTGAATATTACTTATAACTGAATAGTTCTATGTTTTGCGGCTATTTTAAAATAAAATAAATTCTTCATACAAAAAGTCACAATTTTATTGTTTGTACATATCTTATTGTTAGATAACGTTGTACATTATTATAACCTTGTACATTATTATATTTTCAAGTTTAATATCACAAATAAGGGTGGTAATCTATAGATAACCCGTCCTAAAATTCGTAGTCAATAATAAATGGATGTTAAAATTTAATTTATCACAAATTTCTCCTTGATTCCTTTCCTCTTACCGATAATAGTCGCAAAGGTTGACAAAGGTAATTTCAACCACGGAGCTGTCTATTTTTGTTTCTGCTTTTATTATTTTTATTTTATCTTAAAGCGAAAGCTTTGTTCTTGTTTTTTTACTTTTTTTAAAGAAATGAAAGGACAATAGAACCCGGCTACTAGAACGACTACTATAGGGAACTGCTAAACGAGAGAATGGAGGAGGATGAATCACTGGCACGGTGCCGTGTTATTAGTGCGGAATCGAAGGAAATCACACAAGATAGAGTAGTGAAAAACGAGAGAGTGGAGGAGGATGAATCACTGGCACGGTGCCGTGTTATTAGTGCGGAATTGAAGGAAATCACACAAGATAGAGTGGATAGAACACGGCTACTAGAACGACTACTGTATAGAGAAGTGAAAAACGAGAGAGTGGAGGAGGATGAATCGCTGGCACGGTGCCGTGTTATTAGTGCGGAATCAAAGGAAATCACATAGAACACGGCCGGACTACTAGAATGACAAGGAAGAACTGAGATGAGTGAGAGAGAGACTGGTGGGGGTAAGTCAATGGTAAATCTGTAAATATTTTGTGGAAAAGCTGTTGTCTCTCCTTATAACTGAATACTATTTACACCAGGGGAACAAATTAGCTTTCGTATAAGTGAATATTGTGTATAACATAATATCGCATAAGTGAATTATTCAATACACAGGATTAAATGAAGTTCCGCCGGGGAACCAAATATTCTTCATATAAGTGAATGTTTTGTATAAGTGAGACTCCACTGTATATGCCAAAGGACTTTTTTTTTTTCATCCTGCATCGATTCCCGAAGTTTTGCCTTTTCCTTTGAAGACACCCTGTGTGCATATTATATATATATATATATATATATATATATATATATATATATATATGTATATATATATATATATATATATATATCACACAGGGCAATTTTATTTATTGCTTACAAAAAACTTTTTACAGTAATTTGCTTATTATAAAAAGTTAATTATTCAATTATAATTATTATTATTGAGGTTAGTACAGTACTACGATCAGAGTTGGGCAAACGTTAGCGCGCGCTAAAAGCTGATACCTCTCCGCTAATTTAGCAAAACTGTAGAAAGCCAGCGCTAATCTATTTATGAAATATCGTAATTGCTAATAGCTTAAGCTATAGTTACAACATTTGTCATCTCAAAGTTCACTTCCGGTCTGCTCTGAGCAACCTCTATCCTGTTCCACTTCCGCTTCAATCTACAGGATTTCCGATCACATGAATGTCAATTTCGGTTACTTCCGGTCGACTCATGCCTATCACTGGGTAACTCCTGTTTGATCTGGCTCACTTCCGGTCACTCACAGACAATGGCACACTCTGACACTCCTTAATCTAGGTTACTTCCGGGCCTATATTCATCCCTGGGTCGTTTCCGGAAGTACCCCAGGGCCTTCCATGCACTCATGATAGACCGGAGGTGAACCGGCAGCGACCCGGAAGTAATTGTAAGCAACCAGGAGTGAAACCGGAAGTGGTCCGAAGTTGTCCAGATTCATCCGGAAACTGTCCAGGAGTAATTTTGGTGACCCGGAAGCCATTTTGAGAACCCGGAAGTGGACCGAAGTTGTCCAGATTCATCCGGGAGTTGTCCAGGAGTAATTTTGGAGACCCTGGATGAATCTGGACAACTTTTGGCCACTTCCGGTTTTACTTCCGGGTTCTCAAAATGGCTTCCGGGTCACCAAAATTACTCCTGGACAGTTTCCGGATGAATCTGGACAACTTTTGGCCACTTCTGGGTTCTCAAAATGGCTTCCGGGTCTCCAAAATTACTCCTGGACAGTTTCCGGATGAATCTGGACAACTTTTGGTCACTTCCGGGTTCTCAAAATGGCTTCCGGGTCACCAAAATTACTCCTGCACAGTTTCCGGATGAATCTGGACAACTTCGGACCACTTCCGGGTTTTCGAAATGGCTTCCGGGTCTCCGAAATTACTCCTGGACAGTTTCCGGATGAATCTGGACAACTTCGGACGACTTCCGGTAGCTTACAATTACTTCCGGGTCGCTGCCGGTTCACCTCCGGTCTATCATGAGTGCATGGAAGGCCCTGGGGTACTTCCAGAAACGACCCAGGGATGAATATAGGCCCGGAAGTAACCTAGATTAAGGAGTGTCAGAGTGTGCCATTGTCTGTGAGTGACCCGAAGTAAGCCAGATCGAACAGGAGTTACCCAGTGATAGGCATGAGTCGACCGGAAGTAACCGAAATTGACATTCACGTGATCGGAAATCCTGTAGATTGAAGGAGAGGACAGGATAGAGGTTGCTCAGAGCAGACCGGAAGTGAACTTTGAGATGACAAAATGTTGTAACTATAGCTTAAGCTATTAGCAATTACAATATTTCATAAATAGATTAGCGGTTAGCGCACTGCCCCCGCTAACCGCTAATTATTAGCGCTGGCTTTCTACAGTTTCGCTAAATTAGCAGAGAGGTATCAGCTTTTAGCGCGCGCTAACGTTTGCCCAACTCTACGACTACGATAGTTATACATATTAAATATGGATACTTTTATGATTAATTGATAATTACATTTTTAAGCTTTATATATATATATATATATATATATATATATATATATATATATATATATATATATATATATATACATACATGGGGGAACTGAATTAAATGACTTTGAAGGCAATATCTTTAATCATTTTTTAAAAAACTGAAATTTTGCTATTTGGTGCTCAAAAATTATAGAGGGACTGGAAAATGTTTTCACATATTTCAAGTTTATGGAATCTAATAAACAAATATATTATATTAACTGGTATGAGGAGTGTTAGACTATTCGGCCTATAGTTTTATTCTAAAAAATGATCAGACGTAAATTTCGATCAGAGCGTTTAGAAGTTTTGGAAGCGCTGGTTTTGTTTCATTGAAGGAAAAACATTAAGAATTTCTATTCCCAAATCATGACAGGGGTAAGTGTTACTTCAAAACATAGCAAGATAACACAGTTACTGAGAGTTGAACATTTTATTTGAATTGAAGAATTATTCCTTGTTTACCTGTACTGTGCTACTTCCCCTTGATGTTTGATCATGGCCGTGTCTGAAGACATCCCGTAAAACAGTTTCACAGTTCTACCATCTGGCTTGTGTCGAATCTCTCCGCCGGACTGATCATGTCCTGCTAACATTCCTAGAAAGAAAGAACACTTTATTTATTTATTTAAATTTTAATGTCCTTTATTATTAACTACAAATTTTAGGACAGGTTACCACTCTTTTCTAGCCAGGATAGGGCAGATGCCTTTTCTTTTTTCTAAAGAAAAGCCACCATCTCATAGTGGGAATCGAGCCCTCGACCCTTGGCACGGAACGTTAAGTGCTCACGCCTTAACACTCATGGCCATCAGGCCTCCAAACACTTGATTAACACAATTTAAAGTGATGCTGTCCAAATTAAGGGAGTTGCTAAGCATACGGCTGAACAATCAATCCATGGATAAAAGACTTGATCAGCATAAAGGGTGTACCGTAAGTTAATGACAATACTCCAGATGGTGAAACTAGACAAAAAATGTATTCAACACCACCAACCACACATTCCTATCTCAATCCGTTCCAGACATATGCCGTTCTAACGGTTCTTTAGAAAAACCCATGTTTATTGTAGTACAACTCCAAGTTTCTCTGCTTGTACACATTTGTTTTCAATGTTTCATTACATTTTTGAAATTGCTCTTAGACTAATGTACATCAAATGTTCACAAATACCTCATTCAAACTGCAATATCAATTTAAAAAAAGCAGAAATTAATAAAAGCTTTGGGTTAGCTGCATTTCAAAAATCAGTACTCTTACAAAAAAATTCCGGCTGCCAAACCACACAAAAGTTGTAAAATTTAATCAGCTTTTTAACTCCAAACAGGAAATTTTTTGGAAGAGTACTGATTTTTGAAAAGCTGTCGCTAACCCAAAGCTTGTATTAATTTCTACTTTTCGAATTGTACTGTGGTTTGAATGAGGTACTCGTGAACATTGGATGTTCGTTAGTCTAAGAACAAATTTAATGCTGATTTTAAAAATAAAATAACAAAAACAAAACCAATATGTACAACCAGAGAAAATCGCAGTTGTACTAAAAAAAAAAACACGGGTTTTTCTAAAGAACATTTAGAATGGTATATGTCTGGAACGGAGTGAGATGGAAATGTGTGGTTGGTGGTATTGAACAACATTTTTTGTCAAGTTTCAGAATTATCATTAACTAATGGCTCCATCCGAAACGTATGGAAAATAAGTGAAAAAATAAAAGTTGGTTGAGGTACCAAACTAAAAGAAATGGTTGTTTAATAACCTATTTATTGGTTTTTTAAATTTTTTGACATTCCTTAAGCAATAACTCAGGTATGCATGGGTCAGGTTATCATTTTGTCACTAACAAGGAAACATCTCATGAGTCACTAACAAGGAAAAAGTGTCTGAAGCCCCCGTTTTTAATGAAATGTTGTATATTTATTAAAAACGTGAAAATAATCTATACTTTTTTTTATATATTGGCCCAATCGCACGTTTAAGGGGTGGAACCCCCCCCCCCTCATTCAGATTACACCCAAATATTTTAACTTATAACAATCGAATCCGTGAAGTGGCATGGTGCGGTACATGACAAGCAACACAGTTATCTTACTTTTATAAAAACAAATTTTATAAACGACGCAATTAAGTTTGATATATTTGTTTTTATATTAGTAAGATAACTGCGTTGATCGTCATGTACCGCACTATGCCACTTCACAGATTCAATAGTTATAAGTTAAAATATTTGAAGTGTAATTTTGGATGGGGGATGTCACCCCTTAAACGTGCGATTGGGCCGATATAAGAAAATACGTATCGATTAATTTCTCGTGTTAAATAAACATACAAAGTTTCATAAAAATCGGCTCCTGACACTTGCAGATGTTCCCTTGTAAGCAACACCACCATTCCACTATGCAGTTGTCGCTTTTTACATCGTCTAAACAGCCCAACAAGTGTTTAGTGAAGTGTGTTACTGGAAGGACCGTACTGAACTCACTTGTCCACCAATGTGCGAACGGGTACTTGTCACTTGTCACTAAGCCAGCTTAAGGGAATACTACCTCGTGTTTTCTAAATCAAAGTCATTTTCTCCAAATCATGAATAACAAATAAAGCAATATTTTTCAATTCTTTGTCATAAGTTTTGTGGGATCAAAGATAAAGGATAAAGAATAAAAAAATAGAAAAGTTTTAATAGTCAGACAAACAGAAACCCTCTTTTTTTCACGGGCGATAGTCTGCAGGTGGCAATTTTTAATCCAGAACAAAACACTAAAATTATTTTTAAAGAAAAAGGTAAAAATTGAAGATGCTAGTGTATCGCCCGATTTCAAAAACATAGTTTCGAGAAAATTGACTTTAAAGTTTAATGTCCTGAACTGTTTATTTATTTTTTTCTTTTTAATTTTTTATTCATAATTTCTTGTAATAAAGATAAAAAAATGGGTTTTAATTTTGAAAATGGTAATAAAAAAGTTACAAGGTAGTATTAGCCCTTAAGGAATTAATAAGAAATTCATAGGGACATTGACATAAGTAAAACAAACCTCCAAGCATTACAAAGTCTGCACCAGCACCAAAAGCTTTTGCAATATCACCAGGTGAAGTACAACCACCATCCTGTATAAAACCAATAATAAAGACATAGTAAATATAAAATATAAAGACATTAAACCAGAAAAAGAAAAATGGGAAGGAAGAAACACTGAGTTTAAAGCAAGGCATAGTACAGGGGGGGACAACCTCCGGCTCGCGAGCTCTTTTCTACACAGGCCCACAATATAAAAAAAGTGGTCTTTTCCAAAGACAACATACATATATTCTTATGTATTTTGACACACTGAATCCAAATCCGGAGTCTGTTTTCCCCCACTGGCGCAAAAGCAAATAAAGGACAAATATGTTTATTTTGCAAAAAATGAATCTGCAGTCAAAAATTGACCCTCAAAGCCATGAAAGTTCTATTTATTTCTTCTTAAACGACTTCATGCGAAATTTGATCTTCAAATGCTCTTAAACCTGACCTGCTGGAGTCAAACAGACTCCGGATTCAGTGTGTCGAAATACATAAGAATATATGTATTGTGTTTTTGAAAAATACAACTTTTTTTTTGTGTGCCTGTGTTATTTGTGGCTCTCGATAAATGTACCCTAGTTCCTTTTTCATTTTTGTGCATCTGGAAAATTAGAATTAACAAAGATTCAAGAACATCAAGCTCTACACTTAAAATATAAGTCGATGTCGATTACTAAATTTTGGAAATTTGTATGAGAATTGAAGTATTCTGAATTAAAGAAGGCTTGTCAAATTATTTTTATATTTAGAACAACATACATATGCGAATCATTCAGTATTAACTAACCAGCATCTCAAAGAATTACTGAGAACTGCTGTCACCAATTATACACCAAATTTTAAAGAATTATCAAGAGAAGTAAAATAAATGTGTTTAATTTTTAATATTTAAATTAAGTATACATATATTGCACTTTTATTTATAAGTTTTCAATGAATATAATTTCTATGAAAAAATTTGTTAATACCTATTTAATTGAGGTTCGCAAAAAATTTCAAATTTTGAAAAATGGCTCGGAATGTCAATGAGCTAGGCCAACCCTGGCTTAGAACATTAAAAAGTGATTTATCACACGAAAATTGGGGGAAGAATTACAGGGTGTCTACTACTTTGGTGAAAACCAATTTCATGACTTGAAATGCAAATTTCATGCCTGTTAAAAAGAAAATAATTTCACTTAAAAAGAAAAAGCCATAGCTATTAGCTTAAAATTATTTGTCACCTTATACAGATTACCGGATTGCCATGATATCAATAAATGGTTAGATAAGTAAAATAAATCTGTTTAAAATTCAATACACATATTTTGTGGTTATATTTAAATGTTTTCAATAAATATAATTTCTGTAAAATAAATTTTTTGAATACCTTTTAAATACGCATTTAATTACGGCTCGCAAAAAATTTTAAATTTTGAAAAATGGCTCGGTCTCTCAAGGAGCTTGGCCACTCCTGGACTAGAGCCTAAAAATGTATCGCTAAGATATCGCAAAAAGATGTCACAGTGGTGGCTTTGAGTCCTCAAGTGTAGATATGCCTTGGCACAAAAGAGGCTTACTGTTTTGAATATGTAAATCTAAGATAAATTAGTAACAACTTTATCATTTGTTTTCTCTAAATGATCGTGTTATAGAAATATGACTCCACTCCAGGCAAGATGTATAAGCTATATTTTTATACTAGGAATAATGACTTTGATTGAAAACTCTTATTATCGGATTCTTTCATAATATTGATTTGTTTTTTTTAAATATTCTTTTATAAATGGGCTGAGGATCAGAAAGTGAAAAACCTCAATACTGTGAAAGAAGATAAACTGAACGATCTAATTGAAACAGACTGAGGCAGCTTCTACTTACGGAAATGATATGTGCTGATAAACCATGTGCGGAATCAGCGCATTCTAAGACTGCAGACAGCTGAGGATAGCCAACACCTGTCTTGATGCGAGTAGTACACACTGAGCCTGGCCCGATTCCGACCTTGATGATGTCTGCTCCAGACAAGACGAGTTCTTCCACCATCTCCCCAGTCACAACGTTACCCGCCTTCAAAGTTTACCAAACTATTAATATCCAACTAAATCTTATTACATGTTTAAAAAACGTTCCCAATCAAATATTGTTTCTCGTTTAAGATACATATAAATTTAAAAAAAATAGACACTGTACATAAAATAAAAGATCCCAACTCGTAGGAACTGCATAATCTAAAAGAGTTTCTCTATAATCCATATATCTTGTGTGATTTGAAAAACTTAGAATGGAGAAACACAAATACATCCAAAATTTCAAGTAATTTTTTCGCCAAATGAGGTCTCCCTATCAAAATTTACACCTGAACCTTTTTAGTAGGAATTTTATCAGGCTTTCAAATGAGCACATCCTACTTAACACATTCTCAGCACAGTTTTTGAGGTTGCCCAAAACGTTTTTCTTTATCGTGTAATTTTCTATGAGCTCCTTCCCCAACATGACACAAAGAATTCTAATAAATACTGTTAAGAACTGGACCAATTGAAAGCAAATAAACGGGGAGAATTAATGAACTGGCAAAGTGTTGAATGTAAATATTATTTATATTTCTGTGTGTATCGATACTATATTGCTAGGTGTGGTCAGGCGCTCCCCACCCCTTTTTTCTTACCTGTAAGCTCCCTACCAGTGCAGTGTCCTGAACCATACGTGATCTGTATTCATCTGCATAATAAAGTGCTTATTCCTATAAATACTTACCTTTTTTAACAGGTTATGGGCCCAGCGGTACTCGGTTGTGTGTTCAATCTTTATGAACTTTCGTTATTTTAGTTTCTCCGGAATAAGTTCAACCGTCAGGTTAGTTTTCGAACAGTTGCACGTGGTTCGTTCGTTCGTTCATTGGAATATGGATTCACATCACCAAATCCTGTTAAGTGGATCAGAAAACTGGGAAGTTTGGAAGTTCAGATTAGTCATTGTCTTAAAGAACAAAAATTGCTATGATGTGTGCACTGATGACATTAAGCCACCGGCCGACTCTGATGAAAAAACTAAGAAGGACTGGAATACTAAAGATCGCCAAGCCCAGGAAATCATTACTTCTAGGATGGAAGAAAAGCCACTTTGCCATCTACTGTCTTGTAAATCTGCGAATGAAATGTGGAAAAAGCTACTGACAGTCTATGACCGGACTTCAGAGGTTAGTTTGCATGTATTACAACAAAAGTTTTTTGCATACAAGTATAAAAATGAGGGAATATCTAGTCACCTATCAAACCTAGAGGATTTAGCCACTAAAATGAAGAATCTGGGGGAGGAAATTTCAGAGAAAACGCTCATAACCAAAATTATTATGTCTCTGCCAGAGGAGTATAAATACTTTCAGTCAGCTTGGGAGTCAAGCTCTACGCAGACGCTCAGCGAATTGACATCCCGCCTTCTAATTGAAGAAGAACGTCTAGTTTCGAAAAAAGGTGAAGCTTCTGTGTGTGCGTTTGTTACCAAAGTGAAGTGTAAAATGTGTGGTAAGGTAGGCCATTATGCTTCCAATTGTATTTCGAAAAACAAGGTTAGTAAACCATTATGTTTCTATTGTAAGAAACCAGGCCACTATATTAAAAATTGTAAAGTTCTTGCTGAAAAAGAAGGTAGAAATAAAAAGTTAGATGATAAAGGCTATAAACATGCTTTTATGACAAATACGTTACCAATGATTAATGATTCAAAGGATCTATGGGTTGTTGACAGTGGTGCTACTGAGCACATGTCATTTAATTTAAATAATTTTGACTTTATAAATGATGTATCTAAAAATGTTAAAATTAGTGATGGAACCTTGTTAAAAGCTACAGGTATTGGAGATGTTTCTGTCAAAACATTCAATGGTAAACAATGGGTGTCATCTATTTTGAAGGATGTTCTTTATGTACCTCAATTAAAAATTAATCTGTTCTCTGTAACTTCAGCTATTGATAAGGGTCATGTATTTTTGATGGAAGGTAATATGTGTAAGATTGTAGATAAAGATAATGTATGTTGGATTTGAGGCAAACGTTATGGTAATTTATATAAATTTTGTTTGACTAGGGATAATAGTAGTGCTGATTTTGTTAGTTCCTGCAAGTCAAAAACTTTGCTTGAGTGGCATTGTATATTAGGTCATCAAAATTTTAACCATGTTGAGAAAATTCTTAAAAATTCTGATATAAATTATATTACGGATAAAAATTCTTTATTTTGTGATGCCTGCTGTCTCGGTAAACAACATACCCTTCCTTATCATATCAGCAAATCTCAGATTAAGGATGTGTGTGAAGTAATTAGTGCAGATTTGTGTGGTCCCATGGAAATAAATAGTTTAGGGGGATCTAGGTATTTTTTGCTACTAAAGGATCACTATAGTAAATTTAGAAAAATATATTTCCTTAAAAATAAAGATAACATTTCCTCAAAATTGAAAGAATTCTTTACTCTTGCAAAACGTGATACAGGAAAAGAGGTAAAATTTTTGTAATAAGGATGTTCAGAATGTGTTGAGGGATTTTGGAATTAGACATCAAAAATCAACTCCTTATTGTCCACCTCAAAATGGCTGTATAGAACGTGAAATGCGTACTGTTGTTGAATGTGCTCGGACTATGTTATATGCGAAAAAGTTAGATAAAAGTCTTTGGGCTGAGGCCACAACACAGCAGTGTATATACTTAATTGTTCGGGAACTAGTTCTGTAGAAGGTAAAACTCCCTGGGAGCTATGGTTTGGAAATAAATTTAAATATTTTAAAGGACTTGAAATATTTGGCAGTCAGGTTTATGCTCATATCCCAAATCAAAAACATCAGAAATGGGATCCAAAAGGAAAACTAGGCTTTTTCGTTGGATATGAAGAGGATTCGAAAGCCTATAGAGTCTATTTTCCCAAACAGAACAAAATTGAAGTAGTGAGAAATGTGGTCTTTAGACCAGCGATGGATCCAGACCACACTAAGTTTTCCTATAAAAACCTATTTCCGAATTATTGTCTTAATGAAGAACTTGAAGAGGACAAGGATGAGTTAGTAACAGAAAAGGAGGAGAATACACCACCCGAAGAAGAAACAAATGAAGAAAGATATTTTTTAAGGAAAAGAATAGACTTAAAGAAACCTTCGCGACTTGATGATTATGAAATTACAGCCATTTTCTGTGATGTTGAAGACATAATTTTTGAAGATGCTTTTGCTGATACTAACTGGAGGAAAGCTATGGAAGAAGAAATGGACCTTGGTTGAGCTACCAGATAATAAGAAACCTCTTACTTGCAAATGGGTATACAGGAAGAAAACCACTGATAAAGGTGAGAAAGAAAAGGCTCGATTAGTTGTCAGGGGCTTTGAACAGAAGCCAGGGGTTGACTTCAAAGAAACTTTTACTCCTGTTGCTAGTTATATTAGTATCCGTCTGATATTGGCTATTGCTGCAAAAGAAAACTTAAATGTTTTTCAATTTGATGTAAAAACTGCTTTTTTGAATGGGGACTTATCAGAGGAACTCTACATGGAACAGCCTGAGGGTTTTCATGATGGTACTGCCCGAGTTTGTAAATTATTAAAAAGTCTATATGGACTTAAACAAGCTCCGAAAAATTGGAACATTAAATTTACTAGTTTTCTAAAAGAAGAAGGGTTCAGCTCTCTTGAAGCAGATCCCTGTGTGTTTGTTAAATTTAATCCAAATTTACTAATTGTGACATTATATGTAGATGATGGTTTGATTGTGGGTGCTTCAAAATCTGAAATTGATTATTTACTAATAAAATTAAATAAAAAATTTAAAGTCACATATGGGTTAGCAAAAATATATTTAGGTATAAACATTAAAATTGAAAATAATAATATTATATTAAATCAGATTAGTTATATTGATAAAGTAATTGCTAAATTTAAAATGAAGGATTGTATTCCTGTTAAAACTCCTATGATTCCTAATTATGATGATACTGCAACTGACAGTGCAGTGAACAAACCTTTTAGGGAAGCTATTGGTAGTCTTTTGTATCTATCAAATGTAACTAGGCCCGACATAGCTTATTCTGTAAATTACCAAAGTAGATTCATGGAAAAACCACTAATTAAACATTGGAATCAGTTAAAAAGAATCTTTAGATATTTGAAAGGTACTAGGAACTTAGGGTTGTCTTATTGTAAGAATGGTGATTTGGAAGTTTTCACTGATGCAGATTTTGCAGGAGAAAGGGAAACCAGTAAGTCTACAAGTGGTTATGTAGTAATGTTATCAGGAGCTGCTGTAGCTTGGGGTTCTAGAAGGCAAAGCCAGATAGCTCTGTCTACTGCTGACTCAGAGTTTGTTTCGGCTTGTGAAGGTATTAAAGAAACATTGTGGATTAATCATATGCTTTTAGAACTTAAGATGTGTCATAACTCAACACCATTGTATGTTGATAACAAGAGTGCTATTCACATAATTAACAGAGATAATGGGAAAATATTGAACCGTACTAAACATGTTAGAGTTAAGTATCATTATGTAATTGATAATATAGTAAATAATTTTTCATTACAACATGTATCTTCGGATCAACAAATTGCTGATATATTCACAAAGCCTCTTGTGCAAGTAAAATTTGTTAAATTTAGAGAAATGTTAGGACTAAACCATTTATGTTGAGAAATATGTATGTTATGTACTATTTTTTGTTTTTGTGTGTATTATTTAATTGTGTATTTATATATATATATTTTCTATCAGTTTTGTATCTTTGATAGGAATAATATTTAAGGAGGAGTGTTGAATGTAAATATTATTTATATTTCTGTGTGTATCGATACTATATTGCTAGGTGTGGTCAGGCGCTCCCCACCCCTTTTTTCTTACCTGTAAGCTCCCTACCAGTGCAGTGTCCTGAACCATACGTGATCTGTATTCATCTGCATAATAAAGTGCTTATTCCTATAAATACTTACCTTTTTTAACACAAAGCCTTCTTTTTCATCATGACCACACAAGACCAGATATTGCCTTAGTTTCAGTTTGGTTGAGATGTTTTACTGCATCCTGCATACCCACCAGATCTCGCTCCATCAGATTATTACTTCTTTTTGTCCTTCAAATATTCTCTTCACAATAAGCGCTTTCTATTTTAAAGTAATATCAAGTCAAATATCTCAACGTTCGTATAATGACTACGGAACATGACTTCTATGTACACATCAACTGGTAAAACATAAGGCAAATAAGGCCCTTCAAAGGGAGTCAAACTATATGCTCCAAATCATTGCAATAAGAATTAAATATAAAAAATATATATTTAACAATAAAGTAAGTCAATTATATAGTACTTTAGTTTATTTATATATATATATATATATATATATATATATATATATATATATATATATATATATTTTACGGCTGTTAGGTTTTGCAGTTCAGAGTTGAAAGTTAGTTGTTTTGGGCCGTCATCTTCTTCAAGAAGGGCTACTTCAAATTACGAACAAAGAAAAGACTTTTTGATGAAGAGGGATGAAATGTAGGCATTAAAAGTTTTTATTTTTTATTTTTGTTTTTAATCAGCTAAACTCCAATAACAAGTATTAAAGACAATAATTAAAAAAATACTCACAATAATAATATGCTGAGGATAAAGCTCCCTGACTTTGCGTACATGTTCAACAAACTGTTGCGAATAGCCGTTCGCGACGTCGAGGCAGATAAATCGAACTGCAGGAACTAGATCGAGAACTTGATTCAGGCAAGCAAGGTCAGTCTCGCTGAGCCCACAGCTTGCTGCAACATTGCACAGCGCCTCAGGGCTGGATTCAGCAAATGCTTGCCAATCTTCAGGCCCGTAGTATTTGTGGACAGCTGTCATCAGCCCATGCTAAAGAAACATATTCATATCATAAATAGGCAGATAGAAAACACAAGACATTGCAATAAAATTGTTATCATTTGGCGTTCCAGGATTTTATTGCCACGGCTCCAACTCCCGAGTGGCATGTCTGTCACAGTTCCAAAATACTGTTCCAGTTCCATTGCCGTTACAGCTTTGACTTCCACCTTCAAGGTTTGTTTAACCTTCAGAGCTAAACGGTAACGGTGAACGGTTATACCAAAATAATTCTCTGTACAACCAGTTGTTACCTCCAAATGCCTGGTCCGTCAGTACGTGAAACGAGATCTCTTATCATTCAAAATAAATGGATCACAATTTTATTTTCATTATGAACAGTAATATAAACTCAAGTAATTTTTACTGTATCGCATCACTTTAATCTCACTAATACATATTTGATTCATTTAGCTTTGGTTAGAAATATTTAGTTAAATTGAGTGAAATTATCAGAGATAATAATTATAATAATCTAACTAACAAATTACAGATTCTACATATGAAAGAAACAGGTTTCACTTCAAACGTCCTCGTTTTGCTAAAATGTAAAAATTAGTAATTGACGTTCCTACTCATGTGTCTTAAGTTAACAATTTGACAAATATCTAACTTTTTTTAACAAATAAAATTAAATAATAAAACAAATAAAATTAGTCAAAAATAAAAGAGGTACTTATCTTAAAATAACAAGAAAAAAATTATTGTCTCATTAAATTTTTATATTTTTATGAACTAAATTTTTAATATAAATATAAATTGTATTATTTATTTGTATAGAAATCCCCCCAAAAAGTTCAAATGTTGAGACGACCCTAAAGACAGCGGTTAAGATCCGGCAGGTAGTTAAGATAATTTTCTTTCATTAACCTAATATTTAATTTTGTTTAACTTCAAGAATTTTTTCCCCCAATTTTCTTTGCGTAGGAAAATCAAAAATAGTTATCACTATTTCAGTTATTTCATTTTTACAGAACAAAATTTCAATAAATAAAAGCCAATTAAAAAATTGTGACATGTATTATTTTTCTTGCCTTGACTTATTTTTATGATCATAAATATGGAAAGAGAGAGAGAGAGAGAGAGAAAAAAAAGAAGAAATTTAATTGTTAACAGTAATCTTCACTTTGATTGGAGGTGTGAAGTAAAACATTGAAACTTATTGCTTGCCGGTACAACTAAGCTAAGACTCAACTGTGACAGCGACAAGGGCACGGGAGTGTCAAGTTGGGGTAAGGCTGGAGCGGTGGAAGGATTGTGTGGTAGTGGTGACTTGTCTCAACTTGGAGCTACTTTACAGCGACACTTGACAGTGACGAACTGGAACGCCTTGTTGACTTGGATTGAGTGAGAGTGGGGAGTGGAATGGTTCTGAGTTCTGAGGCTGTCACTATTACAATGTTATCCGTTTCCATTCCATTTTTCTCTTGGAACTGTTTGGAACGGTGACAGGGCCGTACTTCGTGACAAATCATGGCTCCATAAGTTTCGTCATAACCCTAGTTATCATTACAAAGTGTTGGTTTTGACCGATTGAAGGTGAATTGTTACGAATTTGTAGTCTAAGCATTCCAAATCACAGCGGTATTGACATTGTATGTTCGGAGAGCTAGTTAAGCATGTTTCATGAAGTATTTGTTTTTTTCTAATATTAAATGAATTGTTTTATTCACAATGCAATTTAAAACAGTACAGCTGTACAAGATCATGTGAGCAAGAGCCAATGAGAGTGCAGAGAACAACAACTTCCCATGTGAACGGTGCTCTCACTCACTCGTACTGTTACATGCAGCATATTGCAGTCTATCATCTCCATTTTCATGTTTGCTGATAATAAACAAAAAATGTCTGCCCATTTATAATTATTTTCAATTATGTTTGTTGGAGACACTGTTTAAATCGCAGCATGAATAAAGCACTTCATTTAAAATTAAAGAATAACTACATTGTTTTTTTTTTTTATATGTTATCCCCTTTAAAAGTGTCTGCCTTATTTATTATCCATTGTAAAATTGCCTTAATTGTACATGAAAGATAGTTGGCTTCTGAATAAAACACTATTTTTGGGCCATATTTTTTCCCCCTACTTTATTCAAGAATAACAACCTATAGATAACATGGCACTAATGGCTTAGATGTTTATACACAGGTTAAAAAAAAATTGCCTAGTAGCGTTAATAAATTGAAAAAAAAAATAGTATGGCATTTAAAGGCTAAACTTTACGATAATTTATTTAATAATCAAATATTTGAACAAGAAGATAAAATGAACAACAATAACAAAAGGCGCTACATTACTAAAAATTTGATCAACATCACTATATTATTTTGTAACCAAATACGCTAATAATTAAGAAAAAATATTTCTACCTTTAATTACCCTCTAATATCAACCCAAAACTCAAAGGACCACTGTGATATATTAAACAAAACATCCTTTTTTATTTATTATTATTATTTAAATTTTAACGTCCATTATTAATAACTACGAATTTTGGGACGGCTTATCTATAGGTTACCACCCTTTTCTAGCCAGGATAGGGCTGATGCCTTTTTTAGCACTTTCCTCCAAAGGAAAGTAGCTATTGAGGTTGCACTCATGACAGAATTTTTGAAAAATTTCTTCAAATATTTATCGATCCTACCTAGTAGACACCGAAAATGACCCCCGTTTAAATTGATATATATATATATATATATATATATATATATATATATATATATAAATATATATATGCATATATGTATATGTGTGTCTGTTAACACGATAGCGGCCAGATTTTTTGTTTTTTCGTCACGAAACTTGGTATATAGCATTCAATTAGCAAACGATTGAACGAGTTCGTTAACCACAAAAATCGGTCCACCGGAAGGGGGGGTTTACCCCGAACCCCGCCTATGTCAGCCGTAATATTTGTTATATTTCAACGAAACTTGGTATTCGTAGTGGTAATATAGAGAGAAAAGTGAGATATAAAAATGAAGTAAATCGGTTCATAAGGAGGGGAGGGATTACTCCGGACCCACAATACCAATTCGCCACTACCAGCAGTGATTTTTGGTATATTTCGACGAAACTCGGTATTCGTAGTGGTAATCTACAGGTAATTATGTGTTGTAAAAATAAACTAAATCGGTTCATTAGGAGTGGGGGTTTACTCCAGGCCCAAATTACTAATATACTCATACCGGTCGTAATTTCTGCTGTATTGTAACGAAACGCGGTATACGTCGTGGGTAACTCATGAGAAAGAAGTGTTGTAAAAATGAGCTGAATCGGTCAATCGGAAAGGGGGTTTACTTTGTAATATATTTCAATAGAAAAGCCCGCCAGACGTAGGTTCACTAAGCCGCCGCAAGGAGCACTTTCTACCACTAGAGGGACTGTATCCTGTTCCTGCGTTAGATCAAAATACGATAATATGAGTTTTTTTGTATTTATTGCGTAGTGTAGTAGGTACCAAGTGTAAACATAACTCTGGAAGCAAATTAATAATTGATCAGTTACTCATTACAAAATTAAAAGAGAACTATTCGTGTTTTTATTTTATTTATGTAGGATATTTTAAGCAAATTGTTCTGGAAAGCAGTCTACACTACCCAAATTCTGAGGAAAGTGCTTTTTTCTAAAGAAAAGCCACCACCCCATAGTGGGAATCGAACCCACGACCTTTGGCACAGAGTGTTAAGTGCTCACACCATAACACTCACGGCCACCGGGCCTCCTCTTTATTTTTTAAATCAATTAATAAGTAATAAACACATTCTTAGGTGTGCTAATTAAACAAATCAAAAACACCAAAATGAAAAATGAAAATTTAATTCGTTCATAATAAAATATAAATATTTGATAAGATATTGGACTTTAACTATATTATGTAAATTAGCAAAAATAATTAATTTTTTATGTTCTATTACGTGAATTAAATTTCAAATAATATTAATAAAAATAAATAAATTAACAGTAACATTAAAGACAAAATGTTTCATAATTTTAATATGTTCTAAAATTATTTACACTTCAGAATACAAAGTCATAAATAATTCTAATTTGGAAAACATATTTTAATAATTGCACAAAAAAAATTAATATTTCATATTTTTAGCATGGCAGGTATATCACTGTAAAGTTTTTTTTTTTTTTTTTATTAAAACAACACCTGAAAATTCCTTTTCATTAAAAATGTATTTAAAGTAGAATAGACAAGTCATAGTGATTTATGTGTCAAAGATTTGTCAATGTCTATTGAGAAAGGCCCTAAAATCAGTGAGAATGGCCTTGAAAGCACCTTTTGTCAATAGGAGCATTACATTATAATCATTTGTCCTAGAACTACTGCAACCACTTGGAGGAAAGCCAAAAGCATATTTTTAAATATGGGGTACTAGGTCTTACCTTGGACAGGGCTTTGGCCATCTCGAATGTGCCTACAGTGTCCATATTTGAAGCAATTAATGGAATACCTTTATAGGTTTGCTTAGAATTTCTGAAAGTAATTTCTCTGAAGAGGTCCACCTGAAATAAGATTAAAGATAATTAAATTATTCATTTAAAATGCAATAAATAATACAGAATATATTTTACGACGTACATCTGCTCTGCTTTTCAATGTGCTTCTTTTTGGCCTAAGTAATACATCTTTGAAATCGAGTTTAACTTCATACACAATATTAGGCATAGTTGCAGAGGTCAGGAACTGTCAAAACCAGCGGCGGCAGGTACTACTTGTAACAGTAACGAAGGTTATTCTGGAATCAATATCAATTTTATTATCTTCATGATGAAAATACATTTATTATTAAATTGTGTCACGATTCCTACAAAACGGTCTTAAATGGGATCCTTTTGTATTTGCGTGTTCTATTAACCTTAAACTGAAATACATAATAACTCTTAACTACCACTGATTTGAAATGAGCTATGACAAGTAAAATACGTACGGCAGGAAAACTATCTATGAAGAGGTCTGAGGCTAAAACAAAACTGAATCTATAAAATCATTGAAAAGAGGGAGACATCGTCCTTGCCAGTCTCCTCCCCCAAATTCTCAATGAAGTTCAATTGCCAAATGATTGGTATAAAAACTCTTACTCTACGTAGATGTAGAAATCTTTGCTGTATAGTTTTTTTTTATTCCACCAGTTTAACTGACAATGAACTTATTTTTTAAAAAAATAGATTCTTTATAAGTTTGCAGCATTAAAAAGCTGACGTCGAGAAACAAGCGAGGGGGGAGGTTTCAACTAATTTTAGTTTGTTTTCTACAAGATGATTTTAAAAATATAGATAATTTAATGGGTATATTAAATTTAGAAGTTTAGTGTTTTAAGTAGCTTTCATAGAACTACAATGTGAAATAAATTACTACTTGCTCGACAAAAGCTTTTCACTTTTTAAGGATAAGTAATGGCTACACTGGGGAAGGCAGTTGCTGTTATAATGGTTCAAACTTTATTGTAATACGATTTAGTTTTCAAATGTTGTAGAGGTTTTACTGCTGCTTTATGTGAGGTACTTCAGTCGGGATTTCCAATGGCCAAATCAAGTCAAGGTGAAACGTCCATTTCTTTGGATTCGTTGTCTGATGACAGTTCGCCGCCTAGTTGGGATCCAATGTCTCCTTCTGCAATAAATGCTTCCAATAATCCGCAATGTCTTACTACTCCTCTTGACGGCCTAAGATCTCAAGTTCAGTCATCTTATGATCCTTCTAGGTCTCTACAATGTGTGTCAAGGGTCAAAAGGTGTGTATTTAATATAGTTCTGTCAAACACTTCTTTCATACAATTTTCTAAACTTGATTCCATTGAATGTTGAATTCTGTCTTTCTAGGGACATGCTGGCTATTTACCATGATCCACCTCCTGGTATATTTGTGATACAAGACGAACAAGATTTAACATTGATCCATGCCCTTATCACAGGATCTTTTGAAACACCTTACGAAGGAGGATTTTTTTACTTTGTCGTGCGCTGTCCTCCAGATTATCCAATAAAACCACCTAAGGTTAAGTTAATGACTACAGCAGCTGGAACTGTGCGATTCAATCCGAACTTGTATAAATGTGGGAAAGTATGCATTAGTATTCTTGGGTAAGTTAGAATTTTAACTTTGTTGTTAACAGTTTTAGGCTTACTCCTTATTTCACATATTCTAGAAAGTTATTGAACACTGATACAATTATATGAGGCGTAAAGTGAATGAATTCCTAAAGTATAAACAAAATTGTTTGTTATTTATTAATACTTGTAATGGCGTATATTTTCAGATTCATATAATCCCATTATTACTGTGTTGTATCCCTCGAATTAAAAACCATTTCAGGCCCATATCTCAACCTCAACAATTATTTTTTAATCTTTAAATAAAAACCCATAGTTAAGTCAGCCTTCATACTAAATTAATATTTTATTTATTTATTTAGGCTTCGAAACTAAGGTGAACTGCCTAATTAAACTTACCCGAAGAAAGAGTAAAATAACAACATGTATATTATTGTAATAGTGTGTAGTTTTTTTTTTTTTTTTTTTTTTTTTTTTTTTTTTTTTTTTTTTTTTTTTTTTTTATACGGCGCATCTAAATAGTGTGTAGTTGTCAACAAATCTGATGGTATTTCTAAAGATTACATAATCTAAGAATTGTGAGTAAAATAATAACAGGTTCACTTAAACCAAAATAATAAAAATTAAATTAAATAAAATAACCGGCGCTAATAGCCAAGATTTGTTGATGCGCCGTAAAAAAAAAAAAAAAAACAATAAAAAAGGGAAACATGTAAATTAAAATTCATTTAGAGCCAAAAATAGTTTAAGGTTGTATATTATTTGAAGACGAGATCGATCCAGAGATTTGAGTGTATTTATAAAATGTGCAGATGGACATGAATTTCCATGCTCACATCTGCAAATAGATCTATTCTCACTAATGTACGTATGAACAAATAAACAAATATACAAATATAACAAAAACAAAATTAAGCACCAAATCAATTTAGGATCGAGTATGCTTAATAAACTTGAACCCTCACAACTATAATTTATAGGATTGATCAACTTTAGCTCTAAGCGCCTTATAAATCCATATAAAATCTTCTAGGTGCTTATTGACCAGGATTTGAGTCTAATAACAAGGAAAAAAAAAGCTCATCATTTTGAGTTATATTGGGTAATAATTTAGCATGATTATATTATTCATATTAAATTATTATATGAAAAAGCTCATTTGTGTGTAATATATTTGGAACTTTTGAGTCTTTTTTTCCACTACCCTTGCCAGTATAAAACTCAGAGGAATAACTTACATTTATAGACATAAACTCTTTCTTTTGTAAACTGTAAGAACCAATAAAGGGTATCTACTGCACGAAAAGTCACTAAAATCATGAAAATGTCACGAAATTGAAAATAGGGCACGAAAATCACGAAACTGTCATGAATTTTGAAACCATGTCATGAAATTTCAGTTTTACAGTTTTGATCGTCCACAATTGCAAAAAAAAAAAAACTAGACTCTTCACAAAGGAGGATTGCTTTGAAGACATTTATTATTTAGATAAATTTTTACTTTTCATACCTTATACTTTATTCATATTCTGAATTTTTCATGCATACTTAAATATTGAATTTATGTAAACCTTGACTTATTAAATTATGTAAAGCGACAATAAATATTTAGTTAGTAATATTTTTAGAAATTTTTAATTCTTCTACCATCAATATTTTTGAGGCTGCTAATTCCATCTTCATTCTAAAATGTTTACTATCACTGTTTCTTCACTTTTAAAATTAATGTAACTATCCTCTTATATATATATATATACATATATATATATAACAATATATATATATGTTGTTTTTTAAGCTACTTCGCTGGGAATTAAATGTGTTGTTTATTCGGCATCTGTCTCCAGCGGTCTTGCTCCTCGTGTCATCGCAATATTTTGCCGGCTTCTTCTGGCAGTTACTCATCTGCCAGAAGAAGCCGGAGAGGAATCCGGCGAAATATTGCGATGACAGGAGGAGCAAGACCGCTGGAGACAGATGCCGAATGAAGAACACACACAAACACACATACACATATATATATACATATATATATATATATATATATATATATATATATGTATATATATATATATATATATATATGTATAGTTTTATTAATTTTTTTAAATATATGTAAAAATGTATGTTTATAGATATCACGGTAATCTGTGTAAAGTTACAAGCAATTTTAAGCTTTAAGTTGAGGCTTTTTATTTTTAAGTGAGATTATTTTATTTTTAATGAGCATGAAATTTGCATTTGAAGTCATGAAAATGTCATGAAATTGGCTTTCACAAAAGTAGTAGACATCCTGCGATATCTCATAACATACTTTCTCAATCAACAATTGTTCTTTTACTAATTTTCAAGTCATTCATACAACATTTTATGGGAGTATAATCTTGATTTCACAAATAAAATATCTCTAAATATAGTAAAATCTCTTGCTATGAGTCATGTGTAGACTTAAAAGCAATAAAGATTTCTTTTCTATTCTATTTTATCTTGATAAATATAACTGTAAATAAAGAAAAAGTACTTTTTGGGTCTTAGAAAAAGCTTTGGTAATTTAAAAAAATCCATTAAAAAAAAAGTCGCTCTCAACTAGGAAAAAAGTTATTAAGCACTAAAGTTCACTGTTATCCAGGCTAGAAAAGCTGTCGTAAACAACAATATTTGTAAACATACGCTTGCGCAGCGATGTAAAATTGGGAAATAAAGAACTATCATTTGAAATGTTGATAAACTATTTATTCAATAATAATTTTAAATTTTAGAGTTCAAATAATTGTAAATTGTTGCATTATGGGCATACGTGCTATGTGTTTCTGCTCGCTTTGCTTGCTCAAAAAGATATCTAAACTCTAGTCAATCCAACTAGCAAAAATGAATAGAATTCTATTAATATTAGCGAGTTGGATTGACTAGAATTTTGGAATCTTCTTGAGCGAGTGGAAACGCATAGCACTTATGCCTATAATGCGAAATAAATATAAATACTTAAAACGAAAATATAAATACTTCGTTCTTCTTTAGCCTATCTCCTAGACATCTTCAGGCGCGATGTTCGGTGGATAAACTTTTCGGCAGCAAAATGAAAGATTAATTTTGTTTAACTCTAATTTCTTGCCACGTTTTCCACAATCAGTGGAATTGGTGAAAAGCTTGTTTTTGACTAAAAAGTTTAATAACTCTTCTCTACTATGAATAATTGCCAGAAATTCAAGCAACTTCATTTTTGTTAAGCAAACTTGTCTAACTTTTTCTCAATTATCAGAGCGCATAAATTATAAAGGCATTAGCTAATTATTAAGGGATTTCTATTGTATAATACTTTTCAACAGTGAAACAAAAAATGTGGAGAATGTTTCATTATTTAAAAAAATGTTTCTCAATAAATAACTCATGGTAAATTTAAATAATTGATGGTAAATTTAAATTAGACTTCTTTAATTAGGACTTTTCCATATCCGCACACGTGCCTGTTTACAGATGTAGTTTTTAGCTTTCTTAACCAGAATAACAGCAAAATTTAGTGCTTAATAACTTTTACCCTAGTTGAGAGCGAAGTAGATTGCTTGGTCTGACCTGCTCTAAGATCTATTGAATAATTGGGAGGGTTCCTAACCTAGACAAGTGTGCAATTCAGTTCACATAGTTTTGTTTTATTGCTAATCAAATTTTGTACATATAATTGGTTAATACGGCGCTAATGGCCAAGTTGTAGATGCGCCGTAAAAAAAAAAAAAAAAAAAAAAATTGGTTAATATAATATTTAAGAAAATGCATCAGCCCTATCCTGGCTAGAAAAGGGTGGTAATCTATAGACAACCTGTCCCAAAATTCTTAGTTAATAATAAGGGACGTTAAAATTTAAATAATAATATAATATTTTTGTTGTATTTTAGAACATGGCCTGGACCTGCTTGGAGTCCAGCTCTAACTATCTCATCCGTACTGATTTCCATTCAGAGCTTGCTCACCGAGAAGCCATATCACAATGAGCCTGGATTTGAGAGGGTATTAAATTTGTTATAACTCATTTCAACCTTCTATACCGGATTAGTTCTAGTGCTAACATGAAGAAGATAGTTGTATAGCGTTCTTGTTTTGAATAGTGATAAGATCCAAAAATTTATTAAGGCACTTATCTTAAAATACTATAAAATTTGTTAGCTACATATTTACAAAGCCCCATATTTTCCTAAAAAAAAAAAAGATATATTTTAAGATTGTAGGAATTGCTGGATGGTGGAAATTGGTGTTTAGAAGGAAGACAAAGTCCAAAATTTCCACAGGTATTTTAATTATTTGTTTTTTTTGCAGAATGTTTTCATGGACAAAGCCCCATTTTTAATGCCTATGCGTAGGTTCTTATTCAGCCGAGCTTTGCTCCTAGATATTTTAAGAATTGTTCACTGTAAGTCAAGGTGTCTACTGCACGAAAAAGTCATGAAAATCACGAAATGGACAATTTGGCACGAAAATCATGAAAGTCATGAATTTTGAAACCATGTCATGAAAAATCTCTTTGTATTTTAGTGACCTCTCTCACCAAGGGAGCAGGTTATGTTAATTCAGTGTTTCCATAAACTCAGGTATATCGTAAATGATCCAATAAATAGGTATTTCTGAAGCAGCGTGGTTTCTATGAACTTATAACACCGGCCATCAGAAGAAGGTGCATGGGTCATAATTTTCATGAAAAAATTGCTGTATGTTTTTGCTTTAATGTGCTTGCAGGTACACTTTTTATTCTAATACAATGAATGAAACCATTTTAAAACCGATATCTGTAACCGTTCACGAGAAATGTTGATGAAACTAGTTTTCCTAACTAATTTGCGGTTTGTGTATTCAGTAATGACTGATTCAGTTGATAATTGTTCCAGACGTTTCATATTTATCTAAACTAAAATATACACATTTCGAGTTCTTTTGGAGTTAAGGAAGTATGGGGTATATTTCCTTAAATATCTCGAAAAAGGTTGGGAAATCATGGTAACCGGAAGGTGGCCATTCGAAAGCTTACTAAATTCCCTAAAAAAAAGTTTCTGAAGCAATTTTTTATGAAGCCATGTCAATCAGAGTAATAAGTTCTTAATATTTTGAAAGTGTTAGTTGTGTTCTTCTGAATGGGATTTTGTCTCTGTTTACCTAACGTTTGTTGTTTTTTTTTTAATTGCATTTAACAGTAAAATGAGTATTTTACTAAAACATGATAAGAAAATGAGAAACAATGCAAAAGTTGAGAAGGAAAAGGGAGTAATTTACGCTTAGGATCCTGTCAGTTCCTGGCACCTAAAATATTCCTTCTTTTAGAGATTTCATTTTATATTTTTCACGAAAGATCAAATCCTACCAATAAGTTCCTCTATTCCTTTACTAATGACACTAGGGATAAGAACGGAAACACCTAACAGAGCGCAGTTCCTGCGAATCGGACATTTTTTTAGATAAAAACTATCTTTTTTTTTCAGGAAAGGTATCCAGGAGACAGCAAGAGGTACAACGAGATCATACAGCATGAGACAATTCGTGTAGCAGTTTGTGGGATGCTAGATAACGATTATGGCCTTGCTGTAAGTTCGTTGCTTATTTTCATGAACATCTTGATTATATATATTTCTCTTTAGATAATAGGTTTTTTATTATTTGATTTTTTTTATGCCTCCAATTTGTAACCCTGCCTTTCTCTGCTGTTCGAATCATGTTTGCTCAGTTGATTTTTCTTCAATATCTACAAGAGGAACAAATCTTTTTGAAAGCGCTGAGCTACAAACACCCTAAGGCTTGTAGCTCAGCCGCTTGTTCACCCGAAGGCTTAATGGTATATAACCCAACTAGAACCTTTTTTTTTTTTTTTTAGTTAATTGAGAAGATATTGTTGTCCGTTGAGATTGCGAAAGTGGACATTCATTTTTCGATCATAAGAGTTAATAAAACTATATTTTTTAAATATAAAAATTGGTTACATTTACCTACTTAATGACATGAGTTTCGAGCCTTCATTAGGTGGCTATCAGAGGAGGAACCATTTGGACATAAATCTCACAAAAAATACTCTTTTTATTTTATTTAAATTATTGTTTCAAGTTCACCTACTCATTTCTTTCAAATTCAAAATCATATATATTCCAATCTTCAAAATGTCCTCTCTCTGGCTTAAGAAGTCATCTGCACCCACGGTGCGGTCTCCATAGAATTTTTCAGCAGTCAAAGAGAAAGTAGAAATAACCCATTCCCTCTGTTTCTTAATTTCTGGTAGTTATAAAGAACACAAAATTTTGAAAACATGAAATGCTATTCAAACAGGCAAAGGACCGCTCCTGATCAGGGTGTTTTCTATTGCCAGCTCCTTTGGCATATAAAATAACATTGAACGTTTTCAATGCTCTCCACGTTCGGCTATTGCTGATGTTTTCACTCGCTAATAGCCATCCTTTCAGTATAGTGTTTATCTTTCTCTGTAATATGAAGTTGGTTTATAAAAATTCTTTTATTCTCATAGTCTTTTATGGTCCGTGTTACTTAATGAATTATGGTCACATTGCCATGGTCATAGCCAAAAAAAAAAAACAAAAAAACTTTTGTTGCATGAATCAAATAATAATCAAAAGCTTACTATTAATATATTTACATTTCAGATTCCTCAGGCACTTGTCGAAGCAATGAACCAAAGTTTCCTCCAGTTTTATGAATATTATGAAGCTACTGTTAAAGCCAAGATGCATTTAACTGGCAATTCCATGCAGGTATTTAGCATATTATTATTAACTTATAAAAACACATTATCAGTTTCATTTTTTTATATATTATGACAGTAATGCTCGAATGTGAAAGATTTTGAAGGTTTTATGGCCAGGTCATTCCTCCAATTTATATTACAATAAAATAGTTGAATCAGGAATGTAAATTAAATAGAAAGAAACTTTAACAATGTTTATTAATTATAAATATTAATATAGTTTATAATTATTTTGAATTAAAAGTGAGTTCTCTTGCATAACTTAATTTGTTTATTTATTTAAATTTTATCATCAATTTATTATTAACTACGAATTTTAGTACGGGTTATCTATAGGTTACCACCCCTTTCTAGCCAGGATAGGGCTGATGCCTTTTATTTTTTCTAAAGAAAAGCCACCACCCCTAGTGGAAATTGAACCCACGACCCTTGGCTCGGAGTGTTAAGTGCTCACTGCTATTTGGCCTCCAAAATTTGATTAAACTTTGATTATAGACAAATTAATAATTTACTAAGCCAAAATTGAATTATTCTAAAAATATTATTATAACATTTGTCATTTTTGTTTTTAACTCTTTCCGAACTGACTACGTTCGGACTTGTTACCTCCTCAGACGGCAATGTCTACAGCCCATCTCTCTCCTCAGACAGGGATGTATTAGTCCCTAAACACTCCGATTCTCGCTCTACATTCCACGCTATTACGCTATTCCTTGCTCATTTATTTAGTTTCTCTCTCTTGTCTTTAATTTACAAATTGCTCAGTTCCCTTTTTTTTTCTTTCTTTTTTTTATTTATTAGAAATTATAATTATTACATTAGAAATAAGAAAAGATTAATTCCAAACAAATTAAACTAAAATTATTAATTATATAAAATATGTTTGTTTTTTTTTTGTTTTTTTTTTTTTTTTGTATTTTCCCTTTTTATTAATGTATCTACTCTTTAATTAGTGCGAAAACCTTAACACGTAACACCTTTGTACTACTGAAGGAAAACTTATTTCCCTTGAAACTGCATGTGTCCGCAGTAAATTGCATTGTTTATGCTTCAGAAAAGGCCAACTGTCTTCCTCAAATGCTCTTCAGTAACACTTCCTGGTGCTGAGGAAGCACCAGACTATGTATCTTCTTCCGAGAAGTCTTAATAGATTAATATTAATTATTAGTGAAAAACCTTTTTTTTACTCGTATATTATTAAACGTTTTTATAATGTATTTTTAAATAAAGTATCAACTTAAAAATAATTCAAACTCAAAACTAATTCAACATAAATAAATATTAAAAATCATTGTAAACGAAACAAAAATCAAAATTATAATAGACAAGTTTCAATTTGATGAGGAGATATCTTGGACATTATTCCTCTAATTTGAAATTGAAAACTCTGATGTGTTATGATTATAAATTTATTTATTAATTTTACCAATTGTTGCAGGATCCATTTGGGGAACAGAGAGGATCGTTCAATTACAAAAACCTCCTCACCCGATTAGAAGCTATTTACAATCGTCTAAAAGCTAAGGAATCTAGCTCAAGCTCGAGCTGTAGCCCTGAGAGCGATTGAGCCAATACCTGCCATGTTCGAGAAGGAACTGGAGTCGTTTCCTTCATGTTGGAGACCATCACGAATTGAACAGCATTAACTACCAACTCTTAATGACTGAAAACTAAATAAAAGCTTTTTCGTATTCATTGTTGAAAAGAGTTTGTGTATAAAAATGAATAAATGTATTTTTTTCTATGCGAAGTACAAACTATAAATTGTATCATACTTTTCATGTACATATTTAGAAAGATATAGAGAATATTTTATGAGTAATGCCTCTTAGCGAGTTACCTTTTAATTTATGTATTGTTTTGTCATAGTTATATGTACTTTGTAAATTTTATATAATTTGTTGCACAATTTTGAGATTTGATTAAAATATTTTTCTTTGTATAAGTTTTGATATGTTTAAAATTTTATTAATATTTACTCGTACCTTCCATGAGTTGGTGCTATAACTTTACCATACATTCTGTCTGGTAAGATTTAATTTTGTCTTTCTATTAGACGTAGCTAATTCATTCTAAAAGTATGTATTGTACTTAATGCTTTGAAGTTTCCTTTATGAGATGTTAGATTTTGTAGATAAATAAAGAAAAGATTGTATGTATGAATTAAAATCAAAATTGAAGTAGTTTATTCTTGAGAACTCACTGCCAACAGAAGAGCGCTCAGCGAAGTGCTTGTTTTTTGATGTTTCATTTCCAGTGATTAATTTTATATCAGTAATCTGTTCTATTTAAATTGTAAATGTTAAATTCTTTGCAAAAGTGTGCTTTTTAATTTGACTAGTTTTCTTTCATTCCCATTAGTTTATATTTGAATAAATTTATGCAATTATTTTTTTTATTTTAGCTGAATATAAATATATTTTAATAGGCTGTTTCTGCTTTATGTAAGCATTACTTTTAATTTAGAATGACAGTATGTTTTATTTACATAAATTTATATTTATTTATTTATATTCATATTAAATCATTATATTTCAGTGTTATAATATATAGACTCCTTACTCCTTTCGATGTAGAGACCTTGTCCTTTGTTATAAGAAGATAGATTTGGCATGGAGTGATTGTATTGCGCTTCCAAGCTTTATTAAACCCAGGCCCTGGCCTTTCTCAGCGTGCTCTATTCTCTAAGATTTTTCTGTTTTCTTGTTGATTTTTTTTTTAAATTCTGTCTTGAGTTAAAAAAAAAATGATAGTCTCAAATTTTTTGTATGAGGCTTTGGATTCTACACCAACAAGTTAAAACGGCCCTAATGACCTAGATGTAGATGCGCCGTAAAAAAAAAAAAAAAAAAAACTTTTTTTTTTTATAATATTTTTTTGTTACTCTATGGGATTAGGTCTGCCAGAAAATATACTGTTGTCATTCATGTTTGTAGAGATCGTTGTCACCAGCATCGGTGAGAGTACTTAAGGCAAGCACGTTTGCCCTAAATACGTCATTATCAAGCCACCGTCTAGGCAGTACTGTGTCTGGTTTGTAATGTCAGGGTATTTATATTATGGTGAAGTAAGTTTTTACGTTGGTAAGTGCTGTACAGGTATTACCTGGATCTCTCTCGAACCTCTTGTATTGGCAACTAAAAAAAAGAAAATCATACTGATGTGTTTTTACGTCAACAATTTTCCTGAATCTATTGGTTACATATTATCTCACTCTAGTGATATTTTTAATTAGGTAGGATTGATATCTTCATCTTATGTTAAATTTTCTTTGTTGCCGTCTCTGACCAAGGGAATGTGGAGAGTTTTATTGCCAAAAAGAAATATTAATTTTGATTTCACTAAACCTCATTAAAAGCATTCATGGAGCATGATAGAATAATAGTCCCAAATGGTTCACATAATTTTTTACTCGTTACTGTGCTGGTTAACGAGTAAAAAATGATAAAACTAAACATTTACAAATACTCCTGAAAGTCTCTTGAAGATTCTTAGGGTAATAGGGAAGATGGCTCTGAAGTATAATATTCAACAAAATATATATAATCTAAACTATAGCCTATTCAAATAGATGAAGGGAATGGGCAGGGCCTATATTCTGGAGAAATAGCAGGAAGAAATCCTTTTTATAACCTTATCAGTTTTCAAACTTTTCCCCAGTCACCTCCCTTCTGTATTGATGAACATTAAACACTATATACCTTGCCTAACCTCTTAAAGCCTTTCCTGCGCCCAAAGGAGGCATAATCATTTTATTAAGTGTTTGATCATAAGGCTTTGCAAATGGCGGAAGAGAAGGGAGAAATTCCCGCCAGACGTTCGCGCATGCGCAATTGAGGCGTTGCGGATTCGAAGGGTGAACTCAACATGTTGAGATCGCCCTTCCTCCTTGAACTCCTGGGTTTATCTGGACAGACTATAATATCAAATGTATGTATATATATTGAAACTTCGTTAATAAGCAGATACAGGCCGGGCCGGGCCTCGCTAATTGGAAAGAAATGTATAGGTTATGAGCTTGTAAAAAGAATTGGGTTTAGAAATATAGACGGGCGTAGCCTATATTTATTTGAATTGGATCTATATTTTTTTGTGAACATAAACGACAAAACAAGTACAGTCCCAGAATGGTATATTTCATTAGAAGTCGTAATAAAACTACAAGTACCGAAAGTAACCTTTGGTGCACAGATTGTCGGCGTTTATTCTCATTTCGCTCAAAATTCAAGATGAAAATAATTTTAAAATTTCCTAAGTCCTAAAGCAAAGTACTAGAATTTTCAGTCTGACTCTGAGAAGTGGCAGCCCTGGATACAGGGACCAAGTTTTTGGGACGAAAATCTTAGCTCCTACGTTTTCGTGTTATGTTGTATAGTAGTACGTTGTATAAGCTCATACCTCTTTGTAACGAGCTCTCCCGCCAAGGGAGCAGGATATGTTCATTCAGTGTTTGTTTACTGGTCTTTGCATAAACTCATGTGTATTGTGATTGATCCAATAAATATGTATTTATGATACAGTGTTCTATTTCTATGAACTTATAACATGGTGGCAGCGGTATCATACCTATTAGGTAAATAGATTCTTTTGGAAACATGGCTTCTTCATTGCTGAAGTTTGATGGATTTCTTAGTTTTGAGGGCGACGTCGCAAGGAATTGGAAGTCGTTTCGAAATGCATTTAGTCATTATATTGATGGATATTTTTCCAGTGCCACAGGTAAGCAAAAAGTTGCTATGTTGTTATACCACATGGGGACAGAAGCGAACGATATTTTTGATACTCTAAAAGTGACAAATAAGGAGAAGTTAGAAGACGTTATTAAGGCTTTTGATGACCATTTTCTACCTAGAATTAATGTGACGTATGAAAGATTTATGTTTTTTACTAGACGTCAGGCAGATGGTGAATCTTATGAGGCATATTCAGCATCTTTAAAGGTCTTGAGAAAAAATTGTAAATTCGGTGAATTAAGTGACAGCCTGATTAAGGATATTTTCATATGTGGAGTGCGAGACATGGCTGTTCAAGAGGCTTTATTGAGGTTAGGAGATTTGGATATTGAGAAAGCCTTAAATTTTTGTAAAACTAAGGCAACAGTCGCAGCTCAAGTGGACAAAATGATGGCAGAATCAGTGGATAGGACTATCAAGGAGGAGCCTCTTGATTTTATACGGAGGACTGGACAAAGCAGAGACATAGGGAGTCGGAGGACTCGTGACGCTAAACCCATAGTTCGTGAGGTAGAGGATTGTGCTTTTTGTGGTTACAATCACTTGTATGGAAAATGCCCTGCTTACGGAAAACAATGTACAAAATGCAATCGAAAGAATCATTTTTAAAAAAAAATGTAAGGCTAATCAGAAACCGGCTGAGAAAGTGGATAACTTAGACTTTGACATTTTGGACTCTGGCGTGGAGTATTTTGTCGACGCTCTGGAGACACCTAGAACTGGACCTGCATCGCGGACTGCTGGAAACTGGTATACAGCTACTCTACAGGTTGGTGGACTGCCTATGACCATGAAGGTCGACAGTGGGGCTCAGTGCAACGTCATTGGCCTTCGACAGTATCTTGATTTAGGTTTGGACCCTAATGAGGTAAAACAAACTCATGTATCAATTAAATCTTTTACAGATAATAAGTTAAATGTTTTTGGAAAATGTCAGTTAACTTGTATGTTTAAGTCAAAAACTTACCGAATTGATTTCTTTGTTGTTGACATGGATTGTGTTAATATATTAGGCTTACAGACTTCTGAACTAAGGACAGTTAGGACTCATTAATAGAGTAGATTATATTTATAATGATGTTGAAAGTATTGTACCGCTGGAATTTGTTGATCTTTTTAATGGTGAGGTAGGTTTGATGTCGGGCCCTTTGGAAATTGATGTGGATGAAAATATTAGGCCGGTTATTCAGCCACCTCGTAAGATTCCTTATTCGCTAATGCACAAGGTAAAGGGTGAGTTAGATAGTATGGTTCGAAAAGGTATCATTAGGCCAATCGAGGAACCGACAGATTGGGTCAGTCAATTAGTGGTGGTTCAGAAAAAAGACGGTTCGTTGAGGTTGTGTTTAGACCCCCGCCCATTAAATAAGGCCATTAAAAGAGCTCATTATCCCATGTTGTCTGTTGAAGACATTACCGCAAAGTTGGTAGGGGCAAAGTATTTTTGTAAGTTAGATGCCTTGTCCGGATTTTGGATGGTTCCCTTGACGGAGAAAAGTGCAAAGTTGTGCACATTCCAAACACCCTGGGGAGATATAGTTTTTTACGATTGCCTTTTGGGTTGTCGGTTGCTCCTGAGATATTTCATAAGCGTATTAGGGAAACTTTTATGCATATAGAAAATGTTGATTCGGTGCAGGATGACGTTTTTATTTGGGCGAGAACTAAAGAAGAACTATTTCAAAGTCTTGTAAAGGTCTTAGCTGCCGCTAAGGCTGCCGGAATAAAATTCAATAGGAAAAAATTTGTACGTTGTATAAGCTCATACCTCTTTGTAACGAGCTCTCCCGCCAAGGGAGCAGGATATGTTCAGTCAGTGTTTGTTTACTGGTCTTTGCATAAACTCATGTGTATTGTGATTGATCCAATAAATATGTATTTATGATACAGTGTTCTATTTCTATGAACTTATAACAATATGCTTCCAGGGGATTTTTGGTTTATTACTTTTTGTGTATTTTTTAAGTTGAAAAAATAATGAAACCATTTTTTAACAGCTATCTATATCCGTTTACAAGGAAAGTTGATTCCCCTTCTTTCTATCAGTACAAACGAATGATTCTTCATGACGTCAACTAGAGACGTTGTTGTGTTGTGTTCAAGATCCCTACTATTTCTAATATTGCTTTAGTAACTGCCTTCTAGTGGAAACTCGTCTAATTGATAGTTGAAATCTCCCGTGATTAAAAGAAGAAAACCTCCAAGTGTAGTTGTTCCATCCTTCACAACAAACGTGAGAATCGGAATGTGCAAGTGTCATAAAACCACATAGCAATGCCTACAAACCCAACGAAAGTTAATTCAATGAATCCTCTGTTTGAGAGCAGTTAGAAAAGGAAGTCGATTCAATCATTTTTAATATCAATATTAATCGACGTAGTTTTTCTGTATTACTTACCTCTTTGGTAGAATCTCTATGTTCCATCCAAAACAAATCCTTCTAAATAACCTTCCACCAAAGTTGACAGCTATGTATTCTATCTAAACAATGGACTTGATTATAAGATAGCAGGTACGGTTATTTGATATTCAGTGCATTAAATCCAATATCAGCATGCCAAACCCAGCTGACTCTCCTCCAAAGCACCACAAGTCGGATCCTGGAATGTCTGACTCTGAATTAGACAGGTAAAGTGTCAAAATTAGGCCTATCATTAAATAATTAATGTTTTATTTCATGTTTACAATTTTATCCTGTCTGTTTTCCCTTGATATATTCTGGATCTTAGATGCTTTGTTAACCGTTTACTGACTATTGTTCCCATTTGGGAACATGGATTCAAAAATGTTTTAATCACATTTCCACTTCACCAAATATTTCAATTAAATAAGGTACTATCATAAGATGTATCAATAATCTGTCAACGTTCACTCAAAGCAAAAAAAAATTTTATTGGTTATCTGCAGAAGATTTCAATATTTCTCTTGAGCTGTCGATGATGTCAAGATAAGGGTTCAAACTACTATCTCCATGCCTAAATTCATGGGTTCAATTCCCACTTGGTGTAGAGGCTTCTCTCTCTCGAGAAAAGAAACGGCATTAGCCCTAATCTGGCCAGAAAGGTGTGCTAAACGGTAGTTAACTCTTCTCAAAACTCTGTGTTATGTATAAGTGGACGTTAGAATTTAAGTAAATAAAAAACAGTATATGTGACTTATTCCTGTTCTGACCTCTCAACAGGCCATCCCAATTGGGAACATTAATTAAAACATACAATTCATATTTTTTTTTCTAATAACGGTCATTGAATTATTATAATATTAAAATAAGAAAGCTATTAATAAGAAAACCTTAATATTTCAACTGGAACTGGGTTCAGTTTGTAAACGGTTAATGATAGAATTTGGTATTAAGCCTAGGTATATAACCAAGCTAGTGCATAGCATAATAATACCTATAGCTACTATAGTTAAAAAACAAAACAAAATGTAATTGGAGAGATTAGCGTCAAGGGAAGGGTTCTGTGGTCAGTGTTATGAGACCCTGGATTTTAGTGTTTAAATTTAATGTAGTTTGTACTATATCTAAATTGTCAAAACAGCCAATTTTATAAAATTTTAATTCTGTATATAAAAAAAAGGTTCAGCCCTGAATTCTAAAGATGAGAATTCTTTTCAAGATAGAGTATACATGCATGTCAAAATGGACTAATTTAAAGCAATGATAATTCACAAAATTCATTTATTTATTTAAATTTTAACATCCATTATTATTAACTGAGAATTTTGGGATGAGTTCTCTATAGGTTACTATAGAGAATGGCTGATGCCTTTTGTTTTTTCTAAAGAGAAGCCACCACCTCATAGTGGGAATCGAACCCACGACCTTTGGCACAGAGTGTTAAGTGCTCATGCCTCCGTTAACACTCTCGGTCACCGGGCCTCCAAAATTCATTGCAATTGTATAATTAGTCAATTTCATCCCACTCATATGACATTCCTAGGTCATCTATTTCTAAGCTCTTGAAATAATTCATGCCTTTTAGATTTTCTTTCTATTTATAGGCGAGCAGCCGAAGAATTGTTGAAGGAAGCAAAAACATTAGCAAAGATTGCTAGCGTCGAAGGTGCACTTGGTTGGAAGAAGCGTCGTATTTTGCGAACAAATAAAATTTTCCTACAGCAAACCATTAAAAGAACAGTTAATGCCAATAAGAGAAAAAATACAGTTAAAGTTATTGAATAAAATATATTAGATTAAAAATATAAATTTTATTTCATGCCCATCCTTTCAATGGTACTTCCAGATTATTATTACTTTCCTGTTAACTTCTCAAATAGCTTTTCTACGGATCATCTTTCAGCGTGATTCCTCCCTTCCTCAATAAGTAGGAAATCCACTTAACAGGTCGAACTAATGGGGTAATTCTGCACAAGTGCTGACACAAAAAATTTGTTTCAAATTTATAGATCGCGAAAATAACGGCGATTCAAATTTATATTTATGTATTGTAATGATATTTTACATTACATTAAATTTAAAAGTTTTAAAACACAGAACATTCTGAAGATAATCAAAAAGCTCATTGATATGTTAAATTCATTGGGATAGGCAAATATTATTTGTTATATTTGTCTAGCAGTCGATACAGGTAGCATTGGATACCGGTAGGACGCTCCCGCCAAGTTAGTGGAGTTCAGTTAAAAAGAAGATCCAGTCTCATACGTGCAGTTCAGTTGAAAAGAAGATCCAGTCTCATACGTGCAGTTCAGTTGAATGGAAGATCTAATCTCATACGGTAGTGCAGTTCAAAAGAAGCTACAGTCTAAATTGTGATCCAGTTAGATGCAGTCCTAATGCAGCTCTAGTTCAGTGCAGCTCTAGTCTCATATGGTCATCAGTTTTCATGAAGCCTAGGCTCAATCCGTTAATAGAGATACTGTTGTAAAGAAGATCCTGTCCTATGAAGTTAATACTAAGCTGGCTTTATATCAGGTAATGCTTGTTTATCCATATGCCTGGATGTAGCTTATCCATGAGTTTTTTATTTATTATTTAAAATTATCTCTGTTCTACTTTACTGGACTCGATCCCGACCCCTGAGATAAAGAGTTTTTAAAATTAAATATTATAAATTTTGGCGACCCAACGTGGCGCAATTCTTTAATTAAAAATATTTTAATTAATTCTTTTAATTTTAATTATAACATTTTGGCACATCAACGTGTGGCTATTATAAAATTTTCATTTAAAATATAACGTTTTGGCTCCCAACGTAGAGGCGTAACGTAAATAAATTATTAAAAATAAAATTTTTAATTAAATTATAACAATATATTGTAGTGATATTTTCAATATAAATAGATTAAATTTAAATAATGAACCAAGAAATATCTTACTACTTCTTAGTAATATAAAATGTTAACGGAACAAAAATTTCCTCAATCTAAAATCAAGAAGGCCGGGCAGATCGTCAGTTGGTTTTCTGAGAAGAAGAAGAGATCCTAACATTTTTTTAATTTTTTTTATGAGTATCCTAAAGTGTTTGTTGCAAAAAGAAGTTTTTAAAATTGAAGATATATCAACAGAATATAAATTGGACCTTGAGCTACGCCTGTGGATATAAGGTAATTTATGTTCTTAGTATAAATTTTATATTATTCTGTGTTCATGTATTGTTTTTTATAAAATATAACTCTAATTTTATATAAGAACCCAACATGACCCCTTTTTAATAGAAAAATTACATTTAAATTTTATTATACTCCATACAAAAATTAAATTATAAATAAATTAAAATTTTTATTTTTATAACAATATATATATATATATATATATATATATATATATATATATATATATATATATATATATATATATATATATTGTAATGATATTTTACATTACATATTTAAAAGTTTTAAAATTAACATAGAAAATTCTGAAGATAATCAAAAAGCTCATTGATATGTTAAATTCATTGGGATAAACAAATATTATTTGTCTAGCTGTCTATACAGGTAGCATTGGATACCGGTAGGACGCTCCCGCCATGAAAGTTAGTTCAGTCTGTTGAAACTAAGCTTCAATCTCATACGTGCAGTTCAGTTGAATGGAAGATCTAATCTCATACGATGGTGCAGTTGAAAAGAAGATACAGTTGAGTTCAGTTGAAAAGAAATCTCAGTCTCATACGGTAGTGCAGTTCAAAAGAACCTACAGCCAGTCCTAATGCAGCTCTAGTTCAGGGCATAGCTAGTCTCATATGGTCATCAGTTTTCATGAAGCCTAGGCTCAATCCGTTAATGAAGATACAGTTGTAAAGAAGATCCTGTCATATGCAGTTAATACGAAGCTGGCTTTATATCAGGTAATGCTTGTTTATCCATATGCCTGGATGTAGCTTATCCATGAGTTTTTACATTCTGACCACATTTTTAGAATCTACATTAAATTTCCAATAAGTAAGACCCATTATTGAAATGTTGTCATGTAAATTAGGAGCTAAACTAAGAGCCATATAGATGTGAACTATTGTTATCAGGGTTTTCTTAACTCCTTCAATATTTTCTTAATCAGCTATTTGTAGACTTAGCGGTTTGCCCCCACCTCAAAATTTGCTTTATTTAATAAGCTTTAAAATGGTATCCTGTTGTGTAAAAAAAAATTATTTAAGTCTATTTTTTTCTGATTTCTAAGTCAAAACCAATACATTTGCTGTAGCTTGACAAAGCCAATCTGAACACATTATTTAATTTCACGCGAATATGGTGATGTCCCATCCTTCCAACATTACACTTTGGAAAGAGTGAAAGATGACAGAAGAACATATTTGAAATAATCACAATTATTGTTATTATTTTAACACAATAAATACAGATCTTATATTTTTATACTTTGAGGATCTTGTTTTATTAAATTTCTATTTTTAATTCTATTCTATTTAATAAAATTAGACACTACAATTTCTGCTTATAAGTAACTGGGTTATTCATTATAAATTGTATTGAAAAAAGTCTCTCCTGCAAATATAAAGCGAAAAAAAAAATAGATTTAAATGAAAAGACTATTATACTACTCCTAAAAATAGAAATTTCATAAAACAAGACCCTGAAAGCATAAAAATATAACATCTGTATTTATTATGTTAACAACAATTGTGATTATTTCCAAAATGTTCTTCTGTCATATTTCACTCTTTCCAAGGTGTCCCCTAATCCTTAATCATAGAAAAAGTGTGTATACCTAATGTTGGAAGGATGGGACATCACCATTTTCGCGTGAAATTAAATAATGTGTTTGTAATGGCTTGTTCACATTAAAGAAAATGTATTGGTTTTGTCTTAGACATCAGAAAAAATAGACTTAAATAATTTTTGTTTTTAAAACAACAGGGTACCATTTTAAAGCTTATTAAATAAGGCAACTTTTGAGGCGGAGGCAAACCGCTAAGTCTACAAATAGCTGATTAAGAAAATATTGAAGTAGTTAAGAAAACCCTAATAACAATAGTTCACATCTATATGGCTCTTAGTGTAGCTCCTAATTTACATGACAACATTTCAATAATGGGCCTTTCTTATTGGAAATTTAATGTAGATTCTAAAAATGTGGTCGTCATTTATGGTACATAGACCAGAAATCCGAATTATGAAAACACTGTTTTCATAAGAAAACCCAATAGTTTTGAAAAGAGACAAAATTTTGAATAGCTCTGCTACATGTTGAGATAGGACGCTCATTTCTGCGTCCCTGAACTACAAATGAAGTGCAGAATAAACCCTTAAAATTATGACATCTCAATGTGGGACTCCCTGTATATGTATACAAATTTGAATCACCGTTATTTTTGTGATCTATAAGTTTCAAACAAATGTGTTGTGTCAGCACTTGTGCAGAATTGCCCTATTAGTTCGACCTCATAAGCGAGCTCTCTACCTTTTGAGGAAGCAAGAAATCAAGCTAAAAGTAATATTAAATTGTTATAGTTTGAATATGGATCTCCCCCCCCCCTATTACTTACAATTTCCAGAATTTACTTTAGCGCTTTAAATCAAAAATATATGTATATATTTTTATTTTCAAGCATTAAAGTAAATTCAGGAAATTAAAAGTATTCGCAGGGGAAGAGATCAATATTTAAACTATAACTATTTATTATTAAACACATACAATTTAAATAAGATCAATTCAACACACATTTACTGTATGTGGAAGGGTTCCACTAAACATAATTTAAGGAAATAACTCTAGCCTTTAAAAATATCGTTAGCCAACCAAATTAAATTTTTATACATTTTCTAAAGACTCTTTTACTAAATACCCTATTTTTTTCATTAAAAAAAACTACCTTGTATGTAATTTCTTTATATGTATTTTTTTTAGACTGGAGTGCAATATGTTATGAAATTTCATTAAATAATTTTTTTCTTTCAAACAAAAGTAAAGTCAAAGTAAATTCCGAAATTAAAAGTAATGAGGTGGAAGATATATTAATATTTAATCAATTAAATATTAAAAACATACATTTTAAATACGAACAATTCAAAACACACATTTATATAATTTGCTATTCCTTAGAAAAGTGTAATTTTGAAAAAAACAAGTATCCCTTGTTCGGTCTATATATGTATATATATATTTTTTTCTTCTATTGACTTCGCTCATGGGTTGAATTCGGCCTCCCTGACCATCCCTTGGCCAACCCAGCCTTTAATTAATTTAATAATGGGTACCTTGGTGCTAATGACTCTAGCAGTCGAAGCGGCAAGGGGAAAATCAGGCGGCCGGAGCATAGTACTGACCACACTATCTCCCTAGTGTGCCGTATGGTCAAGAATCAGATACCTCTATAGTATCTGCCCCTCAGGGCCCTCGTGGCCTGTTACGGGACTTATATATATATATATATATATATATATATATATATATATATATATAGTAGGCTTTGAAAGGTCTTAAGCCCGCCAATCGTTTTCTATAACTCTCAGTCTGGTTGTAAGGGAAGCTTCTAATTCTGTCGTTACCTAGCCACCATGAGAAACATCTCAGTCTGTCCCTAGTGAGTTGCCATGTAGAAAGTGCCTGAGTTGTTCGTTATGTTACCACTGTGGCAGGAATCAATTAGCCAGCCACCTGCTCTCTGATACTCTCGTCCTAATCAATCAAAGAATTACCTACAGGATAGCCTTACTCCTAATCAATGAGCTAGCCACGTGCTCTCCCTAATCAATGAGGCAGTCACCTATTGGCTAGCCTTAGTCCTAATGAATGAGCAAGCCGACTCATCTCTCCTAGCCCTTTCCCTAATCAATGCGGCAGCCACCTATTGGCTAGCCTTAATCCTAATCAATGAGCAAGCCGCCTCATCTCTGCTAGCCGTTTCCCTAATCAATGTGGCAGCCACCTATTGGCTAGCCTTAATCCTAATCAATGAGCAAGCCGCCTCATCTCTGCTAGCCGTTTCCCTAATCAATGTGGCAGCCACCTATTGGCTAGCCTTAATCCTAATCAATGAGCAAGCTGCCTCATCTCTGCTAGCCCTCTCCCTATTCCGGCCTTCTCGGACTAACATTCGATCGCCGCCTCACATGGACTCCTCACGTTGTGGATCTGAAGCGGAAAAGCCTAGTGCGGATGAAGCTGCTACATTTCCTCTCCAAAACCCCTTGGGGATCAAATCGGAAATTCCTCCTGAGAGTATATTTGGCCACGGTCTGTTCTAAGATTGACTATGCCAGTTTTATTTATGGTTCAGCCAAGAAGCCCGTCCTCTGTCTTCTTGACGCAGTTCACTTTTCTGAAATACGTCTTGCCACACGAGCCTTCTGGTCAACACCAACTTTATGCCTCTGTGCTGAGTCTGGTATTCCACCTCGAATAGTATCGCAGAGAGGAGGGTATACTACACCGATGGTTCCAAGATAGAATCTTCAACTGCCTGCGTGGTGATCGATTCTGACATAGTTTTTATGTTTAAACTCTCTCCCCAATGTAATACCTTCACTGCTGAACTATTTGCAATTGCCACGGCCTTGCAACTAGCTCAGGAAGCCCCAGAGAAGAATATCATTGTATGCACCGACTCAAGAAGTGCTCTCGAAAAGGTTGAAGATATTTTTACTGAAAACTCCCTTGTTTTAAAAATCCTTCAGTATAGCAGAACTCTCAGAGACAGTGGAAAAGCTGTCCATCTAATGTGGATTCCCGGACATCGTGGGATTCCTGGCAATGAGAAAGCCGATCAAGCTGCACGGGCTGCGCACAGTTTGAGCGACATTACCAGGGTTCCTTTATCTGGCAGGGAGCTAGTAGCACCAGCAATATGCAAGATCGAAGAAGGATGGAGAAACACGTGGTTGGATTGCGGAGAACAAAAACTTAAGCAAGTCAAGCATGACTTGAGTGCCTGGTCCTCCTCAAACAGAATATCAAGAAGAGAGGAGGTTGTCCTAGCTCGGCTCAGACTCGGCCATTCCAGACTGACTATGGTTACTTGATGTCTAGAGGAATCCCACCTGTCTGTGGAAGATGCAATCAGCTGATCTCTATGAAACATATTTTCGAGGACTGCTCTCGTTATAGGTTGATGCTCCAACATCTGGGAATACCAAGGAACTTGACAGAAGCTCTGCGGGACGATGGCGAAGCGGCTGACCTCGTTGTTGAATTCTTAAAAAAGGCGCAACTATATCTCATGATATAAAATAATAATTTAATAATAAATAAATATATGTATGTATGCATATGTGTATGAACGTGGGCGTATGTGTATATACGTGTGCTAGTTTAGTTTAGAATTGGTATTACTATAGTAGTAGCCACCTGCTCTCTTCTAGCCCTTTCCCTAATCAATGAGACAGCCACCTGCTCTCTTCTAGCCCTTTCCCTAATCAATGAGACAGCCACCTGCCCTCTTCTAGCCCGCACCCCAATCAATGAGGCAGCTTCCTATTGGCTAGTCTTAGTCCTAATCAATGACAGTCTCTCCCCAGTTTGAGGCAAACCTGACTGATGAAATTGCTAGATTCTCATTTTCATGAAATTTAAAATTTGCGTTTAGTAGCTGCCTGCCAGCCTTTGTAACTACCAACATGTGAGATTTTAGTGACTAATATTTGGCTCTGTCATTACTGCCAGTATTCATATAATGTTTTCCAATATTTTGTTTTCATTCAAAAGTATCCTCCATTCGATGCCAGAGTCTAGAGGATTGGAGGCATCGAGGCCCTCCAACAAGAAGCTCATTACCTATAGTCAATGAGTTGCCTTTAATTGTCTCTCCTTCCTATTGTAATGCCAAATTATTCACATTAAATTCGTATTGATGACGGATAAATTAAATCAATTTATTAATACCAGCAGCACAATGAGTCTTGCAGAAGTATGGAAGAATCTAGCAACACAACATAAAGAAATTGCTCTTTTATGGGTTCCTTCACATGTGGGGATTGAACTCAATGAGAAAGTGGACAAAGAAGCAAACGATGCTAGAACAGCACAAATTAATAATATAAAAATAGAAAAGTGTGCGGCTTGATTTTAAAAAGCATATAAAAAAACAGGTTATGAAATTGTGGCAAAATGAGTGGTTAAACACGGAAACCAAACTAAAAAACATAAAAGGGACAGTAAATGTTTGGAAAACCTCTGAAAGTTTGAACAGAAGAGAAGTGGTATTGGCAAGAATACGGATTGGCCATACCAAAATAACACATACCTACTATCTGAAAGGACTTTACCCTCCCACCTGTAAACTCTGCCATGAAGAATTAACTGTTCAGCATTTTCTGACACAATGCAAGGGATACAACCAAAAAAGGCGACAGAATAACATCTCAGGCAGTATGAATGAAATCTTATCAGATGAAGAAAGGACAGCACAAAAAGTACTAAAATTTATTAAAAACATCGGCCTATACCATGAAATATAAAACTAGATAACTGCCAATGACTCACATGGATAGAGGCAGTATATATCAAACAAATCAATAAATGAGTCCAAGACTGAACAGGCAGGTCCATTGGAGTACGAACTTTGCTGCAGCTCAAGTATCCAGTGATGAGTAGATATCTTTGAATTTGTGAAAGAGAATCTACTGATTCCTGGGTGAATATTCTCACTTACACAAGAAAAGAGGATAGGCATGATGTTAAAAAGTACATGTATTATTTATACAAAGACAAGAATTATTAATTTAATTATTTATTTGAAAAATAACTATTGGTTCACATACAGTCTATTACAAGTGACAGATCTGAATTTAAATAACATAAAACCTGAAGTACATTATCATAGATTGCTTTATTAAAGTTTATTATACATATATTTCACAAATGTAGCATTGGATATGTCAGGTTTAGAATAACTAAAGTATCATCATGGCATGGTCTAGGAGCAAGTATGGAACAGCTTGATACTGCAGAAGAAGGTTATAAGTTGTGGCACAAAAGGCAAAACACATTCTTATCATGTATGCTGTTCAATCTGTTACCACTATTATTTTATGAGACACATTAGCTTTCATTGTTTCTTTACTCATTTTTTTTGTTTGAACAACCAATGAGTGAGGTTATCTATTTCATCCCTCGTATTATTTTCTTGTAAAATTTTCAAATTTCTCTTCTGTTATATTTAAATTTACATTTATAATAGGTATTTAAATTTATAACAGGTATTTCCAGAATTCTTCCTTGAGTGTGCTTTAATTATGATGATCTTCTAAGGAAGAAATTCCTTATGCTCTCTATATCATCTAATATCCTTTCATTTAGTTGGCGCATAATATCTAAAAAAATAAAAAATAAATAAATTGTTAAATAATCATTTTTCTCAGTAGTATTACTAGATAGGCGTGAGTACTAAAGGCAGTAGAAGTGTATCAGTTTAAAGGCTGTTCCTAACCATAGCACGTTCATAGAGAGGGAAAAGCTAATCGCGCAGGTGTGAACGTTTGAGGGAAATTCCCCTTTCACTATCCCTTCTGGTCGGCAATTTAATGAACTACACTTTGTATGAAGCACTATAAAAACTGATTGTGTCTCGTTTAGGATCAGGGAAGGCTTTGAGAAGTTAGGCATGGGAGATAGTGTTTAATGTTTATCAATACTTAGCCAAAACTAAGGCAGAAAACAATTTAAACGATAGCTTGTTCAAATAGATAGTGATGTTACAGGAAAAAGGGCATGGCTTATATTCAAGATAAAATTCCCTCTGTTATAACCTTAATACTAGGAGCCTGTCACTCCTTTGTTTACTACACTAAACCCCTATGTTCTTTTGACTATTTCTATATGAAATGTAATTTTTTTTATATATTTTAGGATGTAAATAAATGATTTTTAAATTCGTCTCCTTAACCTTCTTATTAGCATATGCCTTCTTATTAGTATTTTAATAAAAGGAATATGAAGTTAAATGTAAATAATTCCGATTGAATGAGTTAGGTTATAGAGCTTTGCAAATGGCTGTACAGAAGAGAGAGTGAAAGGGAAATTTCCGTCAGACGTTCGCGCATGTACAATTGAACTATTCAGTCTATCTGAACAGCCTAGAGCTTCCCCATAGATTGTTTCCAACATTTTATCTTGTAGAAATAAATTTTTGGTTCTTATGAATTAGTTCCACCACATCTATTTAGAGATTAGGATCATCAGGGCAGGCGCATAAGTCAACTGAATTTTTGCCAATATGGCCACGGAAAGGTTATTAATGTTGATTATCAACGAGTTTGCTTGACTAGAGTTTCGATATAACCTTAAGCGAGCGGAAACGCGTAGAGCTTCTGTTAATGGCATAATTGCTATAAGTTTCCGCTCGCTCAAGGTTATATCAAATCTCTAGTCAATCCAACTTGTTCATAATATAGATCGCTGGGTTTTCGGTGGAAAATAGGCCTATATATATAATTTAACATGGCTTCAAAACGGTCTCTTTTTTTCTTGCTATTATCTTGTCGCCATATGAAACATAACGGCCATATTGACCAAAATTCTAATGAGTTTTGCGCCTGCGCTGATAACCCATTAAACCAGCCATTCCGTCACCACTCGTCCATTATCAACTGGGCAACCATCCATTTGAGACCAGAGTGAGTTGTTATTTGGTAGAAGGGCTTGTTTAATAAACATCATGCAGTGTGAGAAGGATGAGACATCACCATCATCGTGTAAAATTAAAGAATTTGTTCAAAATGGCTAGTACACTAAAGCACATTTATTGGTTTTGACTTTGAAACATGGGCGTATATAGGGGGGGGGGGCTGCAGCCCCTCCCAAAATTTTGATTTGATGGTAAAAACTTGTCGTAAAACCCTTAAAAATAAATTAAATAAGATCACTTAGTTCATAAAAAATACATTATTTTACGTGTAATAGCGTTTTAGTTGCCTAAAACTATTCCAAGCTCTAAATGTTTAGTATTCCATACCCCGGAAATGGTCTCACCCCCCCCCCCCCCCCCCCGAAATTTTCGCAGCCCCTCCCGAAATTATTTTCTATATACACCCATGCTTAGAAATCAGAAAAAAATAGATTGAAATGGGTTTTTTTCTACAACTACGAGGTACCATTTTGCAGCTTATTAAATAATGCAACTTTTGAGGCGGAGGCAAACCTCTAGTCTAAAAATAGCCGGTTAAGAAATTATTGAATAATTTAATAAAAAAATAATTTTAAACATTCTCACCTATATGGCTTTTAATATAGCTCTTAATTTACATGGTAATAGGTCATTAACCAGTGTATCTTATTGGAAATTTAATGTAGATTCTAAAAATGTGGTTTTTATTTACGATACATTGATCACAAATTCCGAAAACTCAGTTTTCTTTAAAAAAGCCAAAGGTTTAAGTAGCTCCTCTACATTTTCAGATAGAACGCTCATTTTTGTGACCCTGAACTACAAATAATACACAATAAACCCCTAAAGTTATGACATCTCAATGCGGGATACCATATATATATATATATATATATATATATATATATATATATATTATTTTTTATCCTAGTAGGCATGGGGTCATTAAAGCAGTCTTCCCTTTTTTTATACTACTTTATTTATTGGGCCCGACATGTTTCGTGCGTCTTTTCTTCGCACCTCTTCAGGGGCACTTCTACAACAAAATATCATTTTTTTGAACACCACAGAAACCTTTTTTCTATTATATTAAAACTAAATAATTGTATATATATATATATATATATATATATATAGGCACTTTTTTGTGCATCTGTCGTCGTTTTTCACCACGAAAAATTTATGAAACAAAAAAAAAAAAGTAACTTCAAGGGAAGCACTTCTATTCTGTGAACTCATTCCAACATGTCAAATTAGTATTTCTAAAAATTATAAGAATGTTATTTAATCCATTATTGTTGTATGTATATATAAGTATTACTTAAGGCTGGCTTACAACTTCCTTGCTGTAGTAATGCAGGAACCTGGAGTGTGAAACGTGCCTTTCTGTTTCCGCCGTCACCCGGCAATCTCAATGGAAAATATCTCCCCACTCTCTCTAAAACTGTCTCTGAAATTTTTACAATCATAAGCATTCTATATATATGTATATATATATATATATATATATATATATATATATATATATATATATTTCTGTTCGCGCTCTAGCTCAGTGAATAATGGCCCGATTTTGATAACATTTGGTACAAAAATCTTTTGTTTAATTTGAAAGGCCAAGTTCGTTAACCAGCAAAATCTGTCCACCTGAACATGGTTTTTTGTGCGAAATAATCGTTACGCTTACTTCATATGCTTCCAAGTACTCGTTTTATAGTTTTATATATATATATATATATATATATATATATATATATATATATATATATATATATTGGAAGGGTGTATTCAACCAAGGGAGGGAAGGAGTTTCTTAAATCAATCTAAATATACTGTTTAAATTTGATTTTATAGGTTTCTTGAAAAAAAAAAAGAAAAAAAATTGTTAGAAATATAGCGTTCCAAGAGAGAGATTCGAAGACGTCTTTTGAATATTTTGAACTGCCTTTATGCTGTTGGTGTCGTTTCTTTTTTTGTTTTAAATTGCATTTATTTCTAGAATTAGTATTATAGTAGAACACAACAAAATGTGAAAATTTTTGATATCAATGCATTGAACAGTGAGATAAGTATCTCTAGAAGTGGATGCTGAGGCCTGGCCGACCCTGACAGGTAAGGCCATAAAATCATTTCAAGATAGGTCGAACCAAAATAATAACTGTTTCTATTTTAATCTTTCTAAATGAGACGAGGGATAAGAACGGAACCGCGCAAAGATGACGCAGTTCCTGCGAGTCGGACTACTATTTCTGCTCATCTCGCCGCAGAAATAATTCTACGCGGAACGACTTTATTTGTGTTCCCATTCTCTCTAATCCTATTTACAATATTATAAAAGTGTCAGAATACAATGAAAAATAAACGTCTTTCTTTAGCCAATCTTCCGTACCTGTATGTTTGTTCTCCGCTGGCTGATTCTCACGGATACGATCTTCTTGGATGCCTCCAGTCGGACTAGCGATCAATCGGGGTACTTCGGGTTGTACAAGCGAATCTATGATGGCTGGAATTTCCTTTGCTCTGCCAACAGTTTTAATCACGGCTCCAAATGTTTCGCCGACCAGCTCCTTCGCAACCTCCTGAAGGATTTCGTCTGCTGTCGTTTCATCGGGACTCAAATCAGTCAATTCCGTTACTTTATTCTGTTCAGTCACCTCCAAAACCGCGGATCCTTCCTCTATGTCCAATTCTTCCAGAGGATATGCGCAGGATACTGTTAGGATCATGAGGAAAACCACTTTAGAACTTCCGCCGGACGCCATGTCACTGCAGACTGCCTTGTGCCAAAACAAACTCCCTTGGTATATAGCTTAACTAAATTACCTTGTTGGCGGAACTAATCTTCTTCTAAACTGTGTAATTCATTTTCTTCAATTGTCCTCCTCAAATTATCTTTTCAAGAAGTAACTAGTTTTGTAGATTTCCAGGGCCCATTCTTAACAATTATCTTATGAAAATAAACCTTCACCGTCCAGCCATGTCCAAATGCGAATTATCTTATATAAAAAGCAATAATGTCATTAAAAATATTTCTCAAGGTGCTTCCAGTGTTTCTCTATTTCTTCCTTCTATATTACGTTTTCTTAAACTTCCAGAAGTCGTCCATCTTATACGTACAAGACAGGTAGAGGATCACCTTTAAAAAAAAAAAAAGTTTTTATGTTTGTATTTATTGCCATGAACTACAGTATTAAGCAGGGTACAAGGTAAAGACAAATAATTTGAAGAAAATAATTTAAAAAATGTATTTTTTAACATTTATTTGCTACAAAATATATTACATTTGATATAATGTGGGCTTAATCCTGGAATGCTACACTTATTTTTACTACGTATCTGCTACACTGGGGTACATGTGTACCCCAAATAAAAGGTTGATTTTTAGAGCGTTAATTTTTTTTTAACTTTATTTCAAAGTAATATAAAACACTCTTAAGCCAAGCATTAAAAATATGAAAAAAAATCCTAATGAGAATAAAATAATTACTGAATACAAGAAGCACACACTTTTTCTTGATGTTCCAAACAAATGACGTTTTTACATAGAACACATTTAACCCTAGATTTTCTGTCTCGAGACCTAGGGCAGAAATTTCACCGTCCTGATTTGAATTCTAGACGTCCTTTGGCTTTTACCACTGACAAAGTAAGGGTGATGATTTGACGGAGTTCTCGTCTTAAATTTTGGTTTTCCAATCGCCTTACATCTGAGTTCTAATCAGATCTAGGGCCAAAGATTAGGAAAGATTACTATAAAGAGGACTATTTTTAGGAAAGATCTTCGGTTTGTAAATATTTCTTCGTCAGCTGCAGCACTCCTTCGTAACAGTCACATAGAATTGTATCCTGTAATGTTTAATTATAAAATAAACAGAATTCAATTTACTGAAAATGACGGCCACAAATTCTAAATATACACTGTGTTGGTTGAAAAAATAAGTAATTTCAAGTTTATAAAAAATATATTTATAATTTTATTGTTTAAAATAAGTATTAATAAATGTAACGTTGTACTTGCCAAAATAAAGAATCTTAGTCCTGGAAAATTTTACACCAATTGTGCTCCACTGGGATACACATAATTAAAATCAGGAAAAAGGCAGTTAACAAAAAAAAACGAAATCAAATACCTAGATAAAATATTTTTTTTATAAATTTTATAATAAACAAGACGGCTGAAATTGAATTAAATCTACTTTTACCCTAAAACTGTAATTTTTAAGCAGCTGATGTGCACCATCGAGAGCCTGCGGAAGATTCTCGGTGGTGTAGGCTGTATTTCTTTTTTTTTTTTTTTTTTTTTTTTTTTTTTTTTTTTTTTTTTTTTTTTTTTTTATTCGGCGCATCGACATCTGGGCCATAAGCGTCTTGTAGGTTGTTATTATATTTCACTTTAAGAGCTCCTGAAGAGGCGTCATTGGAACACGAAACATGTAGATAATAAAGGAGTAGTCTAGAAACTGAGTGTTTTTCTTTGAATTTGACCTTCCCCCCCCCCCCCCCACCCCCATTCTGTCTTGTCAAAACACCCATTCTGTCTTGTCAAAACATGTAACTACTGTGAATGACAGAACTTCAACGTTATCTGTCGACCGGAAGGAACACTTAATAGAGGCACTGGGGCACAGGTGTACCCCAAGTTCCAAATTCCATGGTTATGAAACATCTCCAATTTGACTAACGTCAAGAAAAAAGTAAAAATTAATTTTAATAAAACGACTAAAAGGTTAAAAGTAAAGGAATAAAAATGACTAAAATCAATTTGATCAGAAAATTAAAAATTGACAGCTATTTAAAATTTGTAAAAATTAAATCAACATAAATTTAATTTTGTCGGTGGAAGGACAATGTCCATTTCCACATTGAGAGCATTTCTGCTGCAGCATGCAGTGCACAACAATGCATCCCATGAAGATTATACTCAAATTATATTAAAAAAAAGAGATATAATGAAAAAATAGTTAATTTTAATTACCTTCTTGGGCCGCGGTGCACATGAGGGGTAATTTGATTGAGACCAACTGTCAAGGTCACATTTGCTGGTTTATTTTTTACTAACTCAGAAAGCAGCGTCCAGGTAGTTGGAAAAGTCGGTTGGACGGAGGAACGAGCCATGGGCGTATATAAGGGGGGGGGGGGCTGAGGGGGCTGCACCACACAAACACATGAAATATAAGAAATTTAATTTATCAAAAAGGATTTAATAATTACAATAATATAGGTAGTGTTATTATCAACTCACACTAAAGGAAAATATACTATTCCGCAAAGATGTGGAGCATCAACAATATAAGTAAATAAATGTCGTGTAAAGGAAGTTGAACTACTTTTTGGCGTATCTTATTAGAGAGGAAGTTGACTCCAGAGAGAAAAGAAACCCAGGACTTAAGTGTGAACGTGTTACCGCATTACATACAAATTTCCATAAGTAACTAATAATTATTATTATTTTTTTTTTTAATTTTTCAAGACACTAATTAATACAATATGTTTGTTATAACAATTTTTCTTGTCCACTTACTTTTTAGAATGGCATACTTTTCTTGTAATGTACCTCTTTGGAAGTAATTGAAACAGTGAGGAGGTTATATATTGAAACATCAGGAGTCAGTGAAGTGTTTTGTATGTATTGCGTTGGGGATTTGTTTGTTGTTATAAATTATGTCTGGCCCAAATCCACATGCTGATCGAGACTTAGATCTTTCTAATTCTGGGCGTGGAGTTTGGCTCGTCAAGGTAATTGTAACATTGTGTAATCGTTTTTTTTCTCTCTTTAAAATAGGAGAAAATAATTTCAGAAAACAAAAGAATTTGATTTATTGTGATTTTATATTCCCTCATATTCAGGATAAAAAATTAATCTTGTGTGCTTCGTAATTCCATTTATTTAGATGTTTTAAACAAATAACTTGATTTTTGTTGTTGATGGAAGTCAAACATTGTTAAATATAACATCTAGAACTTGGTGATTAAGTTGACTATAACATTTGTGGAAGTTAATAACAAGATGTTTGTTTACTCAAATTTCACTACCTAATGTTGATTTGACATTAATATTGTTAAATATTGATTGTATTCATCCCAAACTGTTAGTCATTATCCTTAATTCCAATATATAATGACCATCTTGAGTTTTAAATAGGGCTCCATTTTTTTATTGTGTCCTGAATAGAACCTTTTAAATGATAAGGCAATGTGAGTGTGTTCTCTTCTAAGCAGGGTGTTGAAAATGTTTACTTTTTAGCGCGGTTCCTCCCTCCCTTCATAGAGAGGAACCCCGCTTATAAGGTTGATCTCATGAAACAATCCGGAAGTGCCGACTAGAAAATTTTGCGTTTCAGAACCCCTAGAGACCGAAAATGAGGGTGGTTCAAATTTGTATATATATATATATATATATATATATATATATATATATATATATATATATATATATATATATTTATATTTGTCTGTTCCCGGCATAGCTCAGAGAATAATGGTCCAATTATGATGAAATTTGTTACAAAAATCTTTCGTTTAATTTGAAAGGTCAAGTTCGTTAAACAGCAGAATCCCCCCACTGGAAGATGGCGTTTGGGGCGAAATTCGCGCAAAAAAAATTGTAACGCTTACGTTTTTGAGTTCATAAGCTTGTAAGTACTCTTTTTATAGGCTTCTTGGGAAAACAAATGAAACCATTTTCAAGGCGATAGCTTTAACCGTTTTCGAGAAAATTGGAAAAATAGTTTTTGAATACAGTTTTTGGTTTGGGTACTTAGAATCATGGGATTCAGTTGAAACATTTTCTGCATGTTCTACTTTCATTAAAACTAATATGTTGAAATTTTTGCTACGTTTGGAGTTAAGGAAGGGTTAGAATAAAATATTTGATTAACAGACATAAAAAGTTTTGGTAACTTTGTATACTTTCCTTAATATCTCGAAAAAGGTTAAGAATTGTGGTAAACGAAAGATTACCTTTAGAAAGCTTACTAAATGCTCTACAAAAAAGATTCTGATGAAAGTTTTGATTAGGCGATGCCAATCGGAGAAATAAGTGCTTAAAACTTTAAAGTAATTGATTTCGCTTATTCAAACTGTTCTTTTTGTCTTTGATTTTGGTACTTAGAATTATGGGATTCAGTTGAAACATTTTCTGCATGTTTGAATTTCATCAACACTAATATGTTGAAATTTTGGTTACGTTTGGAGTAAAGGAAGGGTTAGAATAAAATATTTTATTAACAGACAAGAAAAGTTTTGGTAACTTTGTATACTTTCATTAGTATCTCGAAAACCGTTCGGAAGCGGAAGGTTACCATTCGAAAGCCTACTAAATGCTCTACAAAAACGGTTCTGAAGAAAGTTTTAATTAGGCGATGTCAATCGGAGAAATAAGTGCTTAAAACTTTAAAGTAATTGATTTCGTTTATTCGAATGGTTCTTTTTGTCTGTTTTTATTCCTTGTTATTTCTTAATTGCTTATAGTTGGATAATGTATTTTACAATAAAACTGGTTTAGTAAAATAACAAAACAATTTATTGTTAGAAATATAGATTTCCTAGATTCCAAGACCTTGTAACTAGCGGGACCCTTTCTAGTGTTGACCGACCCTTCCAGGTAAGATCGTAAATCCAGACCTTTCAAGACTGGTGGAACCAAAATAATAACTGCTTCTATTTTAATCTTCAGGCGATTCGCCAAAGTTGCGAAGCCTTATCAATAAATAAATATTTTAATCATTCTAAATTAGACTAGGGATAAGAACGGAACCGCGCTAAGATGATGCAGTTCCTGCGAGTCGGACTTTTTTTTGTTTATGTCCTCAATATTTTTACTATACAAAAATAGTGATGCCTTTGAAATTGTATGGCACATTACAATCATCTGAATTTAACTGATCCGTTTGTGATCATTCTGAAGGAATTTAAAAATGTCTGACTTCATTCAATAAGTGTTATGGGAGAATTCTTTCTCTATCCAACTAACCACTGATGGCGAATTCCATCATGGAAAAAAAAATGTTGTCGTATACCAGTGGTGTAGCGTTTATTTAGTGCAGTACGTGTTTGTTTTTAAAGCCTTGGCTTGGGTGTGTGAGCTTACTATGAAGAAGACGTTAACTATTTTCAATACCGAAGACGGCGAAGAGCACAGAGAGAGCATTGGGTTCACCCTTATTTTAGCGATAATGTGAACTCTAGACTATTTGTAGCAGCTAGAGAGCTGTATCAGTCGCATAGACTAACAAAACACCACATGACCTTGTACAACTTAAGTGTGTAACCACAAGCCCACAGTTGTATATGAATGGTTTCAGACTGGTTTGAGATCATCAAAAAACCAGTCGTGTTGTGTGGGCCTCCCCATTCCAATATATTGCCGAGGCCACGAAACAGTTGCGTGTGCAACTGTTTTGAAACAGAAGTTGCACAACAGTCGCACCGTGTGCGCTTTCCCTTAGGCTTATTTGTATAATAATATTAAATCATTAGTTTCGGGTTTATTACAAGTTTTGTTGATTTGTATCCAAAATCTTGTACAAGGGATTCATTAATATTTTGTCCTCTTCTTTAACTTTAATTTTTTTTTCATCTGTCATTAGCTTTTCTTGATATAGTGAGTTTTGTTGTGGCACAAGAAACATTTCTATGACATTCTATAAGTAGATAATCATTAAGTTAAGTAAAGTTTGGTCATTAACTTGAATCAACTTAATATCCAAACTCCAACTATCTACATCTTAAAAATCTTTGCTTAGTAAAAAAATGTAACATTTTTTAATTAAAAAATACAGTTTTATTCAACTTTATGAGCAAACCTTGAATGTCTCTATCCTCGTAATCTCCTTTTTCAACAATATCTTTGAAGCTAACAAAACATTTTACCATTATTTATTATTTATTTATTTGAGGCAGAACGCAGGCGATTGGCTCCATGAAATGTTTTACATACAAAATAATACATTTTACTATTAAGGAAATAGTAATGGCATAAACCACCCTAATGATGTACATATTTTGCTTAAGAATTTAGTAAATTTTCAATGCCTTTTGTTATGGGAATGCTTAATTCTAAGTATTATAGCGAAAAAAAAGAAGAAACGACACAAAATTGTGGCCTTCATGATATGGAGGCCAACCTCAATTGCTTCATTCTATTGTAATTTATGAGAAAAGACATTTTCCAGTTTTTGTTGGCCCTCAGGCTTTCTGAAGTCCAACAAATTTATATTCAAGCTTCCATGAATAATTAAATTAAGAATGGTTCTGTTTTGTATACCACTATTGTTGATGAGAATAAATATAACTAATGTTTTTCAGGTCCCCAAATATATTTCGAGCAGATGGGAGAAGGCGCCAGGAAACATCGAAGTTGGAAAACTGAAGATATCGAAAGTATCTGGGCAGAAAGCACAGGTTTCGTTGACATTGTCTGAGTCATTAATGTGTTTAGGTGAGGAAAGTATACCCAAGGACCACAGGCTTGATGTTTCTGTCGTCACAAGGCAGACGATGGGCGTATTTTCACATTATGTTCGTAAGTATCTACCCTACTTATTTATTTATACCCTAAAATCTACCCTAAAATTTATTTTTTAGCACAAATATGCTTTAGCAATGACTAAACTGATATAAACCATCACAAAAAAGTGTCTGCTGGCGTTTGCACATGTGCGGTGGCCTCTATGAAAAAAAAGACTGTATGTTATACACCACATTACACAGGTTTGTCGAGTGGACCTAAAGCATATTTATGTTCCAGAATTTGAGCTGAAGGCTATAAAAGATTTTTTATTATTTTCCTGTTATACTCTCCCCTATTTTTATTATTTATTTTGTGATTTTTTCTTTGAACTATTTACTATAATTTTATATTCTTATCTTCTGCATAGTTGGGGGCCTTCGCTTTTCTTTAAAATTTACTTTTTAGTTATACTAGAGGTTGTTCTTCTAAAAGCATTTGTAGTGAATAGAGATCTCTCCAGCACTTTCCTACAGAAATAAGAGTATCCCTTAATTCTTCTACTTCAATGTGATTTAGAATACTAATAGAGGCTGTTGTACTAACTTCACTGGACTTTATTACCAGTTAATTTTATAAATTGTAACTTAAACCTTATCCTACGGATTTACTAATAGAACATATATATATGCTTTGCTGTGGTGACTATAATCTCTAAGGTGGGCTTTGATCTCCCTACCCTATCCTGCAGGGAGGTCACTAGGGATGGGCGATAGTTGATAGTTACTATCGATAGAGTTATTACTTTTTTTTAGAATTGAAGTTCTCAGCATCTGGAGGGCTCTGGTATTAAATACTGACACGTCTGGTGAATTAAATACTGAAAAGGAACCGTCTGGTGTAAACAACCAACTACATAATGTAGCCAGAAAATAACTTTGTGTTCCAGGCTCGTCTGCAGCCTCAGAACTTGAATTTTCAGCCGCTGAAAAAGTAATTTCTGAGCAACGGACCAGACTGAGCCAAAGAAAAGCGGAAATGTTGTTTTTCATTTCTGGTAATATGTGCCTCAAGGAGCACAACTATAACAGTTTGAAATATTTGAACTTTTTTCTGCCTCTTGATATTTTTATCTTTGTAAATGCTTTTTATAAATTTAGATAAATTCGTTTTTCGTTATAAACCTTTGTGTAATCTTATAAATATACCTAATCCTGCAAGCAATAGATTATTCAACTCAATAACATTAAATTCTTCATTGGACAGATATGTAAGGAATAGGGGAAGACACTATCGAATAACAATCGATAGTATCAATATTTTTTAACCGATAGTATCGGCCTATCGATAGTGCTGAACTATCGACTATCGCCCATCCCTAGTGGTCACCCTCAGGTCTGGACAACTAATTTTTGCTTATTTTATGGAAAACTATTTTCCCAATGAAATAGCTCAGGTTTTTTTTTTTGTTACAGCTACTCCAAATGCCGATGCTATAGTTCCAGAGTCTGAAAAAATAAGCTTGGAAGGAAAAATAGTCCAGAAACTGGAATGCAGACCCTACGGTAAACACATATACTTTTTAACCCTTTCTAAGCCGAGCAATGGGGACTAGAATTTATGCGGAGGGCTGACCCTCCCAGGGAGCAGACTTTCCCCGAAGGCCAACCAACCCTTGGCTCCCGCTTTCTTACGTTTACCTCTTAATTCAGAGAGTACCCCTTCCCTTTTTTTAGGCTGACATAGAGACAGTAGATTGTTTTTCATACATGATTCAAGAAATTTAGAAATTCCTACTTCATTATTTGCATAAATGAAATATATTTATTTATTTAAATTTTAACGTCCATTATTATTATTAACTAAGAATTTTGGGACGGGTTATCTTTAGGTTACCACCCTTTTCTAGCCAGGATAGGGCTGATGACTTCTTTTTTTCTAAAGAAAAGCTACCACCCCATAGTGGGAATCGAACCAACGACCTTTGGCACGGAGTGTTAAATTGAAATATAAATTAACAATTTGTTTGTGTCCCGATTGTAAATGGCAAAACTTCTGGAGCGTGTAGGGGACCAAAAAACTAAGACAAAAAGTCCTTTAGAGATTTGCTCGTTTTTACTTCATTTTGAAGAAAACCGCAAAAAAAAAAAAAAAAAAAAAAAATGAAACGAGTTTTCATTTTTGAACTTACTTATTTAGATTTTCAATGGAAAAAAGTTGTCATTGCGAATTGTTTCAAGAAACCAATTACTAAAATTCAATCTCTTAATGCTGATGTAGTTTTCGTGTACGGTTTCTCCAACGGTAATGCTTTAAAAGCGATGCGAGTGCTTGAGCGCCAAGTCACAAATAGGAGAGTCTTTTTGTTAACTTTAGAGTTTGAGTGACTGGATCATTCCTACTTCATAATGTATGTGACCGATTCCCGGCAGCATTAAGAGCAGAACGTCGGTGAAGAAATAGAGCCCAACGCCTGCATTAGGAATATCACAGCAGGCAATACGACGAACTCTGAAAGGTGATAATCGCCACACGAATTTATTGCTTCAAAGTTATGCGAAGATATTGCATTTTAGTAATTGTTTTTTTCTTATGTGGAACCTTGAAGGAGGAAGTTTATTCCTTATCAATCGACTTAATTAGCAATTAAGAGACTGAATCATCAGACAGCACCAATTATCAGAACAGTGTTTAGCAAGTCAGTGCAAGATGTATGCTCGGGTTTCTACAAAAGGGCAACATTTAATAACTAATACTAAATAAATGATAACATAAAATAATGTAAATAAATAAAATGACCCAGTCTCATAATTTTGGGGCATAATTTTATTTATAAATAAAAATACAAATTTATTCGTACTTCATATATTTGTGAATACGAATATAAATAAATTTGTATTCATAAGTGTGAATATGAATTTATTTTTATTCGCATATATTAAATATAAAAATACAAATACAATTTTATTAGCAAATTTTTCTGTGAATAAAAATAAATTCACAGACAAAATTGTAAATAATCACATAAAATGTGAATATTTACAAAAAATCAAGTGATTACAAAAAAAATCACATTAAAATATACGAATAAAAATTTATTCACATTATAATTTGTGAATAAAAATTTATTCACAATAAAATTCACAAATAAATTATGAATTTATTCGTATTAAGATGATATTACAGTGAAACCTCTCTATAGTGGACACCTCTGGGAGAACCAAACTTGTCCACTATAGAGAGGTGTCCGCTATACAGAGAGGTTGGTCGAAATGGATACGTACCGAATTTGTTTATTTAATTCATGTTTTAATTAACCATTTAAAAATTATCCATAACAAGTTTTTTTAAAGTATATAGAAAGAAGTTCAATAAGTATAAACTTAAAAAAAGTTTTTATTCTAAGCATAAAGAAGATTTCTTTATAACAAATAATCTGAACTGTTACGTTTTTGTTTCAGCTGATAATTGTTATATGAAGTTAAAACTTGAATCAATAAGAAAAGCTTCTCAGCCAACTAGACAAATGAAACAGCTCGACAGAATTGTACAGAACTTCAAACCAGTATCAGATCACAAAAACAATGTAAGTTTTAGTTTTCATAAAGTAATTTACATAAAAAAAAAAGGGTAAAAGAAGAAGAAAAAAGTCATTTATCTTACTAAGAGAATCCCGGGATGTTTGAAGTAAAGCATCCTCATTAATCTAGCCTGTAATGTAAGTTCCGGCCTAAGCATACTGTGTGTATATTACAGGAGGTCTTAGAGCTGATTTTTACCCTCACATAACTTTCAACCAGATAAAGATAAAGTTATGAAATTTTACACAGGTATTATACTACTAGACGTGAGTAAAACAGTGTACGCTTTATTTTACTAAATTATGTGCAATGGAAATAAATATTTACTTTGTGATATTTTTAGAAATTTTGAATTGTGCTACCATTGTTCAATATTTGTAGGCTGCTACGTAATTCCATAGTCATTCTAAAATGTTTAGTATCAACGTTTCTTAATTTTTAAAATTAATGTAACTATCCTCTTTTAACATACTATATACATTTTATACAGTTCTTTTAATTTTTTTAAATGTATTTAAAATTCTAAGTTTATAGATTTCACAGTAATCTGTGTAAGATTAAAAATAATTAAGGTAAGCTAAAGGTTAAGGCTTTTTCATTTTAAGTAAAATATTTTATTTTTAATGGGCAAGAAATTTGCATTTTGAGCTATGAAAAGGTCATTAAATTGGCTTTCAAAAGTAATAAAGGCCCAGATTGAATATAAAAAGTTGTGGTTAAAAGAGAATTAGATGTCAAATCAATGAGGGCTAATTTTAATTTTGGATCGTCCAAAATTAAAATTATTCCTTTTGTAAAAGGAAATATAAGTCAATTTAAATAATACAGCAGACCTATTTATCTTCTTCTGGGATGTTAATGAGTGGAGTAAAAACATTTGTAAAAGAAGTGAAGAAAATAATAATGTTGAGATTGATGACCAAATGAAGGTTGTTTTTAACCTTTAGGCTGCGTAATACTCGTACGGCTAGATGATGAGGTGGTGTGGGACAGAGTTGGGCAAACGTTAGCGCGCGCTAAAAGCTGATACCTCTCCGCTAATTTAGCGAAAATGTAGAAAGCCAGCGCTAATCTATTTATGAAATATCGTAATTGCTAATAGCTTAAGCTATAGTTACAACTTGTAACTATAGCAATTACGATATTTCATAAATAGATTAGCGGTTAGCGCACTGCCGCCGCTAACCGCTAATTATTAGTGCTGGCTTTCTACAGTTTCGCTAAATTAGCGGAGAGGTATCAGCTTTTAGCGCGCGCTAACGTTTGCCCAACTCTGGTGTGGGATATACTAGCGCCTGGAGTGCACTGTGTGCTGAATACTTTCGCCAAACGATGGTTTGTCGGAAGATAATTCTCTTGTACTTTGCATTCCACTAGTTCCAGGTGTTTCCTCAATAGAAAAATTTTGGAATACATTATCAGAACCCAAATCGTCAACCAAAGAAAACTCCACTTCACTTTTGCTTACACCCATCAAAAATTCTAACAATTCTTGTTCAAAGTAAATTTTCTTAGAAATTGCTCACTTGAAAAGCACAAAATATACTAAAGAAATATTCAGGATAAATTATATTTAAAAAGAAACAACGGTTTTTGGAAGTAAAAAAAAGGGAGGGAGCGGGTATATGTACAGCAGGCTGAGTAGTTGGAAGCTAAAATGACAAAAGTGTAGTCCTATGCCCCTATCGGCTTTGAAGGACACTTCAGCTTCTATAAACAGCCTACAGATGGCAATAGTGCAAGGACTAATATAATAGCACGTGGCAGCCAAGCACAAAAGAAGCCGAACTGATATTTCAGTCTGTAATAGCTTAAGGGTTAATTAAAATTTTATTTTTTCTTTTACTTCAATTTTTAATTTGATGAAGTTGTTTCACTCAGCAATTCAAATTACACCAAGATTACTATATTGTACGATAAAATATTCTTGATATATTTTGTTGTTCTAGATTGAGTACGAGGAGAGAAAGAAGGCTGAAGGTAAGAAAGCAAGAGACGAGAAGGAGGTCGTGCTGGATATGATCTTTGCTGCATTCGAGAAACATCAATACTACAATATCAAGGATCTCGTTACTAAGACCCGTCAGCCAGTGGTAACTTACTGCATTTAGTAGTTTTATTTTTTTTTTTAGGGGACTCTGGTCTCTTCTTGCTTTACTAACTAGTTTCTAGTGTGTGTATGATGGGACTGATTTAAGTTAATTTTCCATTCTTTGATAGTTGTTATATTTTCTCATTGTTTCATGAACACAAGTTTCCAAGACGTTCAGTTAAGTTTTGCCTGAGTTGAGTATATTTATTTATTTAAATTTTAACTTCCATTATAATTATTAGGATAGGTTATCAATACGTCACCACCCTGTTCTAGCCAGGATAGGGCTGATGACTTTTTTTTTTTTTTTTTCTAAAGAAAAGCCACTGCCCCTTAGTGGCAATCGAACCCACAACCCTTGGCACCGAGTGTTAAGTACTCATGCCTTAACACTCACAGCCACCCCGGGTCTCCCCAGAGTATATTACACACTGTACACCAATTTGTACACACTGTGACCAATTAGTCTTAAGACAAAAAAAATTAAAAATTTGTTAAAAATATTACAAAATGTTTCCTACTAATTTCTTATTCAAAATAACCTCCATAAAAAGTAAGACACAACTTTCCACAATCGTTCAACCTTTTAAAACCTTTCAAAACTTCCTCTTTTGATGAGAACCCTAAAAAAAGAGAGACAAAAAACAATGTTCTGCCTACTTCTTCGATTCTATATCCTGAAATTTGAATATGAACATGTATTATAACCTGTTAAAATAAACAGAAAACTTCAATTGCACATGTGGGAACTTATGATGGGAATTTCCCTTCTGTTCGGGCATTTAATGAGCTACACTTGACATAAAAGAGAGAAGGCTTTGATAGGTCAGGCAAGGGAGATTGTGTTTAATGTTTATCAATACTTAGCCAAAGCTAAGGCTAAAAACAATTTAACCTATAGCCTGTTCAAAGAGATGGTGAGGTTGGAGGGAAAAGGGCGAGGCCTATATTCGCGGGAAGAACTCCCCCTGTTATAACCTTATCACTGTGAGGCAATTGAATTAGTTTGATAATTAAAAGGTTATATCATTGGAGACCTGTTTTGGTGTTTTTGTAATAATTGTTCATTATTTAACTAATATTAAAAGAGATGATGACTTACCTCTTTTATTTAGTTCTTTGCAATTTAACTTTTAATACTTATTCAATAAGTTGTTGTTGAAATTGAAATACATTGAATAAAGTAACAGGGGGTCTCCCCCTAGTCTAGTGGCTAGTGCCTTAGTTTCTCATGCGGGAGATGGTGGGTTCTATTCCCACTGGCGGCTAGAATTTTCTCATCTCAGTGTTCGTTGAGAAAATTCCTCGCTGCCTCTTGGATGTCGGTGCTAATGGCCCAGACGTCAATGCGCCATAAAAAAAATAAAGTAAAGTAACTGACAAGTTGCAAGTTAAGCAAGCTACAATTCCTTAGGTTAGCAGAAATTGTAATCATAGAAATTCCTCTCCTCTGTCCTTAAAGGTAGTTTCTTGATATACATAACAATATTAAATGAATCTAATCACAATGATTATGAATAAACATATTCAGGAGGGGCATTTTTGAAATTGTCATTTGTAGATTCTTAACAAATATTTATACAATCTGTTTGCAGGTTTACTTGAAAGAAATCCTGAAGGAAGTGTGCAACTACAACTTGAAGAACCCTCACAGAAACATGTGGGAGCTGAAACCAGAATATCGGCATTATAAGGAATCCGAAGCTGGAACTTCTTCGAACAACGATCAGCAATCCTGATCTATTCTTTATATAATGATAATTTATATTTTTGTAAATAAAAAATAGGATTATATTAATAAAATTTCATTCAACTCGTTCCTATTGCTTCTGCTTCATCCATTTCCTTTATCTCATTATTTCTTCTTGCTGGAGACTTGGGTATGACTATAGCCCGTTCAGTTTGATGGAATAGTTCAAATCCCGAATGCGCGAAATTCTGTGGGGATTATTCCCGACGGGTCAGCCATTTGCATTATTATTTCAATGAAAAGCACGCTACGTGAAACTCAATGAAAACTGATTATGTCTCGTTTAGGACTAGGGAAGGCTTTGAGATGACAGGCAAGAGAGATAGTGTTTAATATTTTTCAAAACTTAGCCAAAAGTAAGAGTAAAAACAGTTTACGCTATAACGTTAAGTTTAGAAGGAGGGAAAAAGGCCTGGCCTATATTCCCGGTAGAAAATTGGCGGTAAAAATTCTCTCAGTCACAATCTTATCACTATGAAATTTAAAACGTTTTCAACCTTAGCTTTGGCTAAGTATTGATAAATATTAAACAGTACCTCCCTTATTTAACCTCTCAAAGCGTTCCCTAGTCCAAAACGAGACATAATCAGTTTTTAACAATGATTCATGTCAAGTGTTTGATCATTAAAAGGCTTTGCAAATGGCGGAACAGAAGGGAGAAGAACTCCTGGGCTTATCTGAACAGGCTATAGACCTGGGCACTATTGGAATAATTTATTTAGAAAATAAATTGAATGGATATTTTGTGAAATAATTATTTCCGAAATAAAAGTTATTCTTTAAATTTTTATTTCATACTTAAATGAAACAATCTTCATCAAATAACTAGTATTTATTCCTTGAAATAATTGTTTCAGTATTTTAAACAATCTTTGAAATAAGAGTAACATATTTCTGAAATAACTATTTGATCATTGATATTTCTTTATCTTTTATTTATGAAATAAATTAGAAGGCCCAGTGGCCGTGACTGTTAAGGCGTGAGCACTTAACACTCCATGCCAAGGGCCGTGTCGATTCCTACTAGGGGTGGTGGCTTTTCTTTGGAAAAAATAAAAGGGATTTAAGGAAGTCGAATCTGCCCAAACCAACTGAGACTTGAAATACGGCAAGCCTCACCATTTTTTTCATTTCAGCTGAATAAAAACATGTATTTAGATAAAATTCTCGCAGAAATTAAGATATCAGAAAATATTATTTTATTAAATAATCATTTCAGAAACAAATATCTCATTATATCAAGAAATAATTTATTAAGTGAAATAATTTTAAAATAAAATGATAAAAAATTATGCCCAGGTCTAGCATCTACTTAAAAAAAAAAAAAAAAATCGTTTAGTACTTTCTAGTATCACATTTATTTTCAAAATATACAAATTATATTCACAAAATAAAAATATATGAAGGTATACAAATTAGAAAATATATAAATACAGGATAATACTGTTTTTTATTGGTATAAAAATAAAACAACGTTATTAATGCTTAAAGGCAATTTTCATGATTCCCTCAACTGTTACATTTACTAATAAAATTGTGAGAAATGAATGTTCTTTTTATATTTTAAAACTAAAATGAAAATCATTACACAACCGGAATAAATAGGGCAGTTGATGAGTGGCAGTGTCCGTCTGCTTGATGTAAAATTATGTAGAATTATATGCCATAATTTTGAATAGCTTTATAAACCTCACATTGCAGGGGGGCCTATAGTTCAAAATTCATTACTTATAAATTGAAAATACTTTAATAATATAATTTGTATTAGTACTAATGATATTTAAGGTCACAATTTATATTCTTACGATTTTTGGTTTGTCTTCATATCCCCAATCTGCTCGACAAACATGCTTGGGAACAAAAGGTGAAGTAGCACTAAAGTCAAAATATTCCGATTTATTAAAAAATAAAATAAAGAGTTGTAAAATCTAAGAATACCTAAATTAAATTAAATATTGGTAAAACTACTAATCTAATTGTTTTACAAAAATATCTTATACGTAGATAAACTATTATTTAAACTATAGCTCTGATTTCCTATACAAACATTTACAAAAGAAATAAATATATTGTCTATAGTAAAAAGTAGTTATTATTTTACTCTATGGCAGTTATGTGATTGCCGAGATCACTAAGAAGGAGACAAGGAGTTACACATAAAAATGAAACAGACAGATAAAAGCCTACAATTTGCATATTGGAAGGAAGGATGTTTCAGGTTTAATTTCACTTATAATAATCGGCTTTAGAATATTTATTGATTTAGGAAAATCCTTTTTTAACGCTTTCTCTACCGTTGACTGCTTTAGCAGTTGAGAGCGGCTGGGCCCTGTGTACCTTTGACTTTTCCAGCAGTTGTGAGCTCCTAATATTTCTCACCATGTTTCTCTTCTCATTTCTCCACTTTAGTGCTATCAAGCGTTAAGGTAGCATACTTCTAGTATTCCTGCCTGTGTTTAGAGAGTATTTGAATCAAGTTTCTGGCAGTGTGATCTATTCAGGCATATTACAATTGGTTACCCTATCAGCCTTGTCAAATTACCCTAAGTTTTTATACCTCTGTCCATTCCCAAAAGCATACTTATTGAGTATATACTTCACTTGTATATTATTCGTAACTTATAGGACAAATTATAAACAGAAATTCTACTTAAAAATAATTCAAACTCAAAATTAATTAAAGATGAATACAAATTAATAATGATAGTAAACAAGACACGAATGAAAATTATAAAATACGAGTTTTAATTTGGCGAGGACATCGTTCAAGTCGTTAGGCACTATGAGTAAGAGTTTCCTAAGTATCCCGTACTCACGGGACCATGCGTCACTCTTGGTACAGAAAAGGTTAAAACTAATTCTGGTTTTAGTTGGAGTACTGGACAATAGAAGTGTTTTAGTTGAATGTCCTCCCAATATTATGCTGTTTCATTTTTAAGCATTCATAAAAACTTACCATACTAAGGGATAAATAAATAGAGTAACAAGAGGTACGGCCAGCCATACCTCGACTTACAGTAATAGAATCTTCAGTGAAGTAATATATTCTTAACACTTATTATTTAAGTCAAAAATAAAAATCTGTTTATTAACAGTGATTAAATATCTTTGTATCAGTGAATTTAATACTGATTTAGGGTGGATAAGTCTCTTATTGATTGTGTGCGACTGGATTGACAATAGTCCCACTCATCAATGTGACCAAGGTCTCCCTGTCTAGTACAAAGTACACAAAGGGATGGTTAGCTATGAAGTGCTGTTCTACGTCTCCAGGTGTAGCATCAAACCCTGAAACACACAATATATTACTTAAAAAAAAAAAAAAAAAAAAAAAAAAAATATTAGAGATAACAAGCTCCATGTGAATGTTTAAGGTATGCCAGAATTTTAAGAACTTGGAGAGCATTATGTCATCAGAAGGAAATGTTACAGCCGATATAAAAAGCAGGTGCTTTTACCGAGTTCAGATGCTATTAAAGTATTAAAAAAGAGCTTGAGGCTTCATAATGAAGTTTGTCAAGTTGCCCACCATATTTTAACATTTTGTCTGCTGAATATAAAAGTTAAATCCGTTTTTCAATACAATCTAAAATAATGAGGATATACAGCGTGAACCAGATTCGATGTTCCAGACTAATATCTCTGCAACCGTTTGAGATTAATTAGTGACTCTTTTTTTTTTTTGTAGGTCGGGATTTAAAAATCCTATAAAAAGATGCATATTCCGTACTTCTATGAACAATACATAAGCGCAAAAAATGCAAAAAAAAAAAGGCCTCATAATGCATTGGAAATCGGATTTCACTATTGTATTCAGCAGAAAAAATGCTAAAATATGGTATGCAACTTGACATACTTCATTATGAAGCCTCAGGCTCTTTTTTCGCATTTTCTTGCGCATTCACGTAGGTATCGTTCATAAAAATATGGGACATTTTTCTTTTTGTGAGATTTTTAAAGACCGAACTACAGAAAAAAAATTTCACTAATTTATCTCAAACGGTTGCAGGGATATTAGTCTGAACATCGAGACGGGTTTGTTTTGTTTTTTTGCATTTTACGGTTAAAGGATGCGTCAAATCGAAAAATTTACCGATACAAACTCGCTTTAGAATTTGATTTTATTTAAGAATCCGTCATAAAAAATATGGCATTCTATTGATAATTCCAAAGTTACGGTAGCTGGAGAAGGTTAGAGATCCGACTATAACCTGAAAAGAAACTTTACTTGAAGCAGTTAAGACCCTGAGAGTTTCGTTTCGAAATTACAAAAACTGTAGAAAAAAAAGGGGGGCGGGCATCGAATTCTGAACACCCTGTGTATATATTCCTAGAAAGACAGAAGAAAATTTTAACAGGAGTCATTTTCAATTACTAGTAAGTAGGATAGATGAAAATGTGAAGACATATTTCAAAAATCATTAATGAGTGCAGACTCAATAGCTAAATTCCTTCGGAAAGTGCAAAAACAATTCACTTCATCATGGTTTTATAATTTGAATAATTATTCTAAATGTGATAAACTTACATCTGTGATTTGCAAAGTATTTCCTCAAGGAGACGGTGACTACTTGTTCTATAGTCCTAACATACAGACCAGGTTCTGGAGACATTGGTGTCAAGTCTGCTCTCAGCGGATCGAATACTCGGACAATCCCCAGCTGAAAATGTTTGGAATAAATTAATATTAACCAGAATATAGAAGAAAAAAGTCCGACTCACCGGAACCGGTTCCCATTGGTCACCGAAGTTAAGCAACGTCGGATGTGGCCAGTACCTGAATGGGCGACCAATTTATTAATTGAGGTCTTGTCGGTCTGGAAATACTCTGACTGTTTTAATTTTGTCTTTCTGGATATTAGTTTTAGAATATTTCTACAAATCTACTATATATTTGTCAAATACCACTCACTCACTGACTCACTGACCTATCATCGCCCAGCCCAAACCACTCGACAGAAAAATTTGAACTTTTGCATGGACGCTCCCTATAGAACGTAGACGCTCGCGAAGAAAGGATTTTTTTATATTCAAATTTTTAAGTATTTTTAGAGGGGTTTAAAGTTTTAGTTGGTTAGAGCAGGCACGCCTAGGCAGCAAGCGTTGCTAGGACGATAACAGAACAGCTGTTACCGTACTATATCTATTTCATAACAGTATTTTTATTTGAGGATAATTTCAACTAAAATGCAGAACTTGAATTACTAGAAATAAACTGTGATATATATATATATATATATATATATATATATATATATATATATATATATATATATATTGTCCCTCATAGAGTTTACGCTATACCTGGTGATGGTCCATCTGAGGTAATAACATCCCGAACTCTTTCACAGCCTCCTCACCCATTAGCATACCCAGCCAGAGCACTTCTTGGTGATGCTCGCAATGACATCTTGGAATCATAAATTTTTAAATTTTAACGTACATTTATTATTGACAAGGAATTTTAACCAGTACTGGTTAACCTGATGTTACTGCTAACCAATAGATAACGGGTTATCTCTACGTTATCTGTTTTTTGACACTGGTCGGAGCGCCCCAGTGCCAAGAAACATTTTACTTTGATTACTTATCAATTTATGAACAACTTATAGTATGACGTGAACCGTGCTACAATAAACTGCACAAACAACAATTATGTAGTAGCGTTAGCTAGTCAGAGATAATTTAAATGTGCTGAATTGTTGTATACCTTGGCTAGAGCCGGGACAAGGTTGATGTGTTTGACGATGGTAAATGATGGGATTGTAGCATAAACTGCTGTAGTCTTGAGTTGATTCACTATCCCTCGAAGTGGGCACCACTGTAGTGAGTATAGCAGCTTCCCCAAGCCTCCTCTCTCTTCCGGCAGCAAGATAACCATGTAGTAACGGGGATCCTTTAACACAACATTTTCTCATTAGAATAACATTTTTCTTTATTTAAAATCTGTACTTATTATAAATTGAACAATGCTCAAGTTTGTTGATACAGATATTTGCTATGTACAAAATGATCAAAACAGGAAAAGCAAAATAAAATGAAAACCATGCAAAATTTGGAAGAAGCCAACCTTTTTTGAAACTTCCGGACCTGTGTAAATAAATATTTTAATAATTACGATAAGATCAGGTAATATATATTATCTCGGGGCCACTGTCTATTAAGCCGCCTGGGAGGATTGTCTAGATGGGATTGGGAAGATAAGGATAGACAACTTAGAGTGAAACGATTGGTGAATTTTGGTACGAATATCTTCCGTATAATTTGAAAGGTCAGGTTCGTTAACCAGCAGAATCCGTCCCCCGGAACATGGCTTTGGAGCACAATTCGCGCGAAAAAACTCGTAACGCTTACGTTTTCGAGTTCATATGCTTGCATGTACTAGTTTTATAGGTTTCATAACTTAGGAAAATGAATGAAACCATTTTCAAACCGATATCTGTAACCGTTTACGAGGAACCTTGATACAAATACTTTTCAACACTAATTTTCATTTTGGGTTTTCAGAAACGATTGATTAAGTTGAAACTTGTTCCAGATGTTTGAACCTTATCTAATCTTGGATGGTTAATGTTTAGTTCTGTTTGGAGTTAAAGAAGTACTATAAATAAAATATTTCATTAACATATTATATTTTCCAACATATCTCGACAACGATTGGGTAATCGTGGTAAATGAAGCTGATCATTCGAATGATTACTAAATTCTCTACAAAAAAGGTTCAAATGTAATTTTCGATATGGCGATGTCAATAGGAGAAATGAGAACTTGAAACTTCGAAATTGTTAGTATTGATCTTTTGAATGGGGTTTTGAATCTGTTTGTCTTACGTTTTAATTGGTTATGGCTTAATTTCCATAAGGATACTGTCAGCTTTCTGTTGTGGCGCCTTTAATCTGCCCCCTTTCATTTTATTTTATATTTTTGACGAAAGATCAAAACCTAGCTAACGCTATCTGCTTCGACGACGAGAGTAGAGATTGAATTAGCAGGTTAGCAGCTCCGAGGGCAAGGATGTGGGCGCAGAGAACCAATAGAGTTAACTGCTATTTGCTACGACTTCGATTGTAGAGTTTTGCCAGCGGCTCCTAAACTGCTAAAAAATAACAGATCTGCTAATAGGAACCCATCACTATTACGAGGAGAGTGTTTGTGAATGGTTCGCCGAAGGATTCGTTCCTTAATAAACATCTCCATGAATGCAGGACTTCATGATACGTTAGCAACAAGTATCTGAGGCTTCAAAATAAAACTTGTCTGGAACAATACAGAGCCTCCGGCACGCTACCAACTTTTCTAACAGTGTCCTTCTAACAATCAACAAGTATGGAGAGGTTTAGTTCGTCCGGAGAAATTGTTGCTCGGCTTATTCTAATGCTTCATTATTATATACTTTATTAGTCAGAGAAATTATCTTAGTATGTGTGTGTGTGTGTGTGTGTGTGTGTGTGTGTGTGTGTGTGTGTGTGTGTGAGTGTGTGTATATATATATATATAAAATTTTTCCTAGAAGTGATTGCATGTTCTGCAATCAATGTTACGTTGCATGTTTCACACGTGGGTGGGCGTCAAACTTTGAAGAGGGAAATATGGGTTAGTGCATTTTGGCCTATTAGAAATCTGGCCAAACCTACTTCTTATCTCCGAGGCTGGAGTGGAGCTTTTTGATAATTCAATGTGTAACGCTTTTCTCAACAAAAAATAAAATAAAAGTGCATTGCCAAATTCTTTTTTGATGAATATGTTTTTTTTTTTTTACTTACATCCAATGGTAATTGCAGCGCAAGAGCCTCCAGCTCCGGCAGGTAGGCGTAAGGCAGATAGGCAGTGTATGTGATGACAGGCACTCTCTCACCTCCAGAGGGTGTGAAGAACCAAGTTTCCAGGGGTGCCTGTTGGTTCCAGCGAGGGTCTTGGTAATGTGGCACCCAATTAGGGATCCCTTCCCGATGTTCGGGGTCTAGAAAGGAATTTTAGTATAAATGTATACGAGTAGGAACGGTCGACAGAATAGCAGCACTTATTTGCAAATTGGGTTGGTCAAAAAGGAGTATTGCTAATTCAGTGCACAGGGATCTTGAAGGAATAAGAAATGTGGATCTAATGGTGTAGCGAAATGTGGATAAAACACTGGGACTTACAATTATGATATTTGTAAAGATTAATTCTTACCATAACCTCGATGATAAAGCGCACGTTCTTTTCTCGTAACCATTTCGGATTCACTTGCAACATTATCTGTTTCAACTCCTGGTTGAATTTCAGTTGTACTTTCCATGAGTCGCGCAGATTCCAGAGTCGTTGGAGAGGAATCTGTACTGGAAGAAGTCGTGGCTGTTTCAGGATTGGTGGCTGGTACCGTTTCACTAGTCAGTGGAGGCCCGTTCGTTGCAGAAGTTGAATCTGAATTTGGTATTGTTATTGGTATTAAAATTGTCATAAGGGTAGTTTGCACTGAGTTTGGTGGTGAGGTGGCCATTACTGGGGAGGTGGTAGTAGTTGCTGCGCTAGTTGTTGTTGGCTCTGAAGGTGGTGTAGTGGCAGGTTCAGACCCTGCAGCTGTTACTGTAGTTGTCTGTGGCGCTAGAGTGGCCGGTGGTGCAGTTTCGGGAATAGGAGTCGTAGTGGGTCTCGGGGTCGTGCTGAGGGCAGCTGTTGTCGTCTCTATACTTGGAGTTGTTTGGACCGTATTAGACTTTAATATTGTAGTTTTTTCCTCCCTTTGAGTCGTACCAATGGTTTCTGATGGTTTCATTTCAGTTACCTGAGACTGATCGGTTTGGACTTCCGTAGCTCTAGCTTCCGTTGTCATTGGAGGAGCAGGTCTCTCTGTAGGCTGAGTGGTTGGGAGGTTTGTTTTGGTTGTTTCCGGAATTTCTTCGTCACCTTTGCTTTCGACTCCTCTTTCTGTGGTCATCGCACTAGTCACTTCAGATTTCGTTGTTTCTTTGGCTTCTCTTGTCGTCGGTTGTAGCGTTGTCGTTTCTTTGTCTTCTTTTGTGGTCAACGGTAGTATTGCTGTTTCTTTGGCTTCTCTTGTCGTTGGCAGTAGCGTTGTTGTTTCTTTGTCTTCTTTTGTGGTCAACGGTAGTATTGTTGTTTCTTTGGCTTCTCTTGTCGTTGGCAGTAGCGTTGTTGTTTCTTTGGCTTCTCTAGTCGTCGGCGGTATGGTCGTTCCTTCTTCCGGATTTTTCTCAGTTGGCATTTGTGTAGTAGTCTCCGGAACTGTTATAAGGGTGGTTGGGCGTGTGCTTCGTATAGTTGAAGGAATTATGGTCGTAGCCAAAGTGACCGGAGCTGAAGTCGTACCAACTGATGGTGGAGGTTTCGTAGGTTTATCTGACGTCAAATCGAAGCCGTAAAACAGCAGCTGATCGGTGTAGCTCCTGTTCAACTCGACGTTTGGCTTACTTAAGACAAGTCCTCGCAGGAAACCATCATTCGAAAAGTAACTCTGAAAAAAACATTTGCAGCTTTATTTTTGAGAATAGTCCTTCATAAATTGGGAGTACTTTGCCTAATCTTACCTTGAGATACCTGTGTAGGTCTCTGAATCCTATCCTCGTAACCTGCCTGTCCCATGGCAGCCTGAGAGAGTTGTGAATTTCAGCAGCTGTAGGACCGGTGGTCCCTTCGTACAAAACAAGGGCGACGGACACCAAACCGTACGGCGAGAATGCAACGTTCTCACTCCTCGAGGCAATCAACTGTTAGACAGAAAAAAATAATAATATAATATTATTTTTTTAAGGAGTTATTCACCTACGGAGGCATTACTTTGACATGCGGACAAGGAATAAACTAAAATAAAGCCAATTCAGATTTTTGGATAATTTTTTTTTACAGTGCTTCATTTAATACCACAAGAGGATTATTGATTCGCTAGAGAAAGATAAACCTTCAGAGGACCAGTGTTATTACAAACAGGTCAAATGTACACAAAAGTGAGACACTACTGATAGACTATGGATCAAACATTCACATCTAACATTAAAACCGAGGAAGTGAATATTCTGTAAGGCAAATAGTTATTTTTTTTTTATTTATTTTTATTTTTTTTTTTACGGCGCATCGACATAAATCTTGGCCATTAGCGCCGACGTCCAGAGTGCAGCCAGGAATTTTCTCAGCGAGCCCTGAGATGAGAAAATTTCTGGCGCCGGTGGGGATCGAACCCACCATCTCCCGCTTATGAATCTAGCGCGCTAGCCACTAGACTACGGGAGACCCCGCAAATATTTATTTATTTAAATTTTAACGTCCATTATTATTAACTACGAATTTTTGGACGGGTTATCTATAGGTTACCACCCTTTCCTACCCAGGATAGGGCTGATACCTTTTCTTTTTTCTAACCACCCCTAGTGGGAATCGAACCCACGACCCTTGTGTGTTAAGTGCTCACGCCTTAACCCTCACGGCCATCGGGCCTCGGGGGGTGGGAAAACTTGTATCAACGTTTCTTAAAAACGGCTACAGAGAAATCGCTTTAAAATTGTTTCCCTACGTTTGAAAATCTATAGGAAGTGTTTACTAATAGGAAGGGTCATACTAACCCGTGTTTTTGTTTTGGCTATAGTAAGTCACCATCAGTTCTAGTAATGAATGGTATTGTATAGGTTGTATATTAGATTTTAGGTAGGTTAATATAGTTTGGTTTATTGGGGAATGATCTCTGGTTCTAAACCAGATGTTAGTACCACTTCGCAAACAATACCAAAACTGCGTATCCCCATTAAACCTGACCGGTTGTAACCTACAATTGGTTGAGAGTTTCCTATGGCCTATTCTGAGTCGTAGCAGATGCGTATTGAATCTGGAGAAGGGAAATAATATGAATAGATGTGTACGTGACACGCTAGCTGTATAGCTTGATAACCAAGCATCCCGCTCGAGAAGTCAAAACCTTTTACGGAAATCAACCTCTCTCCGTCTCAATACGATCGGTACTTCTCCAGTCAAATCGACTGAAGCGTACGTCTACGTACGTCAAAACTGCACGACATAAACAAAACGGTGTTTCTAGCCAAGACAGGGCTGATGCCTTTTCTTTTTCCTAAAGAAAAGCCACCACCCCATAGTGGGAATCGAACCCACGACCTTTGGCACGGAGTGTTAAGTGCTCACGCCTTAACAATCACAGCCCCCGGGCCTCCTAATTTATTTCATAAATAAAAGATAATAAAATATCAATGAGCGAATAATTATTTCAGAAATATGTTAATCTTATTTCAAAGAATGGAATAAATACACCTAGTTATTTGACGAAGATTGTTTCATTTAAGTATGAAATAAAAATTTAAAGAATGACCTTTATTTCGGAAATAATTATTTCACAAAAAATCCATTCAATTTATTTTATAAATAAATTATTCCAATAGTGCCCAGGTCTATATCCTGTTCAGATAAGCTCTGGAGTTCAATTGTGCATGCGTGAACGTTGGTGGGAATTTCTCCCTGTACTCTCCCTTCTGTTCCGGAATTTGCAAAGCCTTTTAATGATCAAACACTTAACGCGAATCACTATCCCGACCTTTGGCACGGAGTGTTAAGTACTCACGCCTTAACGCTAGTGTTGTTAAAAGCGAGCCCTGACTAGAGGCTTGACGCCTGAACCTTGAATCTAACCTCTAGTAGAGGTCCTCTACAGCCGGAGCTCTGAGGGCTCGATGAAGGCTCCGGAGTGAGGCTTCAGCCTAACCTTATCAAGCCCTGAAGGTTCTCCATCGAGCCTTGAAGGCTCGGCCTTGGAGCCCTGGGAAGGTAGAACTTTGGCAAGCACGGTTATAGTAGTATAGTAGTAGCATAGATTTAGAAGTCTATGAGTAGTAGTACGACAGTGTTGCCATCACCGTCTCACAGAAGAGTTTATTTTTTAGGAAAAGTTATTATTTTTACCCAATTAGTGATCCATATAATTAGTTTATCAATGAAATGGTAAATTTAAATGCCACCGAATAATTTCAATGTGGCGGAAAGAATTTAGCACGAATCTACTAAAGTATATTTCATGAAACAGCTGTTTGCCCGCCGTACGCCATTTTGGAAATGAAAAGTAAAAGGCTTCAAAGCATGCGCCTTCTCCCGAGGCGAGCCTTGAAGGCTCGGATTGGTAGAAGGCTCGAGTCTTGAAGGCTTCTATCGAGCCCTGTCCAAGCTCTGAGAGCTCGAGCTTTTACGAGCCGCGCCTTCTAGCCTCAAAGGCGCGCTCTTTTACAACACTACTTAACGCTCACGGCTACCTGGCCTCCTGTAAGGCAAATAATACTTGTGAAGTTGTTTTTTTTTACAATAAAAGAAAACTACAAGACATGTCACTTTATATCATCATATATATATATATATATATATATATATATATATATATATATATATACAGGATCCAGTGTTCCTTTGGGGTTAGATAATGTGAATTAGGTTGCGAGATCGCGAGCCTAATGGATATCAGATTGTACAGATGCAGAATCCTATTTTATTCATTCATACTCGTTCTTGTAACCGGTGTGACTCAGGGTTTGCTCTATAGATAGACATATACAGATGGAGAATAGCGTGTTTCCTCAATCATTCAGTTATGCCGCCTGAAAGAGATAAAACCAGGAGCTGGAGATGATAAAGGATTAGCGATGCTCAGGACAAAAAGGCTTCTCGTCCACTGGGACCGGAGAGCTGCGAAATGAGTTCGTCCGAATTCACACGAAAACGCACGAACAATCCAAACGCATGGCTCGGTTTGGGACCGCGTCCACTGGGTCCGTATCGTTCTGCGATTTTCGTCCGGACATGTGCGAAGTGCGAACCGAACCTGTTCTGTTGGGATTTAGTTGCTAACGAGTGCAAAAGTGAAAAATGGACTCTGAGAAGTTAATGTTTCTTGTTGAGGAAAGAAAATATCTCCTTGCTTATTATACCTCCTTGAATACTATTGGGATATTATACTAACTTGTAAATTAATAGAAAATTACATATATATGGCTTTTCTAATACACACTTAACGTAACAAGCAGCCGTTCTTGTGGAGAAATCGTTCCTCGAAAATTACTTTTTCGTGCAGTAGACCCCCTGCAAGGGTCACAGAATGATTATATGCCATTAATTCATCGAATGTCAATATATCAAATTAAATTAAAAAGTAAAAGTGAATGACAATATTCGTAATGCGGAAGTGGTCGATGCGAGAAGTATTGTGGGAGGCCGGCAACTCCTCGTCTATTGTCCCTCTATTTCCTATGCTCCAAAACCAATATCTCAAAATGTCGTTTCCTTTGATACCGACGCATGTCAGCCCTATTCGATAAGATTCACAGGTACTTACGTATTAGCTGCAACGCAAGGTTAATGAACCGGGTCTCAGAGATCTGGATCATCACCGGCTCAGAGATCTGGATCAAGGCATCGAGTTTTTGCCAATATGGCAACGGGATTATCAATGATTTGGGTTGACTAGAGTTTCAATATAATCTGGAGCGAGCAAAAACGCGTAGCACTTATGTCAATGGCAGAATTGCTTTGCGTTTCCGCTCGCTCAAGGTTATATCGAAACTCTAGTCAATCCAACTCGTTGATAACATGGATCAAGGATGGTTTTCGATGGATAATGGACCGATATGCAATTTAACAGTACTTCCTTTGTTTCGGTAAAATAAACAACAAACTAGGAAATCGGGTAACAACAAACAAAGAAACACCAATCGTGTAAAAAACACCAATGCACAAATGAATTGCTTTCTAAATAGAAAGGGAACAAGACAGTTTCTATAAACACAATGACCAATAAAATTGCTCATAGGAACAGACCAATAGAAATGCGTTATCCATGATCCAGATCTCTGAACGAGACCCACATCTTTAACCTGCTGAAGCTAATATATAAGAACATTATATTCACGAAGGTTGCGTTAACAAGTCGAATGTGGCGGCTCAAAATGTGGTTTCCTACATAGCCTTTTGACTGCTACATTAAATACCCATGATGAACACCCCAAGCGGAGCAAAAATCGTAATTGTTTTCGGTACTTAGGTACTAGCTTCACCAGGTTAGAGAGAAGTGGGTCTCGTTCTGTGATCTGGATCATGAAATGAGAACTCAATTAATTAATTTATTTATTTAATTGTTTATTAGTGAGACCGCGACAAAAGCAATTCATCACTTAAAATACATACATAAGAATAAACAATAGTGAACAAATTTGAAAATAAAATAATTAAAAAAAAAATAAAAATACTAATACAATTTGCATTGACTCTAAAAAGGTACGAACAACACAGAGGCAGATAGGGCAGTCTGTAAATACAATTATAGACTTAGATCATTATGAATTTCAAATCATAGTTTTTACATATTTATTAATGATAGGAGGTCGTAAACAGAAAAATAAATATACATACACATATACACATCCACAAACAGATAAGCTCGTATACAAACATAGAATACCGTATACATCATATTTCTTCAAATAGTCCAATTTTCCTTAAGTATCGAAAAACAAAATCTATAAATTGGCTTCCTTCTGCTAACAACTCTGTTAGATTTATAGCTGGGTGGGGAAATGCGTTATGTCTTAAACAGTTCGTTAGTAAGTGTTTAATTGTTAAAAAAGTGTTACATATTGGGCAAATCGGTGCTTGTTCTCTGGTCATTAGGAATGAGTGTGTAAGTCTAGTCTGTCCACTTTTCTCCTGAATATAAGCGTTATTTTGTTGCTTGAATGGCTTATTAGGAGTTGGTATAATCCTTCCAAAGAGGACCAACACTCTCCCAAGGAGGAGTATCCACAGGTCGCCTACCTCGCTGGCGGCTGTTCCCATAGAGATAGAAATCTTAATTACCTGACCAGCGACGGAGGCTAAAACTGCTGATTATTAAGATGGCGTGTCTCCGTCGGCCCTTGCATGCACGTCGTGAGACTTAGGGTTGCTTTCTGCACACTTTATGATTTAATGTGGCAAAAGGTTGGACGCTCGCTTTATTTGAGTGTTTTTTAGGAATAAATTTGCCGGCCAGAGAAAACTGTATTTGTTGGGATATTTGAGGTTTTGGTTTCATTTCATTGAAGACTTAAAGTTAATAGATTCAGGCAAAAAGAAAACCCAATACGATTTTTGTAAAAAAAAAAAATCGTATTGAGGTTTCTTTTTAGCCGAATCCCAACTATTCCATGTTTGCTTATCACCTCGACTGCTAACTATCTAATCTTCATGGTTAATAGTTTCAATTTTAAGGTTTTAAAGATACAATACGGACACGAATTAAACCAAAAAAACAAAGTCCGACTTGCAGGAACTGCGTCATTTTAGCGCGTTTCCGTTCATATCCCAAGAGTCATTTGGAAAGCCTGGAATGATAAGTTAATATTTTGTGGAAAATTAAACCACCTCCTCCAATCTTAAAGAAAAGTTACATTTTAGGCACCGTAACTTACAATAGCGCAAATTGCTTACTCGGCGTCTTGGATTTCCCCTTTGGAAAGATCGTTCACAAACAACGAAAAATAGTTTCTCATTTTAGGTATTTCGTTTTAGTGGAAAATTAATATTACTGCTAAAATCAATTAAATAATAACAACAAGCAATAAAAACTGAGGGAATCAAGCTATTTCTTATTTCTCTGATTGGCAACGTCCCATCAAAAATTACTTAGTAAACAATTTAGTTAGCTTTCGGATGGTCACCTTTCACTTACCATGCTTTCTCTACAGTTCGTGAGATATTTCAGAAAACGTTTCGAGATCCCAAAACTCTTCATGTATGTTAATAAAATATTTCTTATCTGAAACTTCTTTAACTCCAAAAGCAACCAAACTTTAAGTATCTTAGTTTAGATAAATTTCACGCCTGGAACAATTTTCAACTGAATAGATCGTTTCTGAATACCGAAACTTAGGTGGGAAAACTTATTTATTTATTTAAATGTTAACGTCCATTTATTATTAACTACGAATTTTAGGACGGGTTACCTATAGGTTACCACCCTTTCCTACCCAGGATAGGGCTGATGCATTTTCTTTTTTCTAACCACCCCTAGTGGGAATCGAAGCCACGACCCTTGTGTGTTAAGTGCTCACGCCTTAACCCTCACGGCCATCGGGCCTCGGGGGTGGGAAAACTTGTATCAACGTTTCTTAAAAACGGCTACAGAGATATCGCTTTAAAATTGTTTCCCAACGTTTGAAAATCTATAGGAAGTGTTTACTAATAGGAAGGGTCATACTAACCCGTGTTTTTGTTTTGGCTATAGTAAGTCACCATCAGTTCCAGTAATGAATGGTATTGTATAGGTTGTATATTAGATTTTAGGTAGGTTAATATAGTTTGGTTTATTAGGGAATGATCTTTGGTTCTAAACCAGATGTTAGTACCACTTCGCAAACAATACCAAAACTGCGTACCCCCATTAAACCTGACCGGTTGTAACCTACAATTGGTTGAGAGTTTCCTATGGCCTATTCTGAGTCGTAGCAGATGCGTATTGAATCTGGAGAAGGGAAATAATATGAATAGATGTGTACGTGACACGCTAGCTGTATAGCTCGATAACCAAGCAGCCCGCTCGAGAAGTCAAAACCTTTTACGGAAATCAACCTCTCTCCGTCTCAATACGATCGGTACTTCTCCAGTTCAATCGACTGAAGCGTACGTCTACGTACGTCAAAACTGCACGACATAAACAAAACGGTGTTGTGCGGTTTTTAAATACGTTAGTGCCTTTATTAATTGTTGGTATCAAATAAACGTTTTGTAAAACCTTTTAAACGACGAAAAATTAGTTCCACCATACATCGTCCAAGAAACAACGCCACAACATACGACTGAACTCAACGAGCAGTGAAGGAAAGGCACACAACACACCGAACATGCTCAGGCCGCAGCACTGCGGTCGCGGTGTGGCAAAACGGTACTTAAGTAAAAAACACGCCCATATATATTTATATCCCTAGCTTCGATCAATTACACTAGTTTTAATAAATTAAAAAAAAAAAAAAAATCAGCCCCATAACATGCCACGAGGGCCCAAAGGGGCAGATACTGTAGAAGTGTCTGATTCATGACCATACGGCACACTAGGGAGATAGTGTGGTCAGTACTATGCTCCGGCCGCCTGATTTTCCCCTTGCTGCTTACTGCCAGAGACATTAGCACCAAGGTACCCATTAAGAAATTAATTAAAGGCTGGGTTGGCCAAAGGACGGTTAGGGAGGCCGAATTCAACCCATGAACGAAGACACTAGAAGAAAAAATCTTTATTGCTTGCTCGGGATTTGAACTCGGGTCCTCCAGCTTATGAGTCCAGTGCTCTACCACTGAGCTAATCTCACCCCCAGTTTTACTAATAAATAAGGAACATTGGCCAACAAAATCAAAACGATTAATTATAATTAATTAATGTTAATTACAATAAGCAATTGTAAATTTTAGAAAATAAAGAGGTAAATCTAGAAAAATATGTGAACAATATTGAGATAATACGCAGATCTTGGTGCTCATGGCCGCAGCAGTCGATGCACCCAAAAAGAAAAAAAAAAAAAAAAATACGCAGACCTATAGTAGAATTTAACTAAAAATGAACATTAGTAAAATTTATTTGTTAAATGGAAACAAATCGACGTTTTATTTATATGTCCATTATATGGTCCATTATATTTATATGTCCATTATATGGTCCTATAAAAAAAACTAATAATAAAAAAATGTGTATAGTCCACACAATGACATGAAGAGTAGCTAGTGCCGTTATGTAGACTTTGTATCTAGGACCAGCCTTATCTCTGTGTATTGCGGGTATGCCTAGACTCAGCCCCTTTTCCTTGTCTGTATGTAAGTACAGTAGAGCTTGGATAATGCGAACCCCTAGGGTCCGATAAAAAAGTTCGAATTATCCAAAATTCGAATTATAAAAGATTTTGAAAATAAAGGGCTAAAAAATCGAAATTAATATTTTTAAATTAAAAAAAAAAATACATTTTATTTAAAGAAAAACAAACATTTCATGAATTGATGATAACGTACATAAGTAATAAATATTTTATCAAAAAAGTAAAAATAAAAGTCTATTGTTTTGAAAAAAAAGTCATTTTCATGGGCAAGATCGGAGGGATGGTGGGAGGAAATTCTAGGATAAAACGATAGAATGTAACTACAACCCCTGGAAGGGAGGAAGCGCGACCCACCACTTTGCAGAACTCCTACGAGTCCAAGAACTAGACTATGAGACCGCCGCGCTTCTTGTCCTGGAACCCTTACATCCGTATATTATTATCCATCTTACCTGAGAGGAGAATATTTTCACAAGATTTAAGATCGACCGCCTCGCTGTCCACTTCCCATTGGAGGTACTGACTCGTAAAAAATTCGAATTATCCAAAATTTTATTCGAATTAACCACGATGTTTTTACATTGTTTATGCCCTAAATTCTAGGGACCGAGAGAAATATTCGAATTAAAGAATATTTCGAATTATCGAAGTTCGAATTATCCATGTTCCACTGTATTTCATGTCTCTCTATTTATTTTTTTCCTTAACGGCGTATCAAAAATTTGGCTTTTAACGCCGAGATACCTACAGGTTGCCACCCTTTTATAATGCCAACAGCACGTGGTGGGTCACCCATTCAGGTTCTGGCCACGCCAGACGTTGCTTAACTTCGGTGTTCAACGGGAACCTGTTCATTCATAGTGGAGCGTTGGCCTCTCTACCTATTGGGAATTTCATCCCGCTTGCATCTTCAACACATTAACGCAAGATGGAGGTGCCAACTAGAACAAGAAGAAAAATTTTAAATACAGGCTTACTTAAAATTGAAACAAGTTGTTTGTGATTGCGAGAGTTTTCTCACATATGCAAAGTCCATATTCTGTACTCACCCCCTCTACTCTTCAGAAAAGAACACCTCGCTGACTCAAATCTAGTAATACACCCAAAGCATCCAACATATACATATCGAAAGGGGCCGACAATTTCACCCTTCATCCACAAAGCCAATAGATATTAGAATGTCCACAATTACAGGCTGTTAACTGCAAAACATTACGAACCTGCCACCTCCTATAATCTTCCCAATATGGGCCATAAAACAACCACACATAAATACAGAGCTTACAAAACTGCCAATACACGAAGAAACATATAAATTTAAAGTTATCATAAGGAAGGTGCCAGACTAATATTCACCGATGGTCCCAAAATTAAAAATGCCACTTTTAGTGAAGAAAGAACCACGAAACACCAGCTAAAGAAACTTTTCAGCAGCCATTTTGCTGACCTCACAGTAGAGTTTATGTTGCAGAACAAAACTCCACACTAAATCCCACCCAAGCCGATATCGCACAGACTCAGGACATTTACTCAAACAATTTACTAGTGCAAAAAATACAAACTTACCTTCATATACATGAAATTCAAGGAAATACCATAACGTTCATATGGACACCCAGCCACATAGGTATAGAAGAGAACGAGATCGTGGATGTGGCTGGAAAAGTGGCACACAGTCCTACTTAAATCGTGCTAACCCCATTAACTGGGAATAGACTATTCCTACCACTAAGAAGCATAATAAAACTAAACTAATAAAAAAAAAAAAAAAAAACACTGTAGAAGGCTGGTGATCCTCGTCAGCAGGAAATAGAAAGGGAGAGATAGCCATAAGAAGACTGAGCATTGGACACACAAATTTTACACAAAACATAAAAAGTAATCTATGGTCCATGAAAATAATAATATTTATCAAAAAAAATATTATAAATTTTTCGTCTGTATGGAAAGATGGTGGCGATGATTGATGGAAGTACAGTTCTTGCGATTCTCCATTTCGCAAGCCCTGTTAGAAATCAACGGGTTGCATCTCCGAGGAAACGGTCTGGAAACATCAAAGAATAGCTCAGAGCGGAGACAATGTTGGTGTATGAAAAAACATGATGACTGTGCCACCTAATATCCTTCGGAAGGATGTGAAGAAGGAAGGCCTTTCCCTCTGTCTTCTACCTGTGCACTGCGAGGAGATAGGTAATTGCAATAAGAACTTATTCTTAACATGATAGATAAAATAGCAAAGGCGGGGTATCTGCATCGACCGTGCCGGAGACCCATGAAAGGGCGTGCGGGTTCGATTCTTACAAATGGCAGGTTGAATTTTTTCAGCAAAGGGCTTCTAGCGTGTATTTAATCTCATTGAATCGACGTTAAATGATTGTAAAAGTTATATTTATTCATAAAGAATAAGTGATGTATTCCTAATTATATATTTGTAAATTAGTATACATGTAAGTAGCGTAAGGGTAATTAGTGTAGGTGTAAGTAGTATAAGTTTAATTAGTATAAGTTTTATAAGAGTAAGTAGTTTAAGGGTATGTAGTGTAGGTGTATGTAGTATAAGTTTAAGTAGTATAAGAGTAAGCAGTATAAGGATAAGTAGTGTAAGGAATAGCAAGGCAAGGGTAGTATAAGGATAAGTAGTGTAAGGGTTGGCAAGGTAATGGTAAGTAGTGTAAGGGTAGGTAGTGCAAGGATAAGTAGTGTAAGAGTAAGTAGTTTAAGTGTAAGTGTCAGTAGTGTAAGTGTATGCGTTTAAATAGTTTAAGTGTCAGGGTAAGGAGTGTAAATAGCATTAGGGTTCGGGCAACCGTACAAGAAAATAATGTAACCGTAAGTCAAAAACTCAAAAACAAAAATTCTTGTTTTATTTTTCTTAAACGGTAAGAAATATTCCTTTGAATTCATTCGATGCCCCATATTGAGATACATTGCTAAAGGAAGTTCTAGAAATCTTAAAATTTTAGCAAAATCCCTCATTTAACAGAAAAAAATGTCGCGTCTTTGGGTAGATTGGGATGGTTAACGAACTTATCCTTTCGATAAGATAAAGTATATTTGTACCAAATGTTTTTAAAATCGTAAGATTTTTGTAGAGTTTATTGTGTGAAAACATATATATATATATATATATATATATATATATATATATGTATATAATGTTTGTATGTATTCACAACACTTCCTGTGTTGCTTTATTACATGGTTTTGAAATGATATTATTTTTCGTCTGGGCATTCCTCTGTTTAAGAAGGGAGGAAAATGCTAGTATAGAATTCGTATTGGAAAAACGCATTTTGTACAGCGTCATCTTTTTTTGTCCAAGGATGGCCTATTTCTGCAAGAGTTTATATAAAGATAAGTATTTTAGTCACAGTAATAACCCTAGTTGGGCTGGATGATATGGTGCCTGCCATGATAAAGAGCTAATTCCTAGTTTGTCCCATTTCTTGTTTTGGATACATCTCGACGACATGATTTTCTATTTTCTTTAAGATAGCACTTTGCAAATGAGAGTAAAACAATATTCACCGCGGAAGTTGGGAGACTGTGTAAGGAGGCTTTACTCACCCCAGGAGGCTTTACTCAGCCCTTTGCTCTTCAAGCAAGTCAGTGGTGCTTTAGTCTGACAACTATGCTCTCGCCAACCCGGGGTTTTCCTACAAAAAAACGCGTTTTTCCCTAAATAACCTTTCGAATAGCATATGCCTGAAGCATGATGAGATAGAAACTTGAAGTTCGCAGGTACATTTTTGGTCTAGTTTCACCTCTTCGATATTTGCTTCCATTACCGAGCGATTCGGTCATACTCTAATGTGAGTCATAGTTTTGTCTCTATAAACATTCAGTCAGTATGTGCTTTATTGTCAGCGGTGTGTTACACTATGTACATGCAGATCTAAGTGTTATTAGGAAGATTAGATTACATAGGGCAGTGCCATAGTAAATCTTCCAGTCCACAAATAGTATTTACATCAGCTTGGCGTTACTCAGCTTAGTTAATCTTAATTTACATGCATATAATTATATATTATATCCAAGTAATTAAGTAACATATAATTTATTATCTAGAGATATTGACCGGGCGCTTAACTCAAAATACAATCCAGTTTATAGATTAATCTTTAATTTCTCACATCCAGAACCAGCCAACTATCTTCAATTTAATATCACTATTGAAAACTTAGGAGCCATCAGCCAATTGAGAGTCTGCAATAGTGAATATACGAGAATATCCCTTAAAAATAAAACCATCATCATAAAATGTGATGAATTATGTCATTACATAATAGAAACATTTATAATAGTTTGAAGCACCTAATGCTGCACTGCCAAACGCATAAAATTCAAAAGCAACAATATTTACATTCATATATATTGGAAAACAGGGACGTATTATCCCTAGAAAATGTGCTAAATATTGACAGTACTGTAAAGCTAAGTAATATATTTTTATTCTTAAATAGTGTTCTATAATTATTTTATTTACTTTCATATTTATTGTACATAGGTATATTCATATTTTTTAGATTATATTATTCAAGCTTTATTTTTATTTCTAATTTGGTAGTATTATTCTTTATTTTACACATTGTATTACTATTATCATTATTATGATTACTTAAATATTAAAACCACCAACACAAAATTCTATTCTATTGTAATTAAGTAATATAGCGCACATCCACCTAGATATGATGACGGGATCCGCCAATCCCTAACCCCTCCTCTGGATAGATTGGCCTGTACTCTGCTGTTCCACATCTAGTGAGACACGCGAAAGGAAGAATCACAACGCTTGCACGCAATATGAACATTTTCCCTCATACCTGCATTCCTATCAAGGACAGGTCGACCTATTGAGGCGAGCTCGCCAAGAGAAATGTGTTTATCTTTAACATTACGTATATATAGCAGTACATCTTTCGTTTTTAACTACTTTATTTCAAATTTTTTGCTTTACTCCACTGAGACTAAATTACGAGAACAAATCCCCTCACGATAGCTTAAAACATGAAATATGAATTGTAGTACGAAACAAGAATAATGTCGAATGTAAATTGAGTCATCAATAATGTATACACACACACACACACACACACACACACATATATATATATATATATATATATATATACATATATGTGCGTGTGTGTTATTTAATTAACTACATATTCTAATTTAGTTAATCATGGTGGCTATGTCTAATCATGATGGCATATTCACAAGTTTATTTTTAATTCTCTTATGTATATAACCTTCCTCAATAAAGAATTGTTATCAAATATTAAATCTTGCAAATAACACACACACATATATATATATATATATATATATATATATATATATATATATATATATATATATATATATATTCCACTTTTGTTAGTTCTTTTTCTGGCAGGGGGTCGATAAAGTAGTACACCCTTTGTTCACTTTAACTACTTTATTTGGTTGGTTTCGCCTGACATGTTTCGTGCCTTTTCGCAAGTAAAGTAGTTAAAGTGAACAAAGAGTGTACTACTTTATCGACCCCCTGCCAGAAAAAGAACTAAGAAAAGTGGAAAATATATATCGGGTCATCTTTCACAAGAATTAGTATATATATATATTGGTGGGTTTTTGCCGACTGAAGTGTAGTTGAATGCTACCAAAGAGAAATTTTTACTTGCATTATTTCGCTAGATATAGGTGTTTCTGTGTTTTTTGTCTAAACGCTAGTTCTTGACTATTTTTGCGCTATTTGTCGACCAAGTCGTAGGGAAAATTTAATTCTGATAACATTTTCAATATCAGCATAGCATTAAATTTCCTATAAGATCTCACGTACGTTGTGCAAACATTTTTCAAACCAAATTCACAGCAGCCAACAAATAAATTACTTATTTGTACAAATTACTTACACGAAATAAAGGTTTTTCATTTTTAATGTTCCACGAACCGCAAGAACATTTTTTTTGGCTAGGTAGATGGTACTCCCAGAAAAGTTGACACCATACACGAAAAGCAATATTACACTACTGAAACGGCATTGTATTTGTTTGGAGAACGGCAAAATATTGTTGAAAAAAGATAAATGTACCAACTTGCTGATATTAATCCCCCAAGAGATAAATAAGATAGACCGATAAAAAAACTTCTCAGGCGGCTTTACGTTTATTAACCATTGACATTTAGTATCAAATAGGACATTTAATTATCTAAGATGTGGTTGAACCTTGGGAAAGGTAATGAAATAACGACACTTTTTTCCATCTATCTAACCAAAAAAAAAAAGTTGAGGGGTGAGTGGACATTAAAAATAAAAAAGGAACTCGGAACAATTCCTCTGTCTGAGAGGATATCAGACAGTCAAGTTTTGGTCAGCTTTTCGCACAATTGTCCTTGACCGTGGAGTACACAGTGACCCTTGTGGAAAAGCAATTCCATCTGTTCCCACCAATTTCGACAAGCCATGCGCAATAGATTCCACTCAATCACACTGCTTTCTTCTTAATTGATACAAAAATGTTGCAACAAGTTGTTAGTGGCTAATGTTTCTCTGCGTATATTACAACCGTGCGATTCGCCTGTCATTGTTTATTAGTTATGGTGGCGGAGATGAAAGGAGAAGGCCTGGATAGTCAAGGTCTCCATTGTTTCGTAACCAAAGTACAGCTTTGTTTTACGCAATTCAGGAAGTATAGTTTTGTATATTTAATAGATCATAGGGTTCTTCGAGTTGAAGTCTGACCAAAGAAATCCTATTAGTAGGACTAACTAAAACCTGCCTCACATTAGGGAGTTTCCATTCTTTAACAATTCCTTGTGTAATGAGAAATGTTGTGAGGTATACTATTAAAATTTCGACTTATAAATTCCGTTTTAGTATTCTCGCTGGATAATTAAATTTATTCAATTTACTAGTAAACAAATATAATCACATTCTGGGATCTAATCCCCAAGGAAAAAATAGTTTCTTTTTTCGCTAAAATGTCCCTAATAAACAGGAAGTGAGATCGTCTATTTTAGGCAGAAATAACCTATAACCTCAGTCTCCCTACTTCATCTAGCCTTAAAGCATTAGATGTTGAAAGCGCGATAAAACTTACTTATTTGTCAATTTTAATGACAAATTATACAGAAAAACTCGTTTAAATTATATGAATTTAAGAGTGTACTGTGACATGATTAAGGTTTGTCATTAGAATTTATAAATTTAATCAGTTGCTTGCAATTTCTGGTGTTTTCTTCAGTGACGATACAATGAGACATGAATGAGGTTTGTCGTTACTATATTTAAACTGAAATATCCGGATAAAATATTTGTGAATTGCTTCAGTGACTTCAGAATGTGACAAGATTGAGGTTTGTATGAAGTATTTACACATTTAATCAGTAGCTTGCAATATGTAGTAGTTCCTTAAGTGAGGTCAAAATAAAACATGAATGAGACTTTCAATTACTATATTTAAATTTAATTTGTCAGTATAAAAATATTGATGAATTATATCAATGATGACAAGACGTGCTAAGAATGAGGTTTGTTATAAGTATTTTTGAATTTACATGGTTGTTTTCAATTTTTTTTTTCTGGTGGCACAATAATACATGAGTCAAATTTTTCATTTGTATTTCATAAATTTAATGTTTGCTTTAAATATTTTATATTACCTCTAGGGTGGACCCAAAAAAAAAAAGAGATTTCTTCTTTTTTTAACGTCCATCGGCTAGTTGGACATTGTTTCAGGGTTATCCATAGGTTGTCACGCTTCCGAAACCCATGGACATTTTTTGAAAGAGTCCTTAGATGATAAAACTCAACATGCTACAGACAAACTCGAGCTCGCAAGTTTTCAGGTAGGTATTGGATGCAATAACCTTGCTACCGTAGAGAGATCCTATTTCCCAATATTATTTCTAAAATTGATGGGTCGCCAAGCTAATGTCCCACCTTAACGGCGATTGATCGTAGTTTAAAACCTGACACGCAAAACGCTAACTAACTCGAAATGATTCTGACGAGAAACTGAATAGAGTGTTCCATTAATGCCTTCATAATAGCATTTGTCCGCCCCCCCCCCAAACTGTGACTCAAATTTGTAAAGGTATTATGAATAATCTTTTTATTTCTTGTCAACGCTATCTTAGAGAAGACGTAGGAGGAGTAGTAGCGATCTACAGGAAAGCATATTTTCATTTTAATACCAGTTCTCCTCCAACCAAATCATCTTGTTCTTCAATGGAAATATCTCTATAATACCGTGGGATTTATGCTAATTATGCTATGTTTCAAGATAGTAATTAAATCGTAAATGCCATCGAGTTTTATTTCCTCCGTGGAGTTAGGCCTTCATGGGACTACTTTATATGACTGAATGAACTCAGGGAATGTATCAGTAATTACATACCAGTATCAAGCAGTCTGCATTAAAAGTACCATACCATGTCAAACTATCGAATATGGAATTCGGTGCAAACTAGAGAACGAACTTATTCTATCCATTGACAAAGAAATGTATTGAAAAATGGTCTTATTCGATACTTTATTAAAGGCATTAAAGGGGTTAGAGCTTGCGACAAGTCGAATTGTCCACAATTCAGGAGCAAAGTCTAGAATCTGAACTGTCCCGTTTCTTACCTAGTTCCGTTCTTATCCCTAGATCTCTTAGCAAAAGAATAGAAGCTGTTATTGGTAGCGTTTGATCTTTCGTTAAAAATATAAATTAAATCTTAAAGAGAAGGAAGTTTAAGGCGCCCAGAGGGGTAACTGTCAGTATCCTAAGCGGAAATTACCCGCCCGCCATCTGAACGTTCGCTCTAGGGAACCACTCTTGGCAATACGTTTCTCATTTTCTTGCCTTCTTTTACTAAAATACTAATTCTACTCATAAATTCAATTTACAAAAAAAAAAAAAAAAATTAAAAGTGAGTAAAACAAACACAAAACCCCGTTCAACAGAACAAAACAAACACTTTTAAAGTTTTAAGCAGTTATTTCTCCGATTGACATTGCCCCATCGAAAATTGATTCGGAACCTCTATTATAGAGATTTTAGTGAGCATTCGAATGGTTACATTTCAGTTACCTCGATGTCCTAACCGTTTTCAATATATTTACGAAAATATATGAAGATCCGAAAACGTTTCATGTCCACTAATAAAAATTTGTTTTTCGAGTACTTCCTTAACTCCAAAAGTAACCAAAATTTAAACCTCTTAGTTGAGATGAATTTTAATGATTTAGAAAACATTTCAATTGTTTCCCATGATTCTAAGTACCCAAAAATAATCCATCTTTCTTCCTAATACGAGTACATCATTCATTGTCTCCCTGATTTTTTTTCGTTACTGAATGCATATTATATCTCCGACTTCCAGAGCTGATTCATTGCTTATCTCGCTGATCCTGGAGATGATAGCAGCCTTGAAGAACAGCGTGAAGGGATGATCCTCCAGTGGTCAATGCTGGATCCAATGGAATCCGTCAAGGCTGAGGATTGGTCACTCGCTGTCGACAATTAGACACTCTTTACTAAGGATTATCCACGATGGATGTTATGTCAGGGCTTCCCGTCTCATCAATAACACTCTCATCCACCCAAAGGTATTCTACAGATCTGGGGTACTCAAATATTTCCATCAAATGTTTGCAACTTTAAGAACACATAATTCAACACAGAAAATGTTTGAAAAAAATATACTTGGTTAGTATAACCTCTTTGGAGGTTGTTTATGTTACGGACTCAAGGGGTTGAAATTATTTCACCGAGTAAATGTATAAATAAATATATATTTCTGCTTAGCTAATAAGTAACATAAAAAACAAAAAGTGTGATGCAAAAAAATATATATCACTTGGCATTCACTAACCTTCTAGCAGTAAATAAACAAATCAACTCTAATGAGCATGCAAAACATAATTTAGAAATAACAATAATAATAATGATAAAGTAATTTTTTTGGTGTGTTTAACGGCGTATCAACAATTAGGCTATTAATGCCGGGCTATCCAGAGGTTGCCACCCTTTTATAATACCAACAGCACGTGGTCGGTCACCCATTCAGGTCTGACGACGCCCGACGTTGCTTAACTTCGGTGATCTGCGGGAACCGGTGCATTCAACAAGGCTATGGCCGTTGGTTAACGTAATAATAATAATAATTTGATAACGCATTCCAAAAAATAACAATCCTCAAAATACCTAACCGAGGTGAGTACTCACAATAAATATTCTTCGTGCACCATAAAAAAGAATTATATTACCTGCAGGCCTGCATATACTATTTAGGATCAACATTAATAGCGGATCGCACTTTTACATCTCTACACATATATAAAAAAGTCCGTCACGCAGGAGATGCATAACTAAGCACTTTCCTCAGAATTTGTGTCTTTCGATCTGACGCAGGAACAGGATACAGTCACCCGAGTGGGAGATAGCGCTCCTCGCGGCGGCTTTGGGAACCTACGCCTGGCCGGCTATTCTAATTAAATGGAGTTTAAAGTAGACACTCCTCTTCAATAAAACGATTTACTTCATTTTTACAACACTTCTTTCTCATGAGATACCCACGACGTATACCGCGTTTCGTTATAATACAGCATAAAATACGACCGGTATGAGTATATTAGTACTGTAGGTCCGGAGTAAACCCCCCCTCCAAATAACCTGTTTTAGTTTATATTTACAACCCATTTTTCTCTGTTGATTACCACCACGAATACCGAGTTTCATTGAAATGTAACAAAAATTACGGCTGGTAGTGGCAAATTGGTAATGAGGGTCCGGAGTAAACCCCCCCCTCCTAATAAACCGATTTGGTTTATTTTTCAACATATTTTTCTCATTAGATAAATATAACGAATACCGAGTTTCGTTGAAATATAACAAAAACTACGGCCGGCATGTTTTGTGTCCGGGGTAAACCCCCCCTCCCCTTGGACCGATTTTGGTGGTTAACGAACTCGTTCAATCGTTTGCTAATTGAACGCTGTATATATATATATATATATATATATATATATATATATATATATATATAAAAATTTTTACGGGGGTCATTTTCGATCTCTACTAGGTAGGATCGATAAAGATTTGAAGAAATTTTTCGAAAATTCCGTCATGAGTCCAACCTCAATAGCTACTTTCCTTCGGAGGAAAGTGCTAAAAGCTTCCAAGTCTTCCACAACTGACACCGCGTTTTTTTATAAATCCTCTGACAGGCGCCAAAACTCAAAATCTCGGTGGCTATCCAAAGAGGTAGGGAGGTAGGAGTCTCGATTATTTATCACTGAAATCTCGGTGGCTATCCAAAGAGGTAGGGAGGTAGGAGTCTCCATTATTTATCACTGAAATCTCGGTGGCTATCCAAAGAGGTAGGGAGGTAGGAGTCTCGGTGGCTATCCAAAGAGGTAGGGAGGTAGGAGTGTCGATTATTTATCACTGAAGTATTAGCGCCGCTACAGTTAGTAATTTATTTATTTAATAATAAAATTTAGATAGATAAACTTTATTTTTGAAAAACTAAGCTTATTATCCAAACTAAATTCGATTCCTTTTCAAACAACGTATTTATCAAACAGTAGGCATAGGAACTAAAGTTAAATATATTTAATTATATTAATCGCATTGGTTTAGGATATGTAGCAATTTGCTCTTTGTGAATGTTTGCGATAAAAACCCTTCTCAGGACATAAAAAATTTAGTGAATGAGAAATTATATGTCTTTTTAAGATTTTGGAAATATATATATATATATATATATATATATATATATCCATGAAAATGGAGTTAGATATTTGTTTAAAAAAAAAACCAAAAAACTGCATGCGCCCCAAAAATCTTGGTATGCATTCGATAGTGCATTTATCCAGGAATACTATCCAAAAAAACAGAGGAATAAAATTCTTTCATTTGGAGCCGTGACACCAAAAAGAACGGCAAAATGTGTTTGGAATTTGCAAAAATGTCGAATATCTCGAAAACCGAAGGACTTTTACTAAGTATACAATATATTGTTCTGAACCGCCACAACGTCCTCTACCCTCACTTACCATATTATCCATTCATTATGCCACACCCTGTGTGTGTAAATATATATATATATATATATATATATATATATTTATTATAAACTATTAACAAGGGAATATTTCAGTGTCTAGTAAGGTTGAATCTTTCATGAGTGCTAAAAAAGGACGTTTGACCTTCCTTCCGACCAACATTACTGACATGTAACTCTGTTGACAGTAGTGTTCCACGCCGTTGCAGCTCTAATACACCATTCCCGCCTAATTGTCAGGGCTGCCAACCTCATTAAATAGTAATAAAAAAAAAACAAATCCTGGCTGGCATAATTAAGGGTTCCCCAATCTTATGACGAGCATCTTCGTTAAGTTGCAGGAAATGGCCAAGGACTTGGTAGGTTTAGAATTATCCAAAGAGTCAGTATTCTCTATTCCATAGGCATTGTGTTAATATAGCATTTCCAAGTCTATTTGAACCTTTTCCAAGTCAACTGTAACCTTTTACAAATCAAATGTCACCCTTTCCAAGTCATCAGCAACCCTTTCCAATTCAAATGTAACCCTTTCCAAATGGGTTGAAACCCTTTCCAAAACAAATGTAACGCTTTACAACTCAATTATCACCCTTTTTATTTCAATTGTAACCGTTTCCATTTCAATTGTCACCCTTGAAATTTCAGAGACCGAAAGTGTTATCACAATTTTGCAAAAAGAAAATCTTTTTTAACAGTTAAATCAGAATTCTATCTATAAAATTGTTTTCAAATAGTTATTTAAAAATTTTATTTGAATTCTATAGGCTAGAATTGTTTTATAAAAATTATCTTGACATTTTTAAATAAAAGTTTTGCTAATAAAAATTATTTTAAAATTTTCATCTAAAAATTTTCACTTATAAGAATGAAGTATGAGTATTGATTTTTTAAAAAAATAAAATAAATATAATTTTTTATAATTTTTTTAACGACGCACAGACTTTTAGGTCATTAGCGAGATTTTTTTTTTTTTTTTTTTTTTTTTTTTTTTTTTTTTAAAACCCTTCATAATAACTGTTAATGACTGTAATGACTGAAAAATACTGTTTTGGCCCAATAATAGGTTTGAAAATAAAAATATTTTCATGATTTATCCCGTTGAATTTTGGGGCCCTCAATTCGCCCATTCCCCATTCCCCATTACGGTAAATTTGCAAGAAATTTCAAGGGTAACAATTGAAAAGGAAATACACCATTCAATTGAAATAAAAAGGGTAACAATTGAGTTGTAAAGCGTTACATTTGTTTTGGAAAGGGTTACATTTGAATTTAAAAGGGTTGCTGATGACTTGGAAAGGGTGACATTTGATTTGTAAAAGGTTACAGTTGACTTGGAAAAGGTTCAAATAGACTTGGAAATGCTATATATATGCTAGAGTGTTGGATACCTCGGTTTACTCATACATTAAGATTTCTCGCCTCACATTGATGTTTCAAAGAATTATTCCAAGCAAATTTAGCATTTTATGTATTAAATTGTTAGTGCATATGATTATTATTATATATACATACATATATATATATATATATATATATATATATATATATATATATATATTATACACAGTGGAGTCTAACTTATACGAATGTGAGGGGGAACGGAAAATGTTTCGTATAAGTGAATATTTCGTATAACTGAATAGTTCTAGGTTTCGTGGCTAATTTCTAATAAAATATATTCTTCATTTAAAAAGTCCGACTCGCAGGAACTGCGTCATCTTAGCGCGGTTCTAGTTTTTTTTTTTTTTTTTTTTTTTTTTTTTTTTTTTTTTTTTACGGCAAATCTACATCTAGGTCATTAGCGCCGACATCCAGGGTGTAGCGAGGAATTTCACCAGCGAGCCGTGGGATGATAAAATTCCTGCCGGAGGTTGGGAATCGAACCCACCATCTCCCGCTTATGAATCCAAGGCCTAGCCATTAGACCACGGGAGACCCCGGTTCCTGTTCATATCCCTATTCTCATTTGAAAAGCATAGAATAGAAACAGATAATATTTTCCTGGGCCTTTGTTCAAAGGGTTTTATGGCTGGCTGTACCTGGGGTCAGGTCCGCAAGACCCTAGAATCCTCTTCTACCGATACTTCATTTCATACGTTTCAATGAATTGCAAAATATCAAATATTTTCACACATTCCTGTGTTCTTTTACTATAGTAATAATTCTACAGATAAAATCAATTAAAAAATAAAATAAAAAAGTCCGACTCGCAGGAACTGCCTCATCTTAGCGCGGTTCCGTTCTTATCCCTAGTCTAATTTCGAAAGATTAAAATAGAAGCAGTTATTATTTTGTTGAGAGGAGATCGTTGACCGTTGATGATGCAAGGTAGGGATTGTCCGGGTTAGGTCACTGCTACTTAATAATACATACCCCATATGTGTATGTATGTGGGCATATATATGTACATATGTATGCGTGTATATGTGTATGTGTATATGCATATATATAAATATATATATATTATATATATATATATATATATATATATATATATATTGTATATATATATATATATATATATATATATATATATGTTAGGTATATTTACATAGATATGTGCATATATTAGTGTTAAATATGTCCTACTTGTATTTACAGCCCTGATGAAGGCTTGAAGTTCAAGCCGAAACGTCGGCACAATAAAACCATTTTTACGATAAAATGTAGTTTTATTAAGTAGCAGTGACCGAAACCTGACAGTTATATTTTGGTTCCACCAGTCTTGAAAGGTAGGATTTACAATCTTACCTGGATGGGTCGGCAACAATAGAAACCGTCCCACTAGTTACAAGGTCTTGGAATCTTGGAACTCTATATTTCTAACAATAAATTGTTTTTCTTATTTTACTTAACCTGTTTTATTTTCGAATACATTATCCAACTATAAGCAATTAAAAAATAACAAGGAATAAAACACAGACAAAAAGAACACTTCGAATAAGCGAAATCAATTACTTTAAAGCTTTAAGCTCTTATTTCTCCGATTGACATCGCCTAATCAAAACTTTCATTAGAAACTTTTATGTAGAGCATTTAATAAGCTTTCTAATGGTATTCTTCCGTTTACCAAAATTCTCAACAGTTTTCGAGATATTAATGAAAGTTCCCAAAATTTATATTATTTCTAGCAACAGAAAATTGGCCTCATTTTTCATATCCTGTTTTACACACAAAATTTTCGCAACATAAGAAATTACAAAAATAAAAAGCAATAAAAAACGAAGGGAAAGAGACAAAAATTACAACAAGAACGACAAAAACCCGTTCATAAGAACAAAACAGACGTATTTGAAGTTTTAAGCACTTATTTCTCCGATTGACATAACCTAATCAAAAATTGTTTCAGATTCTTTTTTGTAGAGAATTTAGTAAGCTTTCAAATAGTTTCTATCCACTTACCACGATTTCCCAACCGTGTTCGAGATATTAATGAAAGTATACGAACTTCCCAAAACTTTTCATGTCTGTTCATAAAATATTTTATTCTAACCCTTCCTTAACTCCAAACGTAACAAAACTTTTAACATATTAGTTTTAATGAAAGTAAAACATGCAGATAAAGTTTCAACTGAATCCCGTAATTCTAAGTACCCAAACCAAAAACGGTATTCAAAAACTATTTTTCCAATTTTCTTGAAAACGGTTAAAGCTATCGCCTTGAAAATGGTTTCATTCGTTTTCCTAGCCCAAGAAGCCTATAAAAAGAGTACTTACAAGCTTATGAACTCAAAAACGTAAGCGTTACGATTTTTTCTGCGCGAATTTCGCCCCAAACGCCATCTTCCAGTGGGCGGATTTTGCTGGTTAACGAACTTGACCTTTCAAATTGGACGACTGATTTTTGTACCAAATTTCATCAAAATCGGACCATCAGGGAAGCCAGAAATGAGCGAACAGACAAATATATATATATATATATATAAATAAATATATACATATATATATATATATACAAATTTGAACCACCGTTATTTTCGGTCTCTAGGGGTTCTGAAACGCGAAATTTTCTTGTCGGCACGTCCGGATTGTTTCATTGTATCAACCTAATAAGCGGGGTTCCTCCCTATGGGGGAGGGAGGAACCGCGCTAAAAACCAACAGCATAAAGGCAATTGAAAATATTCAAAAGTCGTCAACGAATCTTTTTCTCTTGGCAAGCTATATTTCTAACAATGAATTGTTTTTCTTATTTTGCCTAATCTGTTTTATTGTAAAATACATTATCCAACTATAAGCAATTAAAAAATAACAAGGAATAAAAACAGACAAAAAGAACAGTTTAATAAGCAAAATCAATTACTTTAATGTTTTAAGCACTTATTTCTCCGATTGACATCGCCTAATCAAAACTTTCATCAAAACCTTTTTTGTAGAGCATTTAGTAAGCTTTCTAATGGTATTCTTTCGTTTACCAAGATTCTCAACCTTTTTCGAGATATTAAGGAAAATATACAAAGTTACCAAAACTTTTTAAGTCTGTTAATAAAATATTTTATTCTAACCCTTCCTTAAATCCAAACGTAACCAAAATTTCAACATATTAGTTTTGATGAAAGTAGAACATGCAGAAAATGTTTCAACTGAATCCCATGATTCTAAGTACCCAAACCAAAAACGGTATTCAAAAAATATTTTTCGAATTTTCTCGAAAACGGTTAAAGCTATCGCATTGAAAATGGTTTCATTCGTTTTCCTAGCCCAGGAATCATATAAAACGAGTACTTAGAAGCTTATGAACTCAAAAACGTAAGCGTTACGATTTTTATTGCGCGAATTTCGCCCCAAACGCCATCTTCCAGTAGGCGGATTTTGCTGGTTAACGAACTTGACCTTTCAAATTGGACGAAGGATTTTTGTACCAAATTTCATCAAAATCGGACCATTCGTCTTCTAGCTAGAGAGCGAACAGACAAATATATATATAAATACTAGCTGACCCGGCAAACGTTGTTTTGCCATATAAATAATTTCCTAGTAATTTCTAGTGTAGACAAAAAATAGCTTACTTATTGTAAGTATGTATGTATGTTAGAATGTGTATATTGTATGTATGTAAGAATGTAGTATTAGATACCGGATGGCCGGTGGCCATCCTAAAATTTTAATTTTTGTATGTTGTATCATAAAAAAATAGAAATTAAAAATTAATTTCATTAAAATCCAGATTCGGCCATCTTCTTTTTTTTAATTTCTATTTTTTTATGATACAACATACAAAAATACATACAATCCTCAATTTTCACCCTTCTAGACGTAGACATCTGGCGGGGATAACTAATTAAATGACGATTGATCAGTTTTCGACCGAAGAGGAAAAATGATTAAATTACTAAAATGGCTATTAAAAAATAAGGGTTGATCGTAGAAGGGTGAAAATTGAGGATTGTATGTATTTTTGTATGTTGTATCATAAAAAAATAGAAATTAAAAATTTTGTCTAAAAAATAAATAAAAAAATTTAGGGGTGGACTACCCCTAACATTTAGGGGGATGAAAAATAGATGTTGGCCGATTCTCATAGATACCGGATAAGCACAAAAAAATTTCATCAAAATCGGTCAAGCCGTTTCGGAGGAGTATGGCAACGAAAACTGTGACACGAGAATTTTATATATTATATATACATATATATATATACAAATTTGAACCACCGTTATTTTCGGTCTCTAGGGGTTCTGAAACGCGAAATTTTCTAGTCGGCACTTCCGGATTGTTTCATTGTATCAACCCTATAAGCGGGGTTCCTCCCTATGGGGGAGGGAGGAACCGCGCTAAAAAGTCACAATTTTATTATTTTTTACATATTTTGTTGTTGGATAACGTTGTACATTATTGTATTTTCCTCGAAACATTTCCTCGATTTCTTTTTTTGTTTAGTTGGGGTTGTCACCAACTCCTTTCAGAATTTTTATTTTTGCTTCAAGAAAAAGTTTTGATTTTGTATTTTTTTTTTTTTTTTTTACTCATTTTAAAATATGAAAGCACAATAGAACAAGGCTACTAATGCGACTACTGTATAGAGAAGTGAAAAACGAGAGAGTGGAGGGGGGATGAATCACTGGCATGTGCCGTGTTATTAGATCGGAAACGAAGGAAATCAAACAGAGTGGATAGAACACGGCTACTAATGCGACTACTGTATAGAGAAGTGAAAAACGAGAGAGTGGATGGGGATGAATCACTGGCATGTGCCGTGTTATTAGATCGGAAACGAAGGAAATCAAACAGAGTGGATAGAACACGGCTACTAATGCGACTACTGTATAGAGAAGTGAAAAACGAGAGAGTGTATGGGGATGAATCACTGGCATGTGCCGTGTTATTAGATCGGAAACGAAGGAAATCAAACAGAGTGGATAGAACACGGCTACTAATGCGACTACTGTATAGAGAAGTGAAAAACGAGAGAGTGTATGGGGATGAATCACTGGCATGTGCCGTGTTATTAGATCGGAAACGAAGGAAATCAAACAGAGTGGATAGAACACGGCTACTAATGCGACTACTGTATAGAGAAGTGAAAAACGAGAGAGTGGATGGGGATGAATCACTGGCATGTGCCGTGTTATTAGATCGGAAACGAAGGAAATCAAACAGAGTGGATAGAACACGGCTACTAATGCGACTACTGTATAGAGAAGTGAAAAACGAGAGAGTGGATGGGGATGAATCACTGGCATTTGCCGTGTTATTAGATCGAAAACGAAGGAAATCAAACAGAGTGGATAGAACACGGCTACTAATGCGACTACTGTATAGAGAAGTGAAAAACGAGAGAGTGGATGGGGATGAATCACTGGCATGTGCCATGTTATTAGATCGGAAACGAAGGAAATCAAACAGAGTGGATAGAACACGGCTACTAATGCGACTACTGTATAGAGAAGTGAAAAACGAGAGAGTGGATGGGGATGAATAACTGACACGTGTCGTGTTATTAGATCGGAAACGAAGGAAATCAAACAAGATAGAGTGGATAGAACACGGCTGGATTACTAGAATCACAAGGAAGAACTGAGATGAGTGAGAGAGCGAGACTGGAGGGGGTAAGTCACTGGTAAATCTGTAAACAATTCGTGGAAAAGCTGTTGTCTCTTCGTATAACTGAATAGTTTTAACATCAGGGGAACAAATTAGCTTTCGTATAATTGGATAATGTGTATAACCGAATATCGCATAAGTGAATAATTCATTACACAGGATTAAATGGAGACTCGCCGTGGAATGAAAAATTTTCGTGTAACTGAATGGGTCGTATAAGTGAGTTTCGTATAAGTGAGACTACACTCTATATATACTACATGCTTTGTTTTTAATTGCTTCGCTGAGAATTAAATGTATTAGTCATTCGGCATCTTCCTCAAGCGGTATTAATCCTCCTTTCTTCGCAATATTTCGCCGGACCCCTCTCCGGCTTCTTCTGGCTGTCAATCATCCTTGCTGGTTGAAAAGGGAGATGGGGTCCCCTTGCAAAAACCAGAAGTTTTACTAAAATTTTAATTTGACTAATAAATGCAATTTATAAAGAAAACAACAACAACCTATTAAAAAGTGAGATTAACAGACACAAAAACCCGTTTAAAAGACAAACCTAACAATTTCGAAGATTTAAGGACTTATTTCTCCGATTGAATTCCCCACAGCGTAAATTAATTAAATTGTAGATTTCCCAACCGTTTTTGGGATATTTTACAAAACACACCAAGATCCGAAAATATTTCATGTCAGTTAATACATTTTTTTTTTCTAATATTTCTTTAACATCAAAGGAACCAAAATTTAAATATCTTAGATTAGATGAATTTCAAACGTCTGGAACAAGTTTCAACTGAATAAATCGTTTCTGCCAACGGCCATAGCCACGTTGAATACACCGCTTCCCGTAGATCACCGAAGTTAAGCAACGTCGGGCGTGGTCAGTACCTGAATGGGTTACCGACCACGTGCTGTTGGCATTATAAAAGGGTGGCAACCTATAGATAGCCCGGCGCTAATGGCCAAGATGTAGATGCGCCGTAAAAAAAAAATAAAATAAAATAAAAAAAAAAAAAAAATCGTTTCTGAATACCCAAACTGAAAATTAGTTATAAAAGTAGTTGTATCTACTTTTCTCGTATATGGTTACAGAAGTAGCTTTGAAAATGGTTTTATTCGTTTTCCAACGTTAGAAAACCTATAAAACGTGCAAGCATAAAATCTCAAAAGCGATTTTTTTGGCGCATATTTTGCTATGTTCTGGTGGATGAATTGTGCTGGTTAAGGAACTTGGCCTCGTAAATTAAACGAACGATTTTTATACAAAATTTCATCAAAATGGGACCATTTTTGAGCGTGCGAGAGAGCGTACAGACAAAAATTGAAATATTTGAACCACCGTTATTTCAGTGTTCTGAAACGTGAAATTGTCTAGTCACCCTTAGGTCAACCTCATGAGAGGGTTTCCTCCGTGTGGACGGAAGGAGCAAATGCGCTTGTAGCAGAACATATGTTTCAACTACACACGTATGTTAATTAACGTATGTTCAACAACAAAAGACTAGACAGTGAAAAAAAACATTGGTGTTGTTAAGGTACTAAAAAAAAAAAAAAAAAATCTCTTAAAAAGTGCGTTATTATAAATGATAATCAGTATTGTGATGTAGAATTTCTCGCGGTGATTTCAAGCATTTGATGGTTTGGAAGATGGCAATCACATGCTAATCAAGTGAGACCCGATTTTTATTTTGACTATTATGAAACTTAATATTTTCTAACCTCGCTTAGTAGCTACCTGTAAGCTTAGGAGTTTTGGTGATTTCCAGTTATTGTGTATTGAGGTATTTTGAACCACATCAGCTAAGTGCTGACAGATATGCTTTTTGAATTGAACTCTTATTTTTAAAATAATTACAAAAGACAATATTAATATTTATATTCAATAAAAATAGTGGGTAAAAATGCAGTTTCCAGCCCTCCAAACCGATTTCGTTCAAACTTTGCACAATAACGTATTTTGATGCACTAAACACGAATACGATAAAAAAAAACGTCGGATTTAACTAGGAAAGAAGTTACTAAGCACTAAAGTTCACTGTTATGCAGGTTATGAGAGCTATTAATTATAGCGAGTTGGATTGACTGGGGTTTTGTCTGGGGTCTTGAGCGACCGTAGCGAGCGGAAACGCATAGCACGTATGCCCTTAAGCGACTGGTGAGGATGCCCTTAAAATTAAAAATATTTTCGAATAAATGGTTTCTGAACATTTCAAATGAGAGTTCTCTGTTTCCCAATGTTACATATCTGCGCATGCGCGTGTTTACAAATACGCTGATGACGCCTAGTTTTATAACCTTCCTCACTTTAGTGCTTAATATTATATTCTATTAATTTTAGCGAGTTGGATTGACTGGGGTTTTGTTATCTTCTTGAGCGAGCGTAGCGAGCGGAAACGCATAGCATGTATGCCTTAAAGTCGTCAAAAATTTAGTTGTTTACATTAGCTCTCATAACCTGCATAACAGTGAACTTAAGTGCTTAATAACTTCTTTCCTAGTTAAATCCGCCGTTTTTTTTTATCGTATTCGTGTTTAGTGCATCAAAATACGTTATTGTGCAAAATTTGAAAGAAATCGGTTTGGAGGGCTGTAAACTGCATTTTTACCAAATAGTGTTTTATTTAATTTTATTTATTTTTGCGTTTGCTCCTTCTGAGCAAAATTTTCATTACACGATGCCTAAACGCTGAAATTGAACAATTTTTAAAGCAAAGAGGTGAAGGACATTGAAAGCACAGGAAATAGTAATATTGTGTTTCCTATTTCGGACATGCATACCAGAGGCATGTAGGACAGAGAGCTGTTGTCACGGAAACCCACCATGCAAATCAACACGGGGATGGGAGTAAACACTAGATGCAACCAAGGACATTACTGGATTATAGTACAGCTGTGGTAATGTACCTCATTACTATACTAACTAGTAGCATTTTCCGTTACATCTTGCTGTCGGTGTTCTTATTGCTTGGAGGTACAAGCAAACGATCAGAATAACACTCCTGTTAGAACATAAACTAAGCAAGAAGTCTGACACGATGGAACTCCATAACTAAGAACCCTCAGCAGAGTCCTTTCTTTGCTTCAACGATGATCGGTGGTCGTGGGTTCGATTCCCTATAGGGGTGATGCTTTTCCTTAAAAATAAAAAGTACGACTCGCAAGAAAAGCGTCATATTCACGCATTTCCTTTCTTATCACTATAGACATTTGAAAAGGAATAGAAACAATTACTAGTTGTTTTGATCTTTCGTCAAACATCTTGAATAAAAGCATTCAGGTATCACAAGGCACAGGAAACTGACAGTAACCAACTTACATAGACGCAGAATTAAGTCAGTCGGCCTTGTCCTTTATTCTTAAAGAAGGCTCTATAAGTCAATACAAAACTAGAATATTCATTAGCGCGGTTCCTCCCTCCCCCATAGGGAGGGAGGAACCGCGTTTTCATTTTACTGTTAAATGCAGTTTAAGAAATATTCAAACGGTATCTTGGAATTCCACTAGTAAACCTCTATTTCTAACAAGACAAATTCCAATTTTACGTATCCCGTTTTATTCACAAATAAATTTTCCTACAATAAGCAGTTTCAAAAATAATATGCCACAAGACAACTAAGGGAAACCGACAAAAGTCCAACTCGCAGGAACCGTCATCTTAGCACGGTTACGTACATCTCGAAGAAATGGAATAGATTAGCATCACGAATCACAGGAAACTGACAGTAGCCAACTTACACAGAAGCGGATAATTCTTAATCCTCATTCTTGAGGAAGGCTGAATAAGTCACTACAATTATGTACTGAAAATGTACTCACTCTTCGACTACTGCACAGATGGCTCTATTCTAAACAACCAAAAATTCGTTGTCATTTTACGTAGACCCTCCAGAACATCAGCGCTGTATTACTGAACAAAACTCACTTAACATATACTCTTATCACTTATAAGCGATGTTGTTTAGTTCGAAAGTTTGTAAAGAACAATATTTTAGCTGGGTTCTGATAAACAAGGTATCTGCTAATGATGTCGACCCAATGGAGTAATATTTTTTTAATCGTAACAATTGCAAGCAAAATGAGTTTCAACTCGATAATTTATCTTCCTTCTCCATTAGCTGTTTGTCCAATGATTAACTAGTTTTGGATTATTGCTGATAAATGAACTGGATTCGGGGGCGTCCTCATTTTCCTTAATCTCCTGTTTATGATGGACCGATGTCGATCCTTAGTGTCGAATTCCGAGCCGCTTCCGCATCTAAACCAGCACAGCTATTGGTGTCAGGTCAGGCCAGCAGGTCTTAGCTTTGTCTTCGTAGTCTTCTGTCGATGGACTAACTTTATCGAAAAAACATTTATCCATTCTATCTCCTAAATGACTTATTTTCCTCCCATAGAATGCAAACGAACAATAATTGATAACTCATGCGGGTAACGATTCTCGAAGGACTGAGAACACTACAGCAGGGACGCCCAACCCAAATCGGTTGGCGTGCCAAGTAAAGAAAGACCGACTCGCAGGAACGCGTGAGCATAGCGCGTTTCCTTAATTATCCCTAGTGTCTGAAATAGAAACAGGAAAGCAGAGAATAGAAACAGTTTTCATGAAAAATGCAAAAGTTAAATCTCAAAGAGAAGATCCATAACATGGATGAAGATGGAGAGGTGCCATAACAGGAAACTTGAATTTTCCTGAGCGGAAATGTTTTTCAAAAATGTTGTTTTTTTATTATATATATATATATATATATATATATATATATATATATATATGTATATGTATATATACATATATTAAAATTTTAAAAAATGCTGTTGAAATAGAGCTTCCCGAGTGGGATTCGAAGTACTACTGTACGTCTGTTAATTCAAATTTGTGTGTTTACATACTTACATTCATACATATATATATATATATATATATATATATATATATATATATATATATATATATATATATATATATATTGGGGAAGGTGTTGTACCTTTGACCACTTTGCAAAATTGAATTTTTTTTAGCTTGAATATTAATGCTAAATTCATTTTTGTAATTTCATTGTAATTAGTATTCTATTCCTTATCATATTTAATTTTTTCAAGGTTCTAGCTTCACAATTAATATTTTTTATTCATTTTTTTAAAAAAATAATCGTACAGTGGTCAAAGGTACAACAAGTAGTTGTACCTTTGACCACGGGGTGTTGTACCTCTGTCCACGTAAAAACAATACAGCAGTCCAGAAAAAAATTGTATTCAGTAATATTGTAATCAATTGTAAGTTTAATAAATACAGGACAAGGATGTAAGCATAATAAAAAAGTCCGACTCGCAGGAACTGCGTCATCTTAGCGCGGTTACGTACATCTCGAATAAATAGAATAGATTAGCATCACGAATCACAGGAAACTGACACTAGCCAACTTACACAGAAATGGATAATTCTTAATCTGAGTCAATACAATGTTTTACTGAAAACGTACTTACTCTTCGACTACTGCTGAGAAGGCTCTATTCTGAACAACCAAAAAATCATTTTCATTTTAAGTATCTTGTTTTACTAGCAAATTCGTTTTACAGTTATAATCAACTGTAAATATGTGCTTCAATAACGATACCTTCAGTTGGTGGCTATGAGGAAGGTTATATAGAAAGAATTTAAAACAAACCTATGTATAAGCCGTCATGATATTGGCCACATCCATCTTGATTACCACAGCCATTCCAAACTTATTTCCAATACCTTTTATAGTTTCTTAGCTTCTTTTACTACAATACTAATTTTACTGATAAATTCAATTTAAAACAAAAAACAACCAATTAATAAGTGAGATAAACAAAGCGAAAAAAACCCTTTCAAAACAACAAAACAAACACTTTTTTAGTTTTAAGCGCTTATATCTCTGATTGACGTTGCCCCATCGAATATTGCTTTAGAATCTTTTTAGTAGAGAATTTAGTAAGCATTCGAATGGTTACCTTTCACATACCACGATTTGCCAACCTTTATCGAGATATTTACGAAAAATGTATAAAGATCCAAAAACTTTTCATATCTATTAATAACACATTTTTTTCGCTTACTTCCGTAACTCCAAATATAACCAAAATTTAAACATATTAGTTGGGATTAATTTCCAAGATGTAGAAAATATTTCAATTGAATCCCACGGTTCTAAGTACCCATAAAAAAATAATGACTTACAAAACATTGATTCCACTTTTCTCAGGAACGGTTAGAGATATCGCCTTGAAAATGGTTTCATTCGTTTTTCTATGTTACGAAACATATAAAACGAGTACTTACAAGCATATGAACTCAAAAACGTAAGCGTTACGATTTTTTTTGCGCGAATTTCGCCCCAAAAACTATCTTCCAACGGGCGGATGCTGCTGGTTAACGAACTTGACCTTTCAAATTAGACGACAGATTTTTGTACCTAATTTTATCAAAATCGGGCCATTTTTGAGGCCGCCAGAGAGCGAACAGACAAGCATATATATATATATATATATATATATATATATATATATATATATATATATATATAAATTTGAACCACCTATATTTTCGTGATCTATGGGGTCTGAAACAAAAAAGTTTCTAGTCGGCACTTCCGGATTGCGTCATGAGGTCAACCTCATAAGCGGGTTCTCCCTATGGATATAGGGAGTAACCGCGCTAAAAAGAACCGTTCAAATAAACGAAACCAACTACTTCAAAGTTATATTTCAAATGTGACCGTACCATCGAAAATTGGATTTATAGGACAATTTATTAAGCTTTTGAATGTTCACTTTTCACTTACCTCGATTTCCCAACCGTTTTTGAGAATAAAAAAAAAAAAAATCAGTCCCGTAACAGGCCACGAGGGCCCTGAGTGGCAGATACTATAGAGGTATCTGATTCATGACCATACGGCACATTAGGGAGATAGTGTGGTCAGTACTATGCTCCGGCCGCCTGATTTTCCCCTTGGCTGCTTCGACTGCTAGAGTCATTAGCACCTACCAAGGTACCCATTATTAAATTAATTAAAGGTTGGGTTGGCCTAGGGACGGTCAGGGAGGCCGAATTCTACCCATGAACGAAGACACTAGAAGAAAAAATCTTTAGTGCTTGCTCGGGATTTGAACTCAGGACTCCAGCTTATTAGTCCAGTGCTCTACCACTGATCTAACCTCGCCCCCCCCCCCGTTTTTGAGATATTGATGAAAATATAAGAAGATCCCAAAATTGTTTATGTCTGTTTTTTTTTTCTAATGCTTCCTCAACTCCAAGCTCCAAAATTTAAACATCTTAGTTTAGTAGAATTTCAAACATGCAGAGAATATTTCAACGGAATTCCATGTTTCCAAGTATCCAAACCTAAATTTAGATACAAAACTATTTTTTCACTTTTCTCAAAAACGGTTACACATATCGGCTTGAAAGTGGTCTCATTCGTTTACCTCCGTTACATAACCTATGAAAGGTGAGCTTGGAAGCTTATAAACGAAAATCCTTAATCTCGACGATCGTTTTAGCGCGAATGTCGCCTGTAGAACAGTGTTCCGGCATGCGGATTCTGCTGGTTAACGACCTTTGAAATTAGAAAAACTATATTTGTACCAAATTTCATCAAAATCGATCCATTTGTGAGCTTGTGACAGAGCGAACAGATAAATCTACATCTTCCTAATTCGCGTGCCACCTTCCTTAAAATCTTCAATTGTTTTAATAGAGGACTGAGACTTGGTGTGCTCTAATTGTGAGCCCTAAAGAATGTTTTCAGTTCCTACCCAATAGAATGCATTAATTGTATGGCGGTTTTTTGTGGAAATCGAATTCTAGAACGACTTTATATCGGTGATTTTTCGATTTGACGCATCCTTTTCTAGCTCATATCACACAGCTCGTGCAATACGAGATCTATTTGTGCCGTATCGCAACCAACGTGTTAACCCTAAACCGTTAGACCATGATTTTTCAGGGAAAATTTATTTATTTAAATTCTAATGTTAAGTTATAATTGACACGGAATTTTAGGGTTATCTATAGGTTTTCTAGCCAGAATAGGGCTAATGCCTTTTCGTTTTTCCAAAGAAATGCCACCACCCCTAGTGGGAAAAGAGGACAACATTTTTGGCATGGGATGTTCACGAACACCGGGCCTACTCAGGAAAAAGTTGGCCGAAAAAAAAAACAGTTTTCCTACGAAAATATTCTGCTGGTTAAGGAACTTTACGTTTTAGAGTACTTTCGTACTCGAGTACACTTTTGGATCATACCACCTGGTCACCATGTTTCTAGGTATAGCCAGGTATGATACAGCATACAGACCTAGGAATATCCTCCTCAACTTATCCTGAAACAAGGAGTGCCTTGACGAGGGTTATGCAAGTTAATGGGCGAGTCTTGGAGAATAGGCGGAACTCTCCAAGAGGAAGCAAGTCGTTTCCAGGTTTGGCAAGATTTAGGAGCCTCGCTATGGGGATATCTAGGTCTCGGTGAACATCCCTCAAGGTCTCCTAGATCTGGGTGAGGATAGGAATTCGGGAGCATTGGGAATTCCTGGACATTACAGGTAGAAGGATTCCTCACGTCTGCACCAGCAACTCGACGGGCACAATTATAATAATTATATGAAGTTTTGTTTTATCAGATTTTAGATGGATTTTATAAATTACTAGCTGTTCCCCGGCGTGCCATGCTACACCAGTGTGGGTTTGTAAAGAAACAAGCATACAGACAGACGGCTGATAGACAATTTTGACTTAGCCTATCAAGACCTACCTTTGTGCCAAGTTTGGTCAAAATCGGTCAAACGGTGTGGATTTGCATAAGAAACAAACAGATAAAAAGATACGTGATTTATATATATATATATATATATATATATATATATATATATATATATGTGTGTGTGTGTGTGAGTGTATATATATATATATATATATATATATATATATATATATATATATATATATATATATATAGATTATCACACTATACTATACAATGAGTTTCGTTACAAGAAACCAAATTACGGCCACGTTGCAGGAACTTTTATTTGCGCATTATTAGCGCGATTCCTCCCTCACTCGACGCATTACGCAATCTGGAAAATGTCTTGTTTTCCCGAAGCATTGTCGTTAGGACGGTCCCATTTGGAGAAATAAGTGCTTAAAACTTAGAAACTGTTATTTTTATTCTTTTGAACGGGTTTTGCCTTTGTTTAACTTAGTTTTTGATTGCTTTTTTTACATTCGCATATAGGGGAAGGGAAGGTGTTGTACCTCTGACCATATTGTACCTATGACCACCGAGGCTGTGGCGGCATGTAGCAACATTTTATAAATTTTGGTGTAATTAGTGTTTAGCTCCTTCACTAGAGGGCTTGTGTAACCTACTTTGGATTGTTCAAGTCAAAGAGGATTCTTGCAAAAAATACTTATCCATTTCTACCATAAAAATTTAAGTTATTTATTGATGACGTTTTGCCTCATTATATTAGCGCGGTTCCCCCCTCCCCCATAAGGGAGGAACCCCGCTTATAGGGTTGATACAATGAAACAATCCGGAAGTGCCGACTAGAAAATTTCGCATTTCATATATATGTATATATATATATATATATATATATATATATATATATATATATATATATTTGTCTGTTCGCTCTCTAGATAGAAGACGAATGGTCCGATTTTGATGAAATTTGGTACAAAAATCCTTCGTCTAATTTGAAAGGTCAAGTTCGTTAACCAGCAAAATCCGCCTACTGGAAGATGGCGTTTGGGGCGAAATTCGCGCAAAAAAAATCGTAACGCTTACGTTTTTGAGTTCATAAGCTTCTAAGTACTCGTTTTATATGATTCCTGGGCTAGGAAAACGAATGAAACCATTTTCAAGGCGATAGCTTTAACCGTTTCCGAGAAAATTGGAAAAATATTTTTTGAATACCGTTTTTGGTTTGGGTACTTAAAATCATGGGATTCAGTTGGAACATTTTCTGCATGTTCTACATTCATCAAAACTAATATGTTGAAATTTTGGTTACGTTTGGAGTTAAGGAAGGGTTAGGATAAAATATTTTATTAACAGACATAAAAAGTTTTAGTAACTTTGTTTACTTTCCTTAATATCTCGAAAAAGGTTGAAAATCTTGGGAAACGGAAGAATACCATTAGAAAGCTTATTAAATGCTCTAAAAAAAAGGTTCTAATGAAAGTTTTGATAAGGCGATGTCAATCGGAGAAATAAGAGCTTAAAACTTTAAAGTAATTGATTTCGCTTATTCGAACTGTTCTTTTTGTCTGTTTTTTATTCCTTTGAATTTTTTAATTGCTTATTGTTGGATAATGTATTTGAAAATAAAACAGGTTAAGAAAAATAAGAAAAACAATTTAATGTTAGAGATATGGATTTCCAAGATATATAGCTTTTCAACTGCCTAGCGTCCTTCCTAGGGAGGGTTCTTTGTCTTTGATTTTGGTACATAGAATTATGGGATACAGTTGAAACATTTCCTGCATGTTCGAATTTCATCAACACTAATATGTTGAAATTTTTGTTACGTTTAGAGTAAAGGAAGGGTTAGAATAAAATATTTTATTAACAGACAAAAAAAGTTTTGGTAACTTTGTATAATTTCGTTAGTATCTCGAAAACCGTTGACAATCTTGTGAAGCGGAAGATTACCATTCGGAAGCTTACTAAATGCTCTAGAAAAAGTCCGTCTCGCAGGAACTGCATCATCTTAGCGCGGTTCCGTTCATATCCCTAGTCTAATTTTGAAAGATTAAAATAGAAGCAGTTATTATTTTGGTTCCACCAGTCTTTTTTTTTAATTAATTATTATAATGGCGTGTCAACCCTTAAGGTCACTAATGCCATTCCTGTGAGTAGTAAAGTCTTGAAAGGTCATGATTTACAATCTTACCTGGAAGGGTCGGCTACACTAGAAACGGACCCGCTAGTGGCAAGGTCTATGAATCTTGGAAATCTATATTTCTAACAATAAATTGTTTTTGTTATTTTACTTAACCAGTTTTATTGTCAAATACATTATACATAAAATATTAAACGTAACAAAAATTTCAACATATTAGTTTTAATGAAAGTAGAACATGCAGAAAATGTTTCAACTGAATCCCATGATTCTAAGTACCCAAACCAAAAACGGTATTCAAAAACTATTTTTTTAAGCACTCATTTCTCCGATGAATCGATAATTGCTTCAGAATTATTAGCATTTAGTAAGCTTTCGAATGGTAAGGATCCGCTTATGAAGATTTCAAACCGTTTTCGAGATATAAGGAAAATAATTTAAAAAAATAAAAAAATAAAATTAAGGAAAATATACAAAGTACCCAAAACTTTTTAAGGGTGTCCAGAGAGCGATCAAACACACACACACACACACACACATATATATATATATATATATATATATATATATATATATATATATATATATATATACCAATTTGAATCACCGTTATTTTCGGTCTCTCAGGGGTTCTTAAACGCAAACTTTTTTGTCGGGACTTCTGGATTGCGTCATGAGGCCTCCATTTGGAGGGCGGGGTCCTCCATATGGAGAGAGGGAGGAACCGCGCTAAAATTATCTCTTTACGTCTAACTTGCCTGGAATTTAAGGTGCTTAGCCTGATTGCCACAGAACTGAACAAGGTTTGGCTATTAAAACAATCAAACCTTACTCAATTCCTTCTCCCCAACCGGAGACCTGAATGTCAGGTCCGCCTCGAGAGCCACCAATCAGTTGCCCGTATTCTGCCACGAGGAGGCGCACACAGTGCCCAAGTTCACTTAGAATACATAAAAACAAATACGTATGGATATTCTTAATTAGTTAAATTATGTACACATATATACAATATTATTTTTTTATTTTTTATTTTTTTATTTATTTTTTTTTTTTAACCGCGCATTTACATCTAGGTCATTAGTTCCGACATCCAGGGTGCAGCGAGGAATTTTCCCAGCGAGCCAATCTAGTGGATACAGAAGGATCAAGAACAAGTTCTCAAAATTGAGTAGATACCACTGCCTAATAAAGCCTATATAGAATAATATGCCAAATAAAGCCAATCTAGTGGATACAGAAGGATCAAGAACAAGTTCTCAAAATTGAGTAGATACCACTGCCTAATAAAGCCTATATAGAATAATATGCCAAATAAAGCCAATCTAGTGAATACAGAAGGATCAAGAACAAGTTCTCAAAATTGAGTAGATACCACTGCCTAATGAAGCCTATATAGAATAATATGCCAAATAAAGCCAATCTAGTGGATACAGAAGGATCAAGAACAAGTTCTCAAAATTGAGTAGATACCACTCCTAATAAAGCCTATATAGAATAATATGCCTAATAAAGCCAATCTAGTGGATACAGAAGGATCAAGAACAAGTTCTCAAAATTGAGTAGATACCACTCCTAATAAAGCCTATATAGAATAATATGCCAAATAAAGCCAATCTAGTGGATACAGAAGAATCAAGAACAAGTTCTCAAAATTGAGTAGATACCACTCCTAATAAAGCCTATATAGAATAATATGCCAAATAAAGCCAATCTAGTGGATACAAAAGGATCAAGAACAAGTTCTCAAAATTGAGTAGATACCACTGCCTAATGAAGCCTATATAGAATAATATGCCTAATAAAGCCAATCTAGTGGATACAGAAGGATCAAGAACAAGTTCTCAAAATTGAGTAGATACCACTCCTAATAAAGCCTATATAGAATAATATGCCTAATAAAGTCAATCTATTGAATACAGAAGGATCAAGAACAAGTTCTCAAAATTGAGTAGATACCACTGCCTAATGAAGCCTATATAGAAGAATATGCCTAATAAAGCCAATCTAGTGGATACAGAAGGATCAAGAACAAGTTCTCAAAATTGAGTAGATACCACTGCCTAATGAAGCCTATATAGAATAATATGCCTAATAAAGTCAATCTAGTGAATACAGAAGGATCAAGAACAAGTTCTCAAAATTGAGTAGATACCACTGCCTAATAACGCCTATATAGAATAATATGCCTAATAAAGCCAATCTAGTGGATACAGAAGGATCAAGAACAAGTTCTCAAAATTGAGTAGATACCACTGCCTAAAGAAGCCTATATAGAATAATATGCCTAATAAAGCCAATCTAGTGGATACAGAAGGATCAAGAACAAGTTCTCAAAATTGAGTAGATACCACTCCCTAATAAAGCCTATATAGAATAATATGCCTAATAAAGCCAATCTAGTGGATACAGAAGGATCAAGAACAAGTTCTCAAAATTGAGTAGATACCACTGCCTAATGAAGCCTATATAGAAGAATATGCCTAATAAAGTCAATAGAGTAAATACAAATTGAACAAGAGGAAGTCTTGAGGAAATCTTTTTTTCTTCTATTTAAACACTTTTATCAATATTTAGTCAATAAACCTGTGTTTTTTAATCGCTAATTTATGAATCGGTTCATAACTAAACAGTCGTTATAATTGGTTAGTATATATCCAGTGTTTAAAAATATTGATTGCTTATTGATGAATCGGCTTACAACCAAATAGTCTTTATGAATATTTAATAAATATCTAATACGGAATCACCTGCAACTTTTGATCGCTAATTTATGGATTGTCTCATAACTAAATAGTCGTTAATAATAGTCGTACAAAGAAAACTGTTGATTGCTAATTTATGTATATGTTGACAACTAATTAATCTTTATCAATATTTACAATATAATTTATGTTATGTTATGTCTGAATCTAGGTCAGTTTAAGAAATTTTAGTGAACGAAATCTTAAAGTTGCTCTACCTACTCTTGCAAGGCTTTGTATTTGTGTCGGCAGATACCTGTGTTATATTACCCTACAAGGGTTACTTCTCTTGAGGATTAACTCCTAACAGGTAAATTTCTAGTAAACCCTCTGTTTGTTTGGGACTGAACCGACTGTCTATTCGTTCATAGTATCTAACCGTTGTAAAGTTTATTTTCTACATTTAGGAATTAATATACATATGTAGACTAAATCATAGCAATTGTCTACCTTCGCTGTCGGTGATCTTAACAATGTAGACTCGCTAATGTTACCTGACCTTAGATAAATCGTAATTACAATTTGCTGCGACAACACGACATTTTATCAGAATTCCCTGTCTAATAAAGCCTATGAAGAATAATATGTCTAATAAAGCCTATCTAGTTGATAAAGAAGGACTAAGAACAAGTCTTCAAGATGAAGTAGTATCTCCTGCCTTATAAAGCCTAAGGTCCGGGACAAAAAGATAGCTCACCCAATATTTTTTCTCTTAATCAATTTCAACCATTGATATAATTTTTTTAAATTAATATCTAGGGTATTCTACTCAAATTTGAACCGATGTTCAGGTTTAGGAGTTGAAAATAATTAATTTGTAAGAATTAGTAAATAATACTTGATTTGGGGTGAGACAAAAAGATAGCACAGTGAACAATAATAATAAAATTCTTTATTAAAACTCAATTAAAATAATACAAATTAAAATTTAATATCCTGTATACGCACCACCTTTTTCTAATGCAGCAATCATACGATTTGAAAGTGAGTTAAAATGACGCCGAATCAATTCTTGAGGGAGATTTGCCCACTCCTCCTGAATTGTTTGTTTTAATTCTTCAACGGACTCAAATTGTCGGCTACCACTGTAAACACTTCTCGCAAGATGCCCCCAAACATTTTCGATGATATTAAAGTCCGGGGATCTTGCCGGCCAATCTATAGTTCTAATATTTTCTTTTCTAAAAAACTCTTTTGCAACTTTTGCCGTGTGGACTGGAGCATTGTCTTGCTGAAAAATTACGTCCTCTTTAGGAACAAGTTCAAAATATTTTTTTAGTTGGTTTTCCAACAAATTAACATAATGCTGACTGTTCATTCGACCAGAAATAAACACTAAATCAGTTTTGTGATCATATCCAATGCCTCCCCATATCATGACGCTGCCTCCTCCCATTTGCCTCTTGGAAAACACTTTTTCCTCCTTCCGTAGGTCATGGTAATAGTGAGCCCAGCCATCAGGACCGTCAAGATTAAATTTTTTTTCGTCTGTGAACAAGACTGTTTTCCACTCGTCTTTCCATTGGACATGTTCACGGGCAAACTCCTTTCTTCTTTCTTTATGTGCCGAGGTTAAAGGTGGAATACCTTTCATTTTCTTCCTTTTGATGTGAGAAGCTGCACGAATGACCCTTTGGACGTTTTTCACATTCGTCACTACACCAGCTTTCGCCGCAATTTGACGGGCCGTTAAAGTTGAGTTGGACGCTACCCTTAGAATTGCCCGTTTTTCACGTGTTGATAAAGCTGGCGGTCTCCCAGGTGATTTCTTCGTCCCATAGCTTTCTGGAGACTTCAAAAAATTTAAAATTACCTTCCTACTCCTACCGGTATTTTTTGAAATATCGGAAATACAAAACCGTCGATTTTTCATTCGCTGAATGATATTTTTTTCACTTGGGGTCAGTGATTTTGCTCGTCCCATGGCACTAATTTAATGTTAACAGCATGAAAGCAGAAACAGAACTGGATTAGCATTGTCTACTCAGAGGGATTTGGCTTTGTTTGTAAATAAACAACAAGTGTGCTATCATTTTGTCTCATCCCAAATCAAATAATAACATGAATTCTCTCAAACTATTTTTTTTC